>CM061555.1:273074909-273674909 GCA_030864225.1 Capsicum baccatum var. pendulum
ATGGGTTCGTAGTATATTATGATACATCCAGAGTGGGTTTAGGTTGTGTCCTCATGTAGCATAGTAAGGTCATATCCTACACCTCCAGACAACTTAAACCCCATGAGAATAACTACCCTACTCATGATCTTGAGTTAGCAGTCGTAGTGTTCGCCTTAAAGATTTGGAGGCATTATTTGTATGGTGTTCATATAGATGTCTTCATAGATCATAAAAGTCTTCAGTACGTATTCTCTAAGAAAGATCTTAATCTTCATCAGAGAAGGTGGTGAAAGCTCTTGAAAGATTATGACATAAGTGTCCTTTACCATTCAAGCATGGACAACGTAGTGGCCGATGCTCTCAGTAGACTGTCTATGGGTAGTGTTGCTCATATTGAGGAAGATAAGAAGAATCTAACTCAGGAAGTCCATCAGCTTGCCCGACTAGGTGTCCGCCTAGTTGATTCTTCAGAAGGTGGGGTATGTGTCCATTATAGTTTAGAATCATCCCTAGTTTCCGAGGTGAAGGAAATACAAGATAGAGATTCCAGCCTTGTCAAGCTAAAAAATTCAGTCAGAGATCAGAAAGTAGAGGTTTTCTCCTAAGGGGGAGATGGTGTCTTGCGTTGTCAGGGTCGTATCTGTGATCCAGGTGTAGATGACTTGAGGCAGCAAATTCTTGCAGAAGCGCATGGTGCGCTCTACTCTATTTATCCAGGGGACAAAAATATGTACCATGACTTAGGGGAGATTTATTGGTGGAATGGGATGAAGAGAGATCTTGCAGAGTTTGTGGCTAAGTGCTCTACATGTCAGCAGGTTAAGATAGAGCATTAGAAGCCTAGTGGTTCCATGCAAGAGTTCTCTATCCCTACTTGGAAGTAGGAAGTTGTGAACATGGACTTCGTGATGGGTTTGCCTCGTACTCGTCGTCAACGTGATTCCGTTTGGGTCATTATAGACAGAATGACCAAGTCAGCTCATTTTCTTCCAGTTTATACCTCTTATTCAAATGAGGATTATGCCAAACTCTACATCAGAGAGTTATTCAAATTGCATGGTGTTTCATCATCTATTATCTCAGACAGAGGTACCCAGTTCACCTCTCATTTCTAGAAAGCATTATAAAAGGGTCTTGGTACCCAAGTCCATCTCAGTACAGCCTTTCATCCTTAGACAGATGGTCAAGCTGAAAGGACCATTCAGACTTTAGAAGATATGCTAAGGGCGTGTGCAATTGATTTCAAGGGAAGTTGGGATGACCAGTTGCCTTTGATTGAGTTTGCATAAAACAATAGCTATCATTCCAGCATTCAAATGGATCCATTTGAAGCTCTCTATGGTAGAAGATGCAGATCTCTAGTTGGCTGGTTCGAAGTTAGTGAGGCCGCAGTCATAGGGCCTGGATTAGTATTTGACGCCTTAGAGAATGTTCAATTGATCAGAGAGAAACTTCGGGCAGCTCAGAGCCGACAGAAGTCTTATGCAGATGTACGTAAAAAGGATCTCGAGTTTGATATTGGTGATTATGTCTATTTGAAAATCTCTCCTATGAAGGGAGTGAAGAGATTCGACAAGAAGGGAAAGCTCAGTCCCCGATACGTCGTTCCCTTCAATATTCTCAGTCGTTTTGGCAAGGTAGCTTATGATCTCGAGTTGCATTTAGATCTAGCCTCATTTCATCCAGTCTTCCACGTCTCTTTGCTCAAGAAGTGCATAGGTGACCTAGCAGTCGTAGTCCCTATTCAGAGCATAGATGTTCAGAACAGCCTCTCTTATGAAGAGATTCCAATCAAACTTCTTGACTATCAGACTCATAGACTGAGGAACAAAGAGGTCCCTCTAGTCAAACTTCTTTGGCGGAATCATTCCGTGGAGGGAGCTACTTGGGAAGCAGAAGCAGATATGCGGACCAAGTATCCTCATCTCTTCTCTGCTAATTCAGATCTAGCTCAATGTAACAGTCTTTCATAAGCTTATTCAATTTTATGTTTAGTATCTATCACAAAAATTGGCATCACGCACCAATACATATTCAGTCATGCATTCATGTATCAGTTCAGCTATATAATCATACATCAGATATGCATTCTCATTGTGAGAAATTCAGTTCATCAGAACACTCAGTCATGCACTCATGAATCAGTTACACATGCATCAGATAAGCATGTCCAGTATAATATAAATTCAGCTTAATAGTAATGAAATCAGGTTTCATTCATTCATGTTCAGTTCATGTTAAGCTTATTAATTTCTTCCCTCTCTGTCAGTTTCATTCGAGGAAGAATGTTTCAATTGGGGAGATATTGTAATACCCCATAAAATTCTAAGCCTAAATCAGCTCCTTGAGTCTTAATAAGAAAATACAACACTTAGAAGAATTTTTGCTAAGTGTTGAAAACACTTAGTTTCATTTTATACCTCCAAACTTTGGAAATTTATTTGACGACCTTTTCGACCTCTGTTTTTGGATTTTCAAGTTGTGTTGCGATGGGTAAAGGTTGTAGTATACCCCGGGTGAGTTTTGGAATTTTTGGAGTAGCGTAAGGGCACTTTTTGGTGCCCAAAACAGTAGCTACGGGCGATAAGGCCCGCGTCGCCTGGCAACTCCACTGCTTGCCTAGTTTTCAGCATTTCAAGGTCAACTTCAAATGATCATAACTTCTTCATTATTTTGAACTGGGAGATCTGATATATATCAATCGAAAGATATTTGAGTCCTCTTTCCAATGCAATTGGTTTCATTCAATTTAAACATCTGAGTAAAGAGTTATGATCAATTTAATTCAGACTATAAGCCTGAAAACAACAGAGGACAGCTGCGTCTTTCTCTCTTTCTCCAGGGGTATTTTAATCTTTCCCACTTCTATATATATACACAAAAACATGAGAATCAGTCATAATTTAGCAACATATGCTTGTTTTCTCTCAAAATTCATCAAGAACAAGTATAAGGTTTTCATAGGAGCTTCAAGAATCAAGGAATTTCACCGTTAATCTTCAAGAATCTTTCATCTAAGGTATGTATAGTGTTGATTCATGGATTCCTTTTATCAATGAAGCTCAAAAACCCTCTTTTAAATTTATAAATAATGATATTTATGTTGTGGGTTGATTATAACCATGTTGTTGATGTAAATTAAATTTTAATTCCATGAGTTATCTCAAGAAATCAAGAAAACTAATTTATTTTGTCGTATTATTCATATGAACTTTATGTTGAGTTCTTGAAATTTCAAGTTGGACGTTGATGATCATGTTGTTGGTGTTGGATGATTTCCAAGTTGGAATCTTTAAGTATTTTATGAAACATGTTAGTATATAAGTTGAAATCCATAAATTTGGTGGTTTAAGATTTGTTCAATTGATGATTTTACCTATGTCTAAAATTTTACATGTAAGGTGTTTGATAATATGCCTAAGAAACTAGAAATCATGTAATATAGCTAAATTGTGACTAAATGATGGATTCATGATACACCTCTATGTCCAAATGGTTTCCATGCTATAAAGGTGTCTTGTAAACCTTGTTGGGTTGTTCATGAACTAGCTCTATGAATTTATGCCATGTCTATTTGCAATTCCATGTATGTACAAGATTATTATAACCATGTATGTTATGAAATTCCCCAAGTCATGGTATTGTGGATTGTTGATATTGGTCATGTATTCAAGAAAATATGCTTTGTCAGTTTCCTTCTATCGAGTCCTGGGGATACTTGTACCCGAAAAATATAGGTGTGTGCCTAGAGCCATGTCATATTTTCATGATATCCTCAGTCAAGCCACGTTTAGTAGAATTCAGTTAGTCATGAGACTCAGGAAAAAAAATCTCAGTAATCTCATGAACTCAGTCAGTAAAAAGAATTCAATAACATTCCATCAGACAATGGAATTTAGTAAACTCAGTCCATGTACAGTTCAGTTTATTATGTTCATTGTCTGTTCAGATGGGAGTAGTAATTAGCACCGAGTGAACCCAATGATGGGAACTCACCTAGCAGTAGAGGGTGTGATTCTTAGAAGCAATCCATGCGTTCTAGAACTACGTAACCAGTGTAGGTTGAGACATCAATACCTGTCAGTTGAGGGTAGATGAGGTGGCTTAACCTGTCAGATGAGGGTTCTCACCATTCTCATTAGAGTACCTTCCATATGAGGGTCACTCACAGTTTGCCTTACCAGTGGCGCGGTGTTGACACCCTTCCAGATTGGACCCCATCTCAGCTATAATAGCAATATATGGGGCATCTCGGTTAGATAACTACTTCCCACAGTCTCAGTATCAATCTCAGTAAAAGAACTCAGATAGTTCCTCAAAATATCAGGACTGTCAGATACAGTCACTCATGTTATTAGTTATCAGTAAACTCATGATATCAGTACCCAAATTCAGTAATCATGTATCATGATCTCTGTTATAGTAATTATGTATTCATGCATATATTCTCACATTTTTGTTGGTTAGTATTGTTCATGCATATGAACCCTATGCATTAGCTTACCTCACTTGCATATTCAGTACATTCAATTGTACTGACGTATTCGTGCTATGGTGTTTTATTTTAGACCATAGGTTCAGCAGCACGAGCTCTAGTGCACCAGTAGCATTTCAGTTTTAGCAACAGAGTCGCAGTGAGTCCTCATACTTCAAGGACTATTATGCTATCATTATTTATTTCAGTTGCTTTCAGTATATGGAGTTAGTTGAGAATATGTCCCCTCAACTCCTTATTCAGACATATGTAGAGGATTTCAGATTTGATTTAGACTTTAGTATTTTCAGCTGTGGTATTGTGATACCTTATTTCAGATGTTATGACTTCACCAGATGTGAACCTTATGGCCTTACAGCTTTTATACATTCCTCATTTATTCAATATATTATGCAGTGTACAGGTATAGATATCAGTCATGGGTTAGCTAGTGGTCCTTCAGGGCCATAGGCACTATGTAGCATTTTGATTACCAGAATCGGGGCGTTACAAAGCTTATCCATAGTCATCTCAAGTCATTAGTGACTTCCTAGAACCGATAGTTCGGTTACTTGACGATTTGTTTGGCTTTTTTAGAATCAATTTTCCAATTTAAAGTCTTCGTCGATTCCAAATGGTCGACGAGCAAACAATTCAATAAAATAATTTTGGATGCAAATTTTGACTGTTCTAGCAGCTATGTAATATCAATTTTAGGTTACTAGATGCTTGGTTCGGATCCCACAGCACCCGAGCTCATTTCAACAAATTAGTCGAAAAGTCAAAAATAAAAATATATGGGTGTGGAACTCACAAGTGGACTAAATTACATCGGATGGAAAATCCGACTTCACTAATGTGTCTAAAATGTTGAATTTAGTGAGGTTACATAGTTTGTTTGCGAAAAATAGAGTCCGAATAAGGCCAGGAGGTGAAAAATAAGTTTTGAGCTTACGGGCCCATCTAAAACCGTATAAAAGGGTCTTTTTTTTAGATTTTAGGGAATGTTTCGTTTCCATTAAAACCCTAGCAGCCTTAGGAGATTGGTGACTAAAAAATGAGTCTTGTGGGTTGATTAGAAGCTTAACAACTTGTGTAATCCATTTTTTACTACAAATCTGCAGTAAAAATTACTCTAATTTGATATTAATTTCATGATTTCTTAAATCAAAACCCCTACATCATTGTGGGTTAATTGTATCACAAAATTGAGTGATTGACTCAAATTACTTGATGGTTATAACTCCCTAAAGATAATTAGGCTATGGGTTGGTCTTGAAAACTCCTTTCCAAGGGTGAAACCCAATTAGGGGTTTTGGTGTCCATTTGAAACACATGGCATAATGGGGCTATAATGGGTATAGTCATTCTTGTTGTAATGCTTAGATTGTATTGTTGATAGCATTGCTTGTGGAAGGGAAAGTTTCTCGAAAAGAAAAGGAAAAGCTCATTGGTTCATGTGTTTCTTGGATTCAGGTAGGTTAGGCTTACCCGTAGACTAGTTATTGATATTTTGCGAGATTCGGCGGGGTACCTAGAACATAGTTGATTAAATGGTGAACTTGGGATTTATTGATTTCTATGGACTATTAATTTGTAAGGTATGATATTTTACCCTTAGCCTAGGACCTTGGTTAGCCTATTTGTGGTCTCATGACAAGTGTAAGAACACTATAGTTGTCCTAAGTAGACATAAATTGTATACTTCTCTATTCTTAAGAGTGTATTGACCTATATAATGCCTCGATAGGAGATGACCTTGACTTAGGAAGGATTGTTAAAGAGACTTTTCCTATAGACCTAGAAAGGATTGGTAAGCCCTTATGGTGAGGTATGGATGACTTAGCCTAATTTCGGGTATAAGCTAGACATGTGTTAGTAAGCTTGACATTCTCAGAATTTAGATGTGGGGCTTGACCCACCTTAATCTTGAACTAAGTAAATGCTTAGCGACCAAGATACATGGTGATTGTCCCATCTATATACATATGTATAGGATTTATGATGGTTACACTCGATTATTGGATTATCTTGTGATGATGACTTGAATACCCTTGTTAAGTGATTACTATGCATGTTTTGTAAATACTCATGCTCTTATTGATACTCATATTACGTGTGAAGCTTATTAGTAAGATAAAATGGCAAGTGTTATCCCATATCCCTACTTCTTAATATGTTGTGAGCTTTTGTGTATGCTTATTGGTTTGGTTATGCATGTGGATGTATGTTGTTTTATCCGGAGAAATATGTGAGAATATGATGATGCCCGATTCGAGTCTGGAGGAATATGTCATATTATAATAATGTCCGGTTTGAGTCTGGAGGAATATGTGATATTATGATGATGCTCGGTTAGAGTCTGGAGGAATGCGTGATATTATGATGATTCCCACCGGAGGAATACGTAATATTATGATGATGCTCGATTTGAGTCCAGAGGAATGTATGATATTATGATGATGCCCGTTGAATCCGTAGGAATATATTGATATTGTGATAATGCCCGGTGAATTCGGAAGAGGTAAGAACATTATGATGCCCCATGGGGAAAATATAATTATATGCGTTGATATTTATAAGGTTAGGACGTGTGGGGTCAACCGCCTATGTTCTTGAGTTATGAGGTCTCTCTTGGTAAATTGTTATTGATTTTTTTTTCAAATCACTATATAAGAGGGGTGACCCTTGTTGATGCTAAATTAGCTACTAGAGGAAATTTATGCCTAATATTGAGTTAAGGCTTAACGTTATGTGTAAACTTGCATAAAAATTCAAGGGCTAACCTAATATATATATATATATATATATATATATATATATATATATATATATATATACTTGACTTAAATAAGAGGTTATATTATGAAATCTTTTCTAGTAAGATGGCTTATGTGATAACTAGCTACTTCTAAAATATATGATTATTATTTGGAACCTAGAAACCTAGTAAACTAGTTGGTGGACTTTACTTAATTAAATTATGAAAACTAATCCTTAAGGTTGTGACATGCTTAATGATGATGGATCTAGTATTGCGTGATGATTAGTTAAATTATCTCCTAACATATGAAGTTGAAATGGCTTAGTTGATAACTCATGTCATTATGTTTCGAGTAAAAGAATAGCCTTATGATATTTGATTAACCTATACTATGGGTGGCTTGCAGTTTTTCCCCAATTTGATGACTAGTGATTTTGAAACTTGTAATCTTTTGACTTTTGAAAAAATAAGGTTAATTACTATGGACTTTGAGGTATTTATCAATGAATTACAGAATTAATGATTAAATGTCTATGCTATGACAATATTGCTTTCTTTATGTTGAATTACGGCATGGTTATTTGGAAGTAGATTTTGGTAATGAGTCACGGCGGGGTTGTGCTACCCGCGGTTTTCGGTAAATTGATGGAGTAGTTGTGATTTATGGTATTATTGTTTGTATTATTTTGTGTACTCTCCGGTGGTATGGGACGCCGTGATGTGTTCATTGTTTTGCTCTCTTTCGTGTACTTCCCGAAGTTATAGGACATCGTGGTAAGTTGTTGTGTGTATGCTCTAAAGAGGGTTGATGATAATTATGTCAAGTAGATGTTTTTCTATTGTGTATATGTCTGTGCGCTTTCAAAATGATACTCAATTGTTATGGTGATTGTGGAGTATATTGAAATAGTATGTCATGTTATTTCTTTAGTAGTAAAGATATTACAGTGGTATCAAAGAAGATTCAAGTCCGATCCTACCCCTTGACTTTAAGATCATTGTCTTACTTTATATCATCTTTACATTATATTTGTGCTCAGTCGGCCAATGATGCCTACTGAGTACCTCTGTTTTGATACTCATACTACACTTCTGTACCTTTTTTATGCAGACCCAGGTTCTAGTTGCCACCGTTGATCTAGTTCATGCGAGTTGACTATTCGGAGACAGGGTAAGCTCTTGGAGATCGAGTTTTCCTCTTTCCCCTCTATCCTTATTTGTCTTTTGCTTTCGAGACAAATGTATGATATTATTTAAGACATTTTAGATTCTGGTATTGTAAATTCCTCTTGTTAAGTTTAGAAGCTCTTGTATTAATACTATCTGGTCGTGGGATTTGTGTTTGAATATCGGTTGTCCTTAGTTGTGAAATGTTGTTGTTATATATTGTGTTCATGCATAGAGTCCATGTTGGACGTTCAAACCGAGGTAATCCAATACCATAGCTCCGGGTTACGGTACCGACTTACCTACCAGTGGGATGTGGTAGGTGTCATCATGACTCAAAACGGGGTCATGACAATCTTCTTTCCAACACCGCCAAATTCTTGTCAATTTGAGTCTCGAGTAAAAAGTTATGTGTGTTCCACTGAGAAATAGTCAGATCCCTATACCTAGATGAAAATTCCAATTATTTGTTTCCTTTCATATTCTTGGAGGGGTATTTTCATCTTTTCCTTAAGTCATAAACCCTAACAAATTTTAAAAGCTTTCTTTTCATCGGTTTCAGATGCTTTTCAAGCCCTTAAAACGTTTTTTCTTCCTCTCAACCTCAAGCATAATAAATAAAGGAGAATTTGCTCAGGAATCAAGCTTAGTTCCCTCCATTCTAGTCACTAGTTTCTGTAACGTTTGGAGGTATGTAAGACTACCATTTTACACTATGACACTAGGTCTTGGAATGGTTTATGGCATCTTTATTTATTCATACTTCCGCGATTATTGTAAACGTATGGTATGACTTTGCTCTAAAAGCCTCGCTTTGAAAATTGTGTTATGTTTTCTTCTTACTTATCGGTTTGGGTGGCTTACTTATCAAGGCTTAGCTGCATAAGTGTCATCATGACCATAGTTGTTAGATCATGAAACTAACCTAAGTTGGGTCCGCTAAAAAAGTAAGGTCGTTCGAAGCGGCAAGTGGCTGATACTGACTGCTTTAGCTGTCCACCCACTCCACACTCTAATGTCACCCCTCATAAATAATTTGAAAGATTTAGCAAAATGTGTATGCTTAAAAAGTACTCCAAGACTTGTTTAGAAAGAAATGACTTCAGATAATGTACATGATGGCACATATAAAGCGGTAACAGTTAATGGAAAAACGGTAAACCAATAACACATAGACATCCAATTACAAGGGAAAATGCTAAACGAACAAGTTATCTATTCAACTACAGTAAGAAGCTCTAACTCCAGAATCACTAGCAAGGTCGCCAAAGCTATCACACCTCGTTTTTAACCAAAAGGTTTTATTTAAGTTCAAAAGAGGTTTTCAAATCTAAATGTGACTAAACAATGGTATTTCATAGAGGAATTTAGATTAAAAATGAGAGTCCCTACTTGACATTGAGTTTTGGTGAGCCAAGTCAATAAGATAATCCTTCTACAAATAATTGAATCTAAGCTGATCAGCAGACAGGGATTCCGGCTAATAAATTCTATTGACCGAGGGGAAGGTGAGAGACACCCCTCGATCTCGTGGTTTTAGCATGGTTGCTTTGTTGATTCATGTCAGCTAAATCGACACTATAATTGAATAGATTTCAAAAACAAAGAAAACAAACACATATGAACACACAAAAATAAGAAATGATGTCGGGTATGATTACACAGTCCAAAATAAAAAGAGATTATAAAAATAAACGTACACTATTCTAACTAGCCTAAACTACGTTTTACCCGACATCCTAGATCTTAATCACGATCGGCCTCTATTTACATAGTACCTCGGGGAATTCCCCGATAAATGTGTATACATGATATAAATGATAAAAATAGCTACCATTCAATAGTTATGGAATCCTTAAAATTACCTACCCACATAGATCGCCTATCATGCTACAGTCGAGTGATATCAATTCCAAATTAACTACAACAATAATCCATATAAACCAATGTATTTTTGAATTTAATCAATTTCCAATTCCCTTTTCCGAATCAAATTAATTTGTACAATTAAATTATCACATTGACTAAAGCATCAAATACCAACAAATTTAAATTACTCTATCAAAATCATAGAATTCATACCACCAACATTCAAAGAAATTGAATGGGAATAAATTAATGAGTGAAGAATCAAACCTTTCGAGTTGAAATTTCAATTAGAAAAATCGATATAGCCTCACCCAAAACCTGGATAAAACCCGAATCCTCAAATTCGACCCCCCCAAGCTCTATTCGTTGCTTCCTCTACCTTCCTTTTTTTATTTCTCTTTCTCTAGGTGTGTACAAATTGTGAGTTTGTGGAATTGAGGTCTATTAATGGATGTTGTTGTGTGTTGATTCTAATGGAGGTTGAAAAATAGAGAAGATTGAGGTGATTTTCAGAGAGGGGATCCGTCTAGAAAAGAGGTGGAGAATTGAGTGATAATACACTCGATAATAGTAAAATAAGAATGCAAGAACAATCACATACTTGCTAAACATATAAACCAACAATCAAATCGTAATTACACACTCATGTTTGTATACTCAAAGCAAGAATGGGGTTTTTTAACCACTCATAGTCTTATAAAGAACCACCATAGAAGAGTTCATAAAGTAAAACTACAAGAAAGTAAAGTTAAACAACAAAGAACCCTAGTTTGAACCCCTTGATGTCTTGTTTCCTCTAAAGTTCGTGTATTGATCCAAAGGTAGGATGAAATAGTTCCTAAGTTGGACCTTTTATAGTGTCTTATGTCTTTGATGAGTATACCAACAGGAAATATATGCATTGACAACATCAGCCCTCACTTAAGAGGCTTAAAAATCACTTTTGGACGCCTTGGGACTTGCCTCACGTTGTGAGGCCTAACTCCATAATTTTGGGGTGAAAAGCCCACCCAAAGAAACTATAAGGTAGTTATGGGTCACCATAGATTTCTTGGTTCACAACCCATAGCCTTCGTTGGGGGGACGGTGCCAAGGGTTCTCCCAAACATGAGATTTTGCTCCATTTAAGCTCCTATCTTAGCGTAGATTTGCTCCTCATTTCCCCACATCTTAAGGTACATTTGTAGGATTAAATTAGATTCCAAGACACCTAAAATAGTATCATAAAACATCAAATAACAAGAATTATCTCATAAAACACAATAGAGTTCATCAAAGTACATTAGAACCAAGCATGGCTTCAGCTAGCTCAACTAGTTTTCTCATCTAAACTTTATTTGATCTTTTTGATTCTTGACTTGTTTAAAATGCACCTTAAACACTCTAAACATGTCATTTAACATATAAATAAACAATTACACCCTTAATAACTCATTAAGCACATCAAGAATTCTTCAAAACTAAGCTAAAGAAGCATAGATAATGGCTCTTAGGTGTATAAATCTACATCAATCTACATCTCCTACCATAAAGTGCAACAAATAAAGCTATCTGAATACTAGAGGTATGTGATCAACTCGACTACCTTTAAAGATGAGGATGTGTCGTAAGAGTGTTACGAATGGAATAAGTTGATGGTGTTATATAGTTATGATGTGTGCGAGATACCAAAACTTGATGGACAAGATAAAAATAAAATTAAATAATAATAACAACAATAACAAACCCAGTGTACTCCTACACAGTGGGGTCTAGGGAGGGTAAGATGTACGCAGTCCATACCACTACCTCCGAAGAAGTAGAAAGGTTGTTTCTGATAGACCCTCAGCTCAAGATAAGGAATAATAAACAAATCCATAATAAAGCATGGGACAAGTTTACAAAACATAAATACGCCACCCCCAAGGAAAAATAAACAAGGAATATTATAGAAATTCATAATAAAGCCTGCAACAAGTTGGACTAATAAGAATAATACACCTACCAAGTAATGTCCTACCCCAATGACCCAAACTGGCACTAGCCTTCTATCATAATTCGCGTCCTCCAGATCTTTCTATCTAGGGTTATATCCTCAGTGAGCTATAATTTCTCCATGTCCCACCTAATTACCTCTCTCCAATATTTCTTCGATCTACCCTTACCCCACCTGAAACTATCCAATGCTAGCCTCTCACACCTACAAACAGAGGCATCCGAGTCTTTTCTTATCACGTTACCAAACCATATCAATTGGATTTCCCACATCTTGTCCTCTACCGAAGCCACTCCAACCTTTTCCTGAATAGTCTCATTTCGAAATCTATCACCCCTAGTAAGCCTACACATCCAACGCAACATCTGCATTTCTTCCACCCTCAACTTTTGAATGTGAGAGTTCTTGACTAGCAAACACTCCGCTCCATACAACATGGCCGGATGGACTGCCACTCTGTAGAATTTGCCTTTAAGCTTGGGCGGCACCTTTTTATCACACAACACCCCCGAGGTGAGCTTCCACTTTATCCATCCCACCCCAATATGATGGGAGACATCCTCGTTAATCTCACTATTCCCCTGAATCATGGCCCTAAGATACTTGAAACTATTCTTCTTACAAACCTCCGGGGAATCCAACCTAACAACCACCTTGTTTTCCTACCTCAAGTCATCAAACTTACATTCCAAATATTTTATCTTGATCCTACTCAACCTGAACCTTTTAGACTCAAGGGTCTATTTCCACACCTCTAATTTAGTATTCACGCCTCCCCTCGTCTCATCAATCAAAACTACATCATCTACAAAAATCATACACCAAGGCACCTCACCTTGAATACGTTGCATCAACACATCCATCACCAAAGTAAACAAAAATGAGCTAAGAGTAGATCCCTGATGCAACCCTGTTAAGACAAGGAAATACTCAGAATCTCCTCCTGCCGTTCTCACCTGGGTCTTAGCTCCATCATAGATGTCCTTGATTTCTCTAATATACACCACCAGGACCCCACTCACCTCTAAGCATCTCTAAATACCCTTCCTAGGAACTTTGTCATACGCCTTCTCCAAGTCGATAAACACCATGTGTAGATCCTTCTTTCTTTCCCTATACTGTTCCACCAGTCTTCACACCAGGTGAATTGACTCCATCGTCAAACGCCCGGGCATAAATCCAAACTGGTTTTCCGAGATAGACACTATCATTCTCAACCTCAACTCGACCACTCTCTCCTAAATCTTCATAGTGTGGCTCAATAACTTAATACCCCTATAATTGTTGCAACTCTGAATGTCATCCTTGTTTTTATATAGAGGGATCACAATACTCTATCTCCAAGCCTCAGGCCTTTTGGCCGACTTGAAAATGCCATTAAATAAATCAGTCAACTATCTCAAGTCAGCCTCGCCAGAAAACTTTCAAAAATCCATAGGAATCTCATCAGGCCCCGTCGCCCTACCCCTATGCATCCTGTGAATAGACTCTCTGACCTCCTCTACTTAAAGCATCTACAATAACTAAAATCATGACACTCCTCTGAGTGCTCTAGCTCTCCTAACATAATAACTCAATCCCCTTCATCATTCAATAACCTATCAAAGTACGACTGCCATCTCTTCTTAATGTGAACGTCCTCCACTAACACTCTACCATCCTCCCACTTAATTTACTTCACCTAATTGAGGTCACGTCCCTTCCTCTTCCTAGCCTTAGCAAGCCTAAAAAACCTCTTTTCCCCTCCTTTCTCCTCCAACCTTGCATACAAGCTTTTAAATGCTGCTGTCTTGGTCGTCGTAACTACTAACTTAGCCTCCTTCCTAGCTGTCTTGTACTTCTCCCTATTAGCATGTTTCTCATTTTTATCCTTGCTCTCAACCAACTTAGAATACGCCTCCTTCTTCATCTTTACTTTCTTCTTAACTTTATCATTCCACCCCCAGTCCCCCCGATGATGACTATCCCGGCTCCTAGAAATACCTAACACCTCACTAGCAGATTCTTTGATCCATCTAGCCACCCTATCCCACATACTATCCACGTCCCCTCTAAACTTTCACACCTCTATTCCCTTCACCTTCTCTTCTATATCCTACGTAGTCGCCAACTTTAAGCCACCCCACTTAATTCTAGGTCTACCTTTCTCACCTCTTATCTTCTTATACTTCTTAATACCCAAGTCCATTACTAAAAGCCTATGCTGGGTCAAAAGATTTTTGCTTGGAATGAGTTTATAGTCCTTACACAACACCCTATCCCCTCTCCTAAGCAGTAAAAAGTCAATTTGGATTTTGGCTATCGCACTTCGAAAGGTGATCAAGTGATCTTCCTTCTTTGGGAAGCTCGAATTCACCACTACTAACCCAAAGGACCTCGCAAAATCCAATAGGGCAGCTCCCTCTTCATTTCTCTCCCTAAAACCAAAACCACCATGCACATCGCCAAAGCCTCCTGGTAATGCCCCAATGTTCTAATTGAAGTCCCCTACTATAACAATCTTCTCAGAACTAGGCACTCCTTTCGCCACCTCATCCAAATCCTCCCAAAATCACCTTTTTTCTTCCCGATCCAAGCCCACCTATGGTGCATAAACACTACACACGCTCAGAGTAAACCCCCCAATAACCAACTTAACAGTCATGAACCTAGCGCTAATCCTTTTAACCTCCACTACCTGCCCTCTAAGATCTTCATCCACTAAGATGCCAACTCTATTCCTACCTCTCGCTACCAGAGTATGAAAGTTTGTAACCATCTACATCCCTAGCCTTATCTCCTACCTACTTAGTCTCTTGTACATACGCAATATTGATCCTTCTCTTTCTAAGAATCTTTACCATCTCTATAGACTTACCCTAAAGAGTTCCTATATTCCAAGACCCTACCCTCAGCCTATCAACTCTAGCAATATATCTACCTCTACCGCCCCTAACTCCAGACCTTGTCCCCACTCCCACGCCTGCCCTACCGTCCTTCTCCACCCCCAAAATAGCCCCTCAACCCAACCCCCTTGGAAATGACCCTATCCTACCATCAATGTCCATAGCCACTACTTCACCAAAAAACAAACAACGATAGTAATAAAGTGACAGCAGGAAATAAAAGGCACAAGCAAATTAGATAGAATAATCAAGGAAACAGTCAATTCCACAAATAATAACTAAGTCAAGTGATGGGATAATCCGGAACACAACAAAACAACAATCTCCAAAAAGGAAGAAGACACACAAAAGGGAAACAGAACCAAAACAAAAAAAAATAAGGAAATAGAAACAAAATAGTATAAAGGAATCAAAAACTGCATGAAGTGGCTTAAATAAATAAAAGTACCCCTGCGAGCTGCTATTTCCATCAATGTGATCTCAAAAATTTGTTGCTGAAATAAGATCACCAGTAAAAAGCTTCTAGTAGTCTCTGGAGTGTTGCCGGAAAGTCATCAGCGTAACGCTGGAAAGGCTTCAAGGTCATGTCAGGATGTGGATGTCGGTGGACCTCGAACCAGCCTATTTGACCTACCTGTTTTGCTGCAGATGTAACCCTACCATGTTAACGGAGTCGAGCCGGCAAATACAGCGATTGGACCAGAAGGGAATTTGGGAGGGGGGCAATTGTAAAGAGAGACTATAGGAGAGAGAGATCTAGGGTGGGAGAGAGGTTCAACCTTACCTTTTTCAGCTTAGAGACGTCATCGCCAACGTCAAAAGCTACCGGTCAGTCAAAGAGGGGCGTTAAATTGAACGTTAAAAGTTGAACATTAGAGAGAGAGAACGTTAAAGAGAGAGAGAACGTTCTATTTTTTTGTATAACAATCTATAAGTAGTCAAAAATAAAATTAAATAGAAAATTAAAATATTATTTGCATGACTGAAAATTTATCAAATGAATTTATCTAATTAGTTATTATTTTTGTATTTTTCTTATAAAGAAAAGACTAAATAACAATGAAAAGTATATTTTGCAATATTCTTCTCTTTCTAATAAAAATTCAAAATATTATCCTAACATACGATTTGTTTTGATAAGTTTTAATTTTCAAACAAAGACCTATTAAAAATAATATAAAACTAAAAAAAATAAGAATATTATGTTGAAATAAGAAAAACTATTAAGAATAATATAAAACTAAAAAATGTGAATAATATGTCGAAATAGAAAGACCTATTAAGAGTAATATAAAACTAAAAAAAGTAAGAAGATTATGTTGAAACAAGAAAATATTTTAGGTTATGATACTGTGAAAGATTTAGGGAGGGTCAAAAATCACGTGTCTACAATATCCTTGTGATTGTTATGAATGAACTATTCTATTATATTAGGGTGTTATTTCTTGAGTGCAAGTTGTATTGGCGGGTAATGGATGGTCAGCATGGTTTCACTTGTCAATACTTTGAATTGTGGTCAGTTGAATTGGGGAGAAAAATATGAAAAGTAAGGATTTTTCCCATGGGGAAAAATAGAGAAAAGAGGGGGAAAAAGAAAGAATTTGTAATCAAACTTTTACTCCACAAATAAGGGTAAATTAAGAGAGAGATAAGGATGAAAAAGAAAGTGGTTGAAATATGAGACGTGAAAAGTGGGTGGGGTGAATATTGACAAGATCATGACCCCACTAAAGTATTGTTATTTTTTTTGTGCGAGGTAATTAATTTAAAGTGTTGTTATGCGGATTAATTAAGAACTTATGTTGGTGGTGTTGTGTACTTTTCCCTTTTTTGAAAGTTGTCCAGATTTGGACCTTGAATTCTATGGACATTGATCCATTCCAATTCGTACACCAGCCTGGTATATCATCTGAGATACATCTATATATCACCCTTCTTTCTTTCATTTTTCCTATGCGTCCCTGGTTGGGTACATCTTGTATAAAATTGTGTTCAGTCAAATTTGGAACTAATTTGAGCCTTTGGCTTAAAAGAATTGAGCTTACCCTGAGATTCAAGGATAAGAGTCCAATGTGGACTAGTTTATGAAAAAAAACAAAGAAAGGGTGAGTACAAAGGAAAAAGAAAGCAATATCAAACAATCATATAACCCACTTTTCATGATCCCACAAAGGCAACAGAAAGAAATGAACTTACTAGATTATGGCATAACTACAGAAATAGGAATGTCGTTTGTCTTCTTGAATAGTCAAGCATCAAGCATGATCTAATTCATATATATTTGGGTTTTAATTACCAAGGAATATAGACTTTATAAATACAATGCGAGGATAGGTATTTCATATATTACTGTCAAACTCTTTCCGACCTCGTCATTTAAATACCCTGAAGAGACTTTAAGTCCCCTGAATCTTTCATATCAAACTGGGTTCTTAATCTTTTCATAAACTCATTTATCAAAGCTAAGTAATCAAAATTTTACACTCAGGTAGGATTTTTAAAAAGATTAGTACTTCCTTTTAGCTCCACATAAATACAAAGGATACTTTAAACAAAGAGAAAGAAATTGCAATATAAAAATTCAAACATCTCAGTTTAACTTAATCAATCCAAGGCACAACGTGGCTTTTCAGCACCAATTAAGCATTGAACAAATAAAAATTGAAACTATATGCTCCCAACACAAGCAGAAAGATGACCAGCAGAATATTCCAAACAAGTAATTTCTCTAAGATTATCAATAGAACAAGTAATCAAAACTTTAACATGCTAAACAAGGAAATACTACACCATCTAAACATTAAAGGCAATTTTCACAAGTTAGGGTATTTGTGTAACACCCCGCACCTTCGGGCTAGAATTTAAACCGTCGTTCCTACACGTATAGACCCGAGCTAAATGATTCCTAGTTAATATATGTGTGGTGATCAATCCCATAGTATTTTAATACATTTGAACATGAATTGAGGTCACAAAAATTCCCTAACTCAAAGATGAGTTTAAAACTCTTCTATCAATTAAGTTTTGGTGAATGTCTCAACTTTGATTAACTTCTATCAAACATAACTTATTGTATATAAATATATAGAGAGGGCCTACTATATATCAAATTAAAGGTCTTTGAGCCTTCTTTCCAATGCCACCAATTTTGCCTTAATCCAATATCGAAGTAAAAATTTATGCCTATTTTACAGATAGGTGTCAGTCTGCCAAATTGCGACGGCCAGACTGACAGACCGTCAAGCCAATGATGGCCCGTCAAGTTATGATGTCAAATTGAAACAAAAAGCTCAAAAAATACTTTTTGTGTGATGGTTTGAGTGACGACCAGTCATGTAACACCCCGTACTTTCAGGCTAGAAATTTAAACCGTCGTTCTTAAGCGTATAGACCCGAACTAGATGATTCCTTGTGAATATATGTGTGGTGATCAATCATATAGTGTGGTAATACCTTTGAATATGGATTGAGGTCTCAAAAATCCCCTAACTCTAAGACGAGTATAAAATATTTCCAGCAATTAAATTTTAGTGGATATTTTCAACTGGGGTCAACTTCCATCGACAATTTTTTTTTGAATATAATGAATTAGAGGACCTAATATATATCAAATGAAATTTATTTGAAATAGCTTTTCAATGATACCAATTTTGCATAAATCCAACACCCGAGCAAAAAGTTATACTCATTTTTGTGAGAGGCAGTAAGGGTGGGCGATTGGTTAAGTGCCGCCCAACCTAACTTAGGCGATTGACAAGGTGTCGCCCACCCTGGCTTTTGCGATAGACTGGGCTCTTCCTAAGTCATTTCTAAGTGCCGAAAACACTCCGTTTTGACTAATATCAAGGGTGTTAAAGTCATTTCACACCCCTAAACCGTCCATAATCACTCCAAATCGTTATAAGGGATTTTTAAACACATTATTTACAATTCCTAAGCCCTAAATCATCCAAGTTATGATCCAAATACCTCTTCCATTCTCAAGAAAAGATTCAAGTACTTTTCACAAGAAATCAAGGAATTCAAGCTTAAAGGTCCAATCTTTTCATAATTTCGTCGTCACTAAGGTACATGGGGTTTTCCTAAAACTACATGGGCATAGTAAATTCTTCTTAATCATGTTAAAGGTTTATAAATCACAAAATTTCAAAGAGTATTTGAGATTTATAATTAGATTCATGTTTTAAAACTTTTGAGGATATTGATTTGGTCTAGAGGCCTTCCCCCAAATTGATTTGTAATCATATACATGCATGTAAGTGTTTGAAGTTGATAATTTAATTGAGAGCATGGCTATTTACTCTCCCTCTCATGTTGCAACACCTTTTGATTTTAGAATGTCATTTAGAAGCATGATATCAATGTTTTTTACTATTGTTGAATGATTTAAGATTGATTTTTAAATTGATGAGAGCGGTTTTGCATGTTGATAAATGTTGAATATATATAATTAAAGAATTACATTATTTGCCAATAATACATGACCACCACATATTTGTTGAAATAATTGAAAGGAATGACCTTTGCATGATTTGATGAATGTATTTGAAGAATGAATCTTCTTGAATTATTTGAAGTATGGTGGTTTAAACTTTATGTTTTGAAAGACAAAACTATGATATGATTTTTATGACTCAGAAATACGACTTGCAAGTCTTGGTATGATGATACCAATTCAGATAATGCCATAGAAGCACATAATAGAACAGAATGTGGATTTTCTTTCAGATTTTCAGATTTTGAACTTAGAATAACACATGTTCAGAAAAGACTAAAAATGGGAATAAAGAGATGTTAGGTGGTTACCCAAAGAAGGCATGAATCTAGAAAACTCCTTTCCTCAAAATCATATTTTGCCGATACGAGATTATTATGTCCCCTAGAGAGATTATACGCTGGCCTAGTGCCCTGTGGAATATTAGAATCAGAAACTCCAACTCTTGCGGCAAACTTGGGTTGGGGGCTTGGCCGCCGAGTTAAGGACGGACTCCATATAGCCCGTGGGGTTGTAGAATTATAGGGTTGACTACCTAACTCAGAAGAAATACAAAGATTAGAATTGAATTGACAAGAATGTTTTATGATTATCAAAGATTTGCCCATGTATTTTAAACTATATCATGCATAATGTTACATGAACTGCTCTCACTTATTTTATATATATAAATTCATTATTTACATACCAGTACAAATGTATTGACCCCTATCTTTCAGGGTCTGAAGCTCAATCTAGAGGTCCTACTAAGCTGTATAGTTTTTAGACAGAATTGAAGTGTGCAGTTGTAACACCCTGATTCACTAAATCGAAATGTTACACGGTGCTCATGACCCCGAGGGACCACAAGCTAACCCATGACTAATATCTGTACGTGTATATTGCAAATCATGATATAATAATGCGGAATACATAAAACTGTAAGGCCATAAGGTTCAACTGAATACAATCATGTGGGTGAAAATACCCAAAACAACTCAATCTGAAAGCTAAGTCTGAACGTAAATCTGAAATGTAAATCTGAAAGCCTCTAAACTATCTGAATAAGGAGTTGAAGAAACATGTCTCCAACTAACTCCGTAAGACTAAACTGAAGAAATAAATAAATGTATCAAATCATATTGTCCTCGAATCAATGAGGACTCACTGTGTCTCTGCGACTGGAATGCTACCGCTACTGCTGGGCTGGAGCTCGTATCTTGGAACCTATGGTGTAACATGAAAAGAAATCACCATAGTGCAAATGCGTCAGTACAACTGGAGTACTGAGTATACGAGGAAGGTAGCTGAACATAAAGGGTTTCATGCATGAACAACACTAACTGACTAATATGAACGTAGGAGTGCAAACACACATATATAGAAACTGGGACCGTGAATATGTGATAGCATGACCTGTAAGCTAATACATGGTTTACTGATAATTGTCATTACTGATACTGAAACTAATAACATGGACGACTATATCTGACAGTCCTGTATATACTGAAATCTAAAGAACGCCCTGAGTTCTTTTACTGAGACTGATACTGAAACTGTGGGAAGTAGTGTTTAAATGACATGCCCCATGTATGCCATTGTGGCTAAGCTGGGGTCCAACCTCTGCCCGACTGGAGGGGTGTCAATACCGTGCCACGGGTAAGGACAGCCTATGAGTGACCCTTATCTGGCGGGTACTCAATGAGAATGGTGGGAAACCTAAACTGATAGATTAAGCCACCTCATCAACCCTAATCTGATAGGTTAAGATTTCTCAACCTACGCTGGCTACGTATTTCTGGAACACAAGAATGACTACTAAGAATAACACCCTGAACTGGCGGGTGAGTTCCCGTCCTTGGGTTCACTCGGTGCTAACCTCTACTCCCATCTGGAGGGATTGGACATGAATAACTGACTGTGCATGACTTAAATTTACTGAAGTCCATTGACTGGCGGAATGTTACTAATATCTGACAACTGACTAAGATCATAAGGTTTTCCTGAGTCACATGACTGACTGAAGTCTATGGAATCATAGCTTGAGTTCGGATATTGTGAAAAATGACATGGCTCTAGGCACACAGCTATTGTTTTTGGGTACAAGTACCCCCAGGAATCGATTGAAGGAAACTGACACACATGACTGACTTGATCATAAGAGTAGAGTCCATAATTTATAATATCGTAAGTAGGGATCTCATGCTAATCATGGTTATCAACAATGTATTGCATGGAAAGGATTTCATATCACATGGAAGTACTTGCACAATCTTAATATCATGTTCATTGCATAATTATATTGACAACACATACCAATAGCATGGAAGTTCATGTGGATTGCATGGTTATCATACATCTTGTTCATAAGTAGGATTTGTAAGTAAACATAGAATAATCTCATAAGAATAGTTCATGAGTATTCCAACAACAATTACAAGGCACATTATCAACATAGAAGTCATTGGAACGTAAGGGCATATCATGAATCCTTCACTTAGTCACAATTTAGCTATATTGCATGATTTCTAGTTTCTTAGGCATTTTATCAAACACCTTACATGCACATCTTAAGCATATGTGAAATCATCAAATTATACATCATGAACAACCAAATTTACATGTTTCCAACTCATATGATATCATGAATTCACAAAAACATATAATGATTCCATCTTGGGAATCACCCAATATCAACTACATAATCATCAACACCCAACAATATAGAAATCATACTTTATAATGTAAAAGAGGGTTTTTGAGCTTTATGGATGAAAGGGATCCATAAATCAACTCACGCATACCTTAGAAGGAAAGATTCTTGATGATTGATGGAGGAATTTTCCTTGAAATCGGATCTTCAAGCTTAATTATGTAACCCTAGTTGTTTTTCTCTTTTAGTGATCTTGGATGATGATATTTGAGATGATAATAGGGTTGTAATACGTTTAGAAGCTATATATTTCATAGGGTTAAGTTTAGGGACGTGTAAGGAGTGTTAAAAGGCTTAATTACCTTTAAAATAACTCAAAACAAAGTGTTTTTGGCACCTGGAATTGACTTAGGTGGTGCCCAAGTGATTTCATAAGCTAGGTTAGGTGGCACCTAACCAATCGCCTATGCTTGGGTTGGGTGGCGCCTAACCAATCGCCTATGCTTACTGTCTCTCACGAAAATGGGCATAACTTTTTGCTCGGGTATTAGATTAAGGTGAAATTTGTATCGTTGGAAAGATAATTTGATTCTATACAGTTTGGTGGGTCTGAATCATCCAAAATACCACATTAATATCAAGTTATACTCATTAAAAGATGACCCTTGCAAAATCGAATACTAAAACTTGATGGATTCCAAAACTCTAAGCTTGTATTACCTTAAGTGACTCATATGAACATGCTTAATGCATCATAAGATATCCTATCACTAGGATATTCATTGTAAGTCATGTACTCAAGTATGAATCATAGGATAAGAGATTTCATATGTAGGAATACTTATCACTTCCTAGCTTAGAAACATGCGGGATATTACAGCAGTGGTGAGCCTTCTTTATTCCGAAAGGACTATGTCTTTCAGAATTTGTCATTTATTTTGGTTTAGGTCCACTTGGGTCCTTGTCCCAGTTTTTAGACAGCTTTGTTTCATATGTAGTGAGATTTTATAGACTGAGTTAGCTATTATCTAGATGTTGTTGAATTGCAGTCTGCTTTATTATTTTTAACTCAGAGTATGACCATGGTTCCATATTGATTTACATTTTCTGCATCTTTTATAATTGTATAAATAGTGTGCATGATTACCAGATAGAGAAGGGCATCTGGGCCTTCATGATTTAGGATGTTCGTTACGGCTAGGGTCGTGACAAACTTGGTATCAGAGCACGGTTCATGGACTTGAGGTGATGTGGTCCATTGCTGATTTAGTCATAATTGATTATGAAATTGTACAAGGACTTGAGGGGAGTCCATGAGTTCTATAAAGTGTGTTGATTCAAGCTTATACCTTTATATACATCAATAGTGCATTTGAGCTTCAGGTATGAAGTGTATTCAGATTCTTTTAAGATTCTTATTATAGATGTTATGCATAAAGGGAAAGATGTGTAGTAGAATTTTGGAACTGTATTTTCACCCAAGTAGTAGTGTATGTTAAAGTGTCATTACCTATTGGTAGTGAGATAATCCAAAAATTAGTGATATGAAGTCACAAGCTTAAAAGTCTAAATGAGGGGGACTTTTGCGTACAAAAGTTAGTTTAGTTACATAACTGTGGATTGAGGAGTGGTTTGCCATTTTATAGTGATAGACTAATGTGGTAGTAATAATTGTAGATTGTATGGTAGTTCGCGGGGGTAGTGTTTGGCTTTGATTATTATTTATTAAAAAAGAATAGGAAAGGAACCTAGAATGGATAGTTATGGTGGTTATAGAAATCCCTTGTAGATTGTGAACAAAAATGTTTAGATTTTCCAATAAGTTATAAGTATAGACTCATTGTTGTTTGTGGAATTTAAAGGTAGTCTAAATATTATACTTAGGTAAGTAAGCATGATGTGAGAAAGTAGAATATGTAGATAAGATCGTATTGGACTATACTATAAGATTAAGGTTGACCATATCTATAATTTGACTTTACCCCCTTGACCTTCTTTTTGTTAGTGGTTGTAAACTAGTACTACTTGTGAGAAGGTATGTAATAGATTTTTAGGTGTAGTAGTAATGTCATGGAGGTGATTTGGTTATAGGTAGTATCTAAGTGAAATGAGGTATTTGGGTTGAATTTCCCAATTTGATGAACTAGTGTCATATGTTGCACGCTTCATCGATGGTATGTGATTACTGCTAGATTATAGGCTTGAACTTTAAAAGTAGAATATGGAGGTAAGAGGGGTATCTTAAGGTTGATGATGTATGTTTTGCAGTAATGAATTAGTAGGCTTGATGTGATTTTTGAAAGAGCCTAGGTTGATAATTTATGAAAAGTAAAGTGGTAATTGTGAGGTATATGTGAATAGGAGGACTAGTGTTAAAATGATGAATTGTGGGTGAGTCATTAAGTGGATAAGGGTGTTAGTATATAAGAATAAGTTGCACCCTTTGCTAGTATGATGTTAGGAAAGATTTTATGATATGAGTTATGCGATTAACGACCTAATTTTAGAAGGTTAAGTAGTGAAGAGTGGATTTTATGTGATAAGGAGTGAGGTTATGTATGCTCATAAGACTGTGATTTGTAAGGTGATGATTATAGAGGATAGCAAAAATTAAGAGTAGCGTTCTTAGAAAGCAATGCATTTAGAGTGTACTTAAAAAGGGAAAGTTTAGTATTTATGTGTATAAGTGTTTTACATACCTAGTTTGTTTTCTTGAAATTGTGGTATGGAGAAGTTTGAAGAGTTGTTGTATAGCATTATTTAGAGTTGAATTGAGAAAATATGAGTGAGAAATATGCGCCTTTTGTATAGTTTTACAAATTTTGTTAAGATACAAGTTATGTGATTAGAGTTGTAATGTGAGTATTCTAAGGAGTTGAAGATGAAGTGTTGTGTTCCTAGAAGCGTGGTTGTCTATGCCCATGATAACGTTAGCCATGAATAGATAACTTTGGGGTTTGGAGGATGTTAGGATTAGTGTACCTAAAGGGGATGTTCTAGAATGAATTAGTGTCCTTGTAAAAAAAAGAAAAATCTATGGAGGGGACTTTGTGTTCATGTGTATGTTGGTACCCCTTTGTATTTAGGTGTGTGGATATCAGGAGGCTCAGTACTTCAACTAGTCTCCATGTTCCTCAAATGGTTGGCGCATCTCGTTTATGTGAGTATGGGTTGTAGGGTGATGGCTATAGACGCTAGCGAGAGTAAGAGTAGTATTTTCGAAAAATAAGTCCTACAGAGTATAGTTTATCTGGGAAAGATTAGCGGTAATGTGTGTGGTGGTATATCTCTATTGTTAAGAGGATATATATTTGAGGAGAGGTTATGTCTGCAAGTCTAGGATTATAACTTTGATCTAAGGGGGAGATGATGAGTTAATGTTGTTATAAAATTTTCTTATGGTATCAAGTTTCAAGTAAGATTCATGATAAATCTATTACAATTCAAGCAAACTCCTCCTACTCAGTCTACGAGGCCACTCTGCTAATGCCTTATGTTATTGTAATACCCCGTACATTTTCCTAGCTTGAAATTGTCCCAAGAATGTTAGAAACTTTCTTTGAAAGATGAATCCACTTTTTTACTCGTGGAATATTTAAGATTTTAACTTCTTAATCATGTGGGAAATTGAATAAGGTTCCCAACGATACCAATTTTGTCTAAATTCGGTATCGGAGTAAATAGTTATGGACATTTTACTCAAAGCTGCCAGAATCTCCCAGGTGCGATGGCCTGGTTGACGGGCAGTCGACCTAGCGACGGACCATTGGCTTGACCGTTGCAGCCAAGGCAGTGAGGCAACCTTCTGGATAAGGTGCGACAGACAGGTTGATAGACCGTCAAACTTGTGACGGACCGTCACCTAATCCCTCACTACTTAGAAAGTGAGTCCCTATCCTGGTCCACCATGATGGTCGAAATGAAGGACCGTCGATCCAGCGACGAACCGTCGCATGATCCATCGCAAGATCCATTCAGTTATTTTTACGTCATTTTTAAAGGGCTTATTGGTCTTTTACCACACATTTATATACCTAGTAATATCCGACCAGGGCTCCTAAATTCACTTTTCATCTGCAACATTAAAGTTAGGGTTTTTCCCCAAAGAGCAATCCTCAAGAACAAAATCCAAATCTTCTTCAAGAACAAAGATATTCCAATCATTCAAGTTCAAGAACCTCAAGAATCTCATTACCAGGTATGCATAGTGTTCATTCATGGACTCCTTTCATCCATGAAGCCCAAAAATCTCTTTTCAAAGTGTAAGCGTATGGATTTCTTAATGAATCTCATGTTGGGCTTGCTTTGTTCATGATGAGAATGACCAATTAAATTCTAATCCATGTTGGCTGATTAATTTTATGTGGAATTGATTAGTATAGATATAGATTCATGTGAACCTGTGATTAAACCCTTGGATGATGAAATTAGAGTTGAATTATGATGTTTATTTGTTGTATAATGTTGTCTATATATACTATGCTTATCGTATGTTTGATAAAATGCCTATATGAAGAAAAAGTGTCCAACTAGCATGATATTTTGAAGTCCCCATTTATGAACAAACTAATGCACATCACATATTTGATGAATTTCTTCAATAAATGAATTATGGATTGTGATGTTGATCATGTATTCAAGTAAGTCTTGCTCTATCAGTTTCTTTCCATTGATTCCTGGGGGTTCTCGTACCTGAAAGATTAGTTGTGTCCCTAGAGCCATGTCATGATTTCATGATATCCTCAGTCAAGCCATGATCCATAGAACTCAGTCAGTCATGCGACTTAGGAAAGCTGAGTAATTCAGTAACCTCAGTAATCTTATGAACTCAGTCAGTTGTCAGATATCAGTAGTATTCTATCAGTTAACGGAATTCAGTATACTCAGTCTTATGTTCAGTTCAGTTAATCATATTCAGTGTCTATTTAGATGGGAGTAGAAATTATCACCGAGTGAACCCAAGGATGGGAACTCACCTTCCAGTAGAGGGTGTTATTCTTAGAAGCAATCCTTGCATTCCAGAACTACGTAGCCAGCGTAGGTTGAGACATCATACCTGCTAGTCGAGGGTAGATGAGGTAGCTTAACCTTCTAGTAGAGGGTTCCCACCATTCTCATTAAAGTAATCTGCTAGTTGAGGGTCACTCATATGTTGTCCTTAGAAGTGGTGCAGTATCGACACCCTTCCAATTAGGGCACAAATTGGACCCCAATTAAGCTAAAATGCGTTATTTGGGGCATGTCGATTAGATGACTACTTCCTATAGTTTCATATTAAAGAATTCAGGACTATCATATATAGTCAACTCTGATACCGTACGGAACTCATCTAGTTCCATCAGATTCAGGACTGTCAGATACAGTCACCCACGTTATCAGTTATCAAAACTTAGTCATTAGTCATGTTAGTTATCAGTAAACTCATGTTATCACGATTTCAGATACAGTTACTATGTATGCATGCATGTATTCTCACATTCATATTAGTCATTAGCCAATATTGTTCATGCATATGAACCCCATGTATTCAGCCTACCTCACATGCATACCAGTACATTCAAAGTACTGACGTATTTGCGCTATGGTGTCTTATACCATAGGTTCAGAGACACGATCTCCAGAGCATCAGTAGATTCCATTCTTAGCAGTCAAAGCTAAAAGTGAATCCTCATCTTTTGAGGACATGATCATTACTTTATTATCTTATTAATTAATTTATTAGTTGGAGTTAGCTGGGGACATGTCCCATCAACTCCTTATTAAGTTCAGTCAGTTAGAGGCTTTTCAGACTATCATGTTTAGACAGTTATTTCAATTGTTTTGGGTGTTTCATACCCCATCTAGATGTTTTATTTTTATCAGTTATGTTAAAGCTTTAAACTTTATGGCCTTTTAGTCCATGTTTTCGCATTATATAGTATATTATACAGTATACAGGTACAGATATTTGTCATGGGTTAGCTTGTGGTCCTTCGGTGTCATGAGCACCATGTAGCGCTCCGGGTACCAGATTCAAGGCGTTACAAACTTGGTATCAGAGCCTAAGGTTCAATAGAGTCCTAGGAAGTCTGAAAGCCATATCTAGTAGAGTCTTCTGCATGGGTGTGTTGTGCGCCACATTTATGTGCAGGAGGCTATAAGATATTTTAGGAACAGTTTTCCTTCTTTCAGTATTCATGTCGTGCCAGAGAGCATAATCTCAAGTCATTCTCTCAGTCTAATCTGTTTCTTCTCTTTATTTCAGAACATGCTTCCCAAGAGAAGAACTCAACCTGTCCAAGAAAATCTCTTTGATGAATATGTTTCTCATGTAGAGTTCAGAGCTGAATTCACTACTCTTACTCAGTCAGTTGTGCTCAGACTGAATGACCAGCTATCATTTCAGCCAACCCAGTAGCCAATTCAGCTGCAGCCAAGATTTGGGACTTCACCCGAATGAATCCTCCATCCTTTCTCAGGTCTAAGGTAGATGAAGACCCTCAGGAATTCCTAGATAAGGTGAAGAAGGTTACAAACATCATAGGGGTTACTTCTAGTGAGGATGTTGCTCACACTCTGTTCAACTAGTGGAAGTCAGAGAGGGCAGTTGATGCAGGGTCAGTTGAGTAAGAGGAGTTTGCTTCTTCTTTTCTTAATAGATTCTTTCCCCTAGATCTTGTAGAAGTTAAGGTGCTAGAATTCATCAAACTTAGTCAGGGTAACATGATGGTGAAAGAGTATTCTCTTAAGTTTACTCAATTATCCAGATATTCCCCTCATGTAGTTGCAGATATCAGGGCCAAGATGAGTAAGGTTGTTTCATGGATAACTGATAGTATGGTTAATAAGTGCAGATCCACAATGCTGAATAGTGACATGTCTTTAGCTAGGCTTATGACTCATGCTCTGTAGATAGAAAAACAGAAGATTAAGATGAGGGAGAAGCAGAGTAAGAGAGCAAGTATAGGTAGTTTTAACTTTGCTCAACCTAAATCAGAATGAGGAAACCGTTCTCAGTTTCATCCTAAGTCCTCAGTTCCAGCTCCTTCTTCAGCAAGTGATCCTATGTCTAAGTTCAGAGATAGAGTACCGGAATCTAAGTCTTAAGGTAGTGTTAGCAGTGCCCGCACCTATCCTCTTTGTTAGACTTATGGAAAGAACCATTAGGGTACTTGCAGAGCTGGCAGTGATACCTATTTCGGGTATGGCAAGTCAGGACACAGAGTTAGAGATTGTCCATAGTCAGTTCCACAGGATCAATAGAACCGTTCCTCAGCTCAATCCGGTCGCCCGAATTAGCAGGGTGCCACCTCCAGTGCTACTAGTGGGCAACACCCAAATAGACTTTATGCTCTTCAGTCCCGGCAAGATCAGGAAAATTCTCCTGATGTGGTTACTGGTACATTACAGATCTTTCATGTGCATGTTTAAACTTTGCTAGATCTAGGTGCTTCTTTGTCTTTTGTTACTCCCTATATAGTAGTTAATTTTGGAGTCAGTCTCAAAATTCTAGCAGAGCCCTTCTCAATTTCTACCCCAGTGGGTAAAACTATCATAGCTCGGTGGGTATACAAGAACTTCCCAGTTATGATATCTCAAAAAGTCACTTCAAAAAACTTAGTCGAATTAGAGATGACTGATTTTGATGTCATTCTTGGCATGGATTGGCTTCATTCCTACTATGCATTAGTCGACTGCATAAATAGAATAGTCCAGTTTTAGT
Source organism: Capsicum baccatum var. pendulum (assembly GCA_030864225.1). Taxonomy (NCBI): domain Eukaryota; kingdom Viridiplantae; phylum Streptophyta; class Magnoliopsida; order Solanales; family Solanaceae; genus Capsicum; species Capsicum baccatum. The sequence goes on from CM061555.1 coordinate 273,104,855, forward strand.
TTCCGAACAAACCCGTCCTAGAGTGGAAGGGTAGTGTATCCACTTTTAGAGGTCAACTTGTTTCCTAACTTGGGGTATGGAAAATGATATCTAAAGGATGTGTCTATCATCTTGTTCAAGTTAAGGACACTAGTTCCAAAACTCCCAGTCTTGAATCAGTCCCAGTAGTGAATGAATATTCGGATGTCTTTCCCTAAGATCTTCCAAGAATTCCTCCTGAAAGGGAAGTAGACTTTGACATTGATCTTTTTCCAGATACTCAGCCTATATCTATTCTGCCATACAGAATGGCACTAACAAAACTTAGAGAATTGAAAGAGCAGTTGAAGGATCTCTTAGATAAGGGATTTATCAGGCCCAGTATGTCCCTGTGGGGTGCACCAGTTTTATTCGTGTGCAAGAAAGATGGTTCTCTCAGAATGTGTATTGATTACCGTTAGCTCAATAAATTCATGGTAAAGAACAAGTATCCTCTTCCCAGAATTGATGACTTGTTTGAAAAACTTTAGAGTTCCAGTTATTTCTCTAAGATAGACCTCAGAACTAGCTATCATCAGCTCAGAATCAGAGAATGTGACATTTCAAAAATAGTTTTTCAAACTCGGTATGGTCACTTCGAATTCTTAGTCATGTCCTATGGTCTCACCAATGCCCCAGCAGCTTTCATAGACTTGATGAACTGTGTATTCAAGCAGTACTTAGACATATTCATCATAGTCTTCATAGATGATATTTTGGTCTATTACCGCAGTGAGCGAGATCATGCAGACCATCTCAGAATAGTACTTCAGACTCTCAGAGATCATCAACTATTCGCCAAATTTAGTAAGTGTGAATTTTGGCTAAGGTTAGTAGCATTCCTTGGCCATATCATTTCCGAAGATGGAATTAGAGTAGATCCTTAAAAGACCGAAGCAGTAAGCAACTGGCCTTGCCCTATCTCTCTATCATATATCAAGAGTTTCTTGGTTTGGATGGCTATTATAGATAGTTTTTTGAGGGATTTTCTTCTATTCCATCCCCTATATCCAAATTGACTCAGAAGAAAGTCAAGTTTCAGCGGTCAGATCCTTACGAGAAGAGTTTTCTGGAGTTGAAGACTCGACTCACCTCAGCTCCAGTTCTAGCTCTTCCAGATGGTTCAGATAGTATTTTTCTTAAAGATTTGGAGGCATTATCTATACGGTGTTCATATAGATATGTTCACGGATCATTAGAGCCTTCAGTATGTCTTTACTCAGAAAGATTTCAATATTCGTCAGAGAAGTTGGTTAGAGCTCTTGAAAGACTACGACTTGAGTGTCCTTTATCATCCGAGCAAGGCCAACGTAGTGGCCGATGATCTCAGTAGACTATCTATTGGTAGTTTTACTCATGTTGAGGCTAGTAAGAAAAAGTTAGCCCAAGATTTCCATCAGCTTGTTAGACTAGGCGTTTGCTTAGCCGATACAGAGGAGGGTGATATATGGGTTCAGAGTAGTTTAGAATCATCTCTAGTTTCAAAGGTGAAAGAAAAGCAAGATAGGGATCCTAGCCTTGTCAAGGTAAAAGAGTCAGTCAAGGATTAGAAAGTAGAGGTTTTCTCCCAAGGGGAAGATGGTGTTCTGCGTTGTCAGGGTCATCTGTATGTTCTAGCTGTAGATGACTTAAGGCAGCGAATCCTTACAGAAGCACATGGTGCATGATACTATATTCATTCAAGGGCCATAAAGATGTACCGTGATTTACGGGAAATCTATTAGTAGAGTGGGATGAAGAGAGATATTGCAGAATTTGTGGCTAAGTGCTCTACATGTTAGAAGGTTAAGATAGAGCATCAAAAGCCTAGTCGTCCAAGCAGGAGTTCAGTATTCCTACTTGGATGTGGAAAGAAGTAAACATAGACTTCGTGAAGGGTTTGCCTTGATCTCATCATCAATATTATTCGGTTTGGGTCATTGTAGATAGGATGACCAAATCAGCTTATTTTCTTCCAGTTCATACCTCTTATTCAATCGAGGATTACGCCAAACTCTACATCAGAGAGTTGGTCAGATTGCACGATTTTACAAATTTTGGTAAGATGCAAGTTATGTGATTAGAGGTGTAATGCGAGTATTCTAAGGAGTTGAAGATGAAGTGTTGTATGCCTAGAAGCATGGTTGTTTATTCCCATGATAACGTTAGCCATAAATAGATGACTTTGGGGTTTGGAGGATTTTAGGATTAGTGTACCTAAAGGGGATGTTCTAGAATGAATTTAATGTCCTTGTAAAAAAATGAAAAATCTAAGGAGGGGAATTTGTTTTCATGTGTATGTTGGTACCCCTTTGTGATTAGGTGTGTGGATATCAGGAGGATCAGTACTTCAACTAGTCTCCATGTTCCTCGAATGGTTGGCATATCTCATTTATGAGTATGGGTTGTAGGGTGATGGCTGTAGAGGCTAGTGAGAGTAAGAGTAGTATTTCCGAAAAACAAGACCTACAGAGTATAGATTATTTGGGAGAGATTAGCGGTAATATGTGTGGTGGTATATCTCTCGTGTTAAGAGTTGTGGATATATATTTGAGGAGAGGTTATGTCTGCAAGTCTAGGATTATATTGATCTATGGTGGAGATGATGAGTTAATGTAGTTATACAATTTTCTTATGGTATCAAGTTTCAAGTAAGATTCATGATAAATCCATTACAATTCAAGCAAACTCCTCCTACTTAGTCTACGAGGTCACCCTGCTAATGCCTTATGTTATTGTAATACCCCATATATTTTCCTAGCTTGAAATTATCCCAAGAATGTTAGAAGCTTTCTTTGAAAGATGAATACACTTTTGTACATGTTTAATTCTTAATATTTTCACTCTTTATCATTTAGGAAATTGAATAAGCTTTCTAATGATACCAATTTCGTCCAAATCCGGTATCGGAGTAAAACGTTATGGACGTTTTACTCAGAGCTGCCAGAATCGCCCAGGTGCAACAACCTGGTTGACGGAACGTCGACCTAGCGACAGACCATTGCCTTGACCGTCGCAGCCAAGGCAGTGAGGCAACCTTCTGGATAAGGTGCGGCGGACAGGTTGACTAACCGTCAAAATCACGACGGACCATCGCCCAAGCCCTCGCTACTTAGGCAGTGAGTCCCTATCCTGGTCTACCTACGATGGTCGAAATAACGGACCGTCACCTTGACCATCGCAGCTAAGGCAGTGAGGCAACCTTCTAGCTAAGGTACAATGGATAGGTTGATAGACCGTCGAACTTGCGACGAACCATCGCCTAAGCCCTTGCTACTTAGGCAGTGAGTCCCTATCTTGGTCCATCTACGACGGTCGAAATGACGGACCATCGAACCAGCAACAGACCATTGCATAAGTCGTCGTAAGTTCCATTCATTTATTTTTAAGTCATTTTTAAAGGGGCTTATTGGTCTTTTACCACCTAGTAATATCCGACCAAGGCTTCTAAATTCATTATTCATCTACAACATTAAAGTTAGGGTTTTTTTCCTAAGAGCAATCCTCAATAACAAAATCGAAATCTTCTTCGATAACTAAGAGATTCCAATCCTTCAAGTTCAAGAACTTCAAGAATCTTATTACCAGGTATGCATAGTGTTCATTCATGGACTCCTTTCGTCCATGAAGCCCAAGGATCTCTTTTCAAAGTTTAAACGTATGGATTTCTTTATGAATTTCATGTTGGGTTTTCTTTGTTCATTATGAGAATGACTAATTGAATTATAATCCATGGTGGGTGATCAATTTTATATGAAATTGATTAGTAGAGATGTAGATTCATATGAACCTGTGATTAAACCCTTGGATGATGAAATTAGAGTTGAATTATGATGTTTATTTGTTGTATAATGTTGTCTATATATACTATGCTTACCATGTGTTTGATTAAATTCCTATATGAAGGAAAAGTGCCCAACTAGCATGATATTATGAAATCCCCATTTATGAACAAACTTATGCACAACACATGTTTGATAAATTGCTTCAATAAATAAATTATGGATTGTGATGTTGATCATGTATTCAAGTAAGTCCTGCTTTGTCAGTTTCTTTCCATTGATTCCTCGGGATACTCATACCCGAAAGATTAGCTGTGTGCCTAGAGCCAAGTCATATTTTCATGATATCCTCAGTCAAGCCATGATCCATAGAACTCAGTCAGTCATGCGACTTAGGAAAGCTCAGTAATTCAGTAACCTCAGTAATCTCATGAACTCAGTTAGTTGTAAGATATCAGTAGTATTCCATCAGTTAACGGAGTTCAGTAAACTCAATCCATGTTCAGATCAGTTAATCATGTCCAGTGTCTATTCAGATGGGAGTAGAAATTAGCACCGAGTGAATCCAAGGATGGAAACTCACCTGCCAGTAGAAGGTGTGATTCTTAGAAGAAATCCTTGCATTTCAGAACTACGTAGCCAGTGTAGGTTGAGACATCATGCCTGCTAGTTGAGGTTAGATAAGGTGGCTTAACCTGCTAGTCGAGGCTTCCCACCATTCTCATTAGAGTAACCTGCTAGTTGAGGGTCACTCACATGTTGTCCTTACCAGTGGCACGCTATTGACACCCTTACAATCAGGGCATAGATTGGACCCCAATTAAGCTATAATGCATTATTTGGGGCATGTCGGTTAGATAACTTCTTCCCACAATTTCATGTTATAGAATTCAGGACTATCAGATACAGTCAACTCAGATACAGTACGGAACTCAACTAGTTCCATCAGATTAAGGACTATCAGATATAGTCACCCACATTATCAGTTATCAGAACTTAGTCCTTAGTCATGTTAGTTATTAGTAAACTCATGTTATCATGATTTCAGATATAGTTACTATGTATGCATGCATGTATTCTCACATTCATATTAGTCAGTTTCCCAGTATTGTTCATGCATATGAACCCAATGCATTCAGCCTACCTCACATGCATCCCAGTATATTCAAAGTACTAACGCATTTGCGCTATGGTGTCTTATACCATAGGTTTGGATATACGAGCTCCAGAGCATTAGTAGACTCCAGTCTCAGGAGTCAGAGCTAGAAGTGAGTCCTCATCTTTTGAGGACATGATCATTACTTTATTATCTTATTATTTAATTTACTAGTTGGATTTAGTTGGGGACATGTCCCATCAACTCCTTATTCAGACAGTTTAGTCAGTAAGAGCCTTTTCAGACTATCATGTTCAGACAGTTATTTCAATTATTTTGGGTGTTTCATACCCCATTAAGATGTTATATTTTTATCAGTTATGTTACTGTTTTGAAACTTATGGCCTTTTAGTTCATGTTTCTGCATTATACAGTATATTATGTAGTTTACAAGTACAGATATCAGTCATGGGTTAGCTTGTGGTCCTTCGGGGTCATGAGCCCCGTGTAGCATTTTGGGTACCAAATTCGGGGCGTTACAAACTTAGTATCAGATTTGAAGGTTCAATAGAGTCCTAGGAAGTCTGAAAGCCACATCTAGTACAGTCTTGTGCATGGGAGTGTTGTGCACCGCATTTATGTGCAAGAGGCTATAAGATGTTTTAGAAACAGTTTCCCTTATTTTAGTACTCATGTCATGCCAGTGAGCTTAATCTCAAGTCAATCTCTCAGTCTAATCTTTTTCTTCTCTTTATTTCAGAACATACCTCCCAAGAGAAAAACTCAGTCTGTCCAAGAAGATCCCTTGGACGAATATGTTTCTCATGCAGAGTTCAGAGTTGTATTCACTACTCTTGCTCAGTCAGTTTCTGCTTATAATAAATGACAATCTGTCATTCCATCAACCCAGTGGCCAATTCAGTTATAGCCAGGATTCAGTACTTTACCCGAATGAATCCTCCATCCTTTCTCGGGTTTAAGGCAGATGAGAACCCTCAGGAATTCCTAGATCACGTGCCAAAGGTTACAAACATCATTGGGGTACTTCTAGTGAGGATTTTTCTGACACTCTATTAGAGAAGTGGAAGGCAGAGAGGGCAGTTGATACAGGGTCAGTTGAGTGGGAGGAGTTTGCTTCTACTTTCCTTGATAGATTCTTTCCCCTAGAGCTTAGAGAAGCTAAGGTGCTAGAATTCATCAACCTATGGTAGGGCAACATGACGGTGAAAGAGTACTCTCTTAAGTTTACTCAATTAGCTAGATATTTCCCTCATGTGGTTGCAGATTGCAGGGCTAAGATTAGTAAGTTCATTTCAGAGGTAAATAATAGCGTGGTTAATGAGTGCAGATCTGCCATGCTGAATAGTGACATGTCTTTAGCTAGGCTTATAACTCATACTCTGCAGATAGATGAGCAGAAGATTAAGAAGAGGGAGAAGCAGAATAAGAGAGCAAGGGTAGATAGTTTTAACTTTGCTCAGCCTAAATCAGAAGGAAGAAACCATTCTCAGTTTAATCTTAAGTCCTTAGTTCTAGATTTTTCTTTAGCTAGTGCTCTTGCGCCTAAGTTCAGAGATAGAGTTCCAGGCTTTAAGTCTCATGGCAGTGTTAGCAGTGCCTGTACCTATCCACTTTGTTAGATTTATGGCAGGAACCATCAGGGAACTTGCAGAGCTGGTAGTGATAACTGTTTCGGGTGTGGTAAGCCAGGACACAGAGTTAGATATTTTCCGTAGTCAGGTCCATAGGGTCAACAAAACCGTTCCTCAGCTCAGTTCGGTCACCCGAATCAGCAGGGTGCCACCTCTAGTGCTACTAGTAGGCAATGCCCAAACAGACTCTAGCTCCCAATCCTGGCAAGATTAGGAAAATTATCCTGATATGGTTACTAGTACATTACAGATCTTTCATGTGCATGTTTACGCTTTGGTAGATCCAGGTACTTCTTTGTCTTTTGTTACTCCCTATATAGCAGTTGATTTCGGTGTCTGTCCTGAAATTCTAGCAAAGCCCTTTTCAGTTTCTACCCCAGTGGATAAAACCATCATAGCTCGGCGGGTATACAAGAACTGCTCAGTTATGATATCTCAGAAAGTCACTTCAGCAGACTTAGTTGAATTAGAGATGACTGATTTTGATGTCATTAGCGGGAGGGATTAGCTTCATTCCTACTATGCCACAGTCGACTACATATACAAATAGTCCAATTTTAGTTTTCGAACGAACCCATCCTAGAGTGGAAGGGTAGTGTATACGCTTTTAGAGGTCATCTTATTTCCTACCTTCAGGCACGAAAAATGATATCTTAAAGATGTGTCTATCATTTTGTTCGAGTTAAGAACACTAGTTCCGAAACTCCCAGTCTTGAATCAGTCCTAGTAGAGAATGATTATTCAGAATTCTTTCCCGAAGATCTTCCTAGAATTCATCCCGAAAGGAAAATATACATCAGATGTTGGAGTAAAAGTTTATGGGCATTTTACTCAGAGCTTCCAAAATCGCCCAGGTGCCACGGCCAGGTTGATGGACCATTGACCTGGCGACGACCATCGCCTTGACCGTTGCGGCCTAGGTAGTAAGGCAACCTTTTATATAAGGTGTGATGGATAGATTGACGGACTGTCACCTAAGCTGTCACTACTTAGGTAGTGAGTCCCTATCCTGGTCCACCTATGATGGTTGAAACGGCGGACCATCGATCTAGCCATGGACCATCGCATGAGCCATTGTAGGTTACATTCAGTTATTTTAAAGTCATTTTTAAAGAAGTTTTTTGGTCTTTTACCACCCGTTTATAGACCTAGTAATATCCGACCAAGGCACCTAAATTCATTGTTCATCTACAATATTAAAGTTAAGGTTTTCTCCTTAAGTTCAATCCTCAAGAAAAAAATCCAAATCTTCTTCTAGAACTAAGAGATTCCAATCCTTCAAGTTCAAGAACTTCAAGAATCTCATTACAAAGTATGCAAAGTGTTCATTCATGGACTCTTTTCGTCTATGAAGCCCAAGAATCTCCTTTCAAAGTTTAAGCGTATGAATTTCCTTATGAATTTCATGTTGGGTTTGCTTTGTTCAGGATGAGAATGACCAATTGAATTATAATCCATGGTGGGTGATCAATTTTATGTGGAATTGATTAGTATAGATGTAGATTCATGTGAACCTGTGTTTAAACCCTTGGATAATGAAATTAGAGTTGAATTATGATGTTTATTTGTTGTATAATGTTGTCTATATATACTATGCTTACCATGTGTTTGATTAAATGCCTATGTGGATGAAAAGTGCCCAACTAGCATGATATTATGAAATCCCCATTTCTTAACAAACTTATGCATATCACATGTTTGATGAATTGCTTCAATAAATGAATTATGGATTGTGATGTTGATCATGTATTCAAGTAAGTCCTGCTTTGTCAGTTTCTTTCCATCGAGTCCTGCTGGTACTCGTACCCAAAAGATTAACTGTCTGCCTAGATCCATGTCATGTTTTCATGATATCCTCATTCAACCCATGATCCATAGAACTCAGTCAGTTATACAACTCAGGAAAGCTCAGTAATCCAATAACCTCAGTAATCTCATAAACTTAGTCAGTTGTCAGATATCAGTAGTATTCTATCAGTTAACGGAATTCAGTAAACTTAATCCATGTTCAAATCAGTTAATCATGTTCAGTGTCTATTCAGGTGGGAGTAGAAATTAGCACCGAGTGAACCTAAGGATGGAAACTCACCTACCAGTAGAGGGTATGATTATTAGAAGCAATCCTTATATTCTAAAACTACATAGCCTGCGTAGGTTAAGACATCATACCTTCTAGTCGAGGGTAGATGAGGTGGCTTAATCTGCTAGTCGAGGGTTCCGACCATTCTCATTAGAGTAACCTTCTAGTTGAGGATCACTCATATATTGTCCATACCAATGGTGCGTTATTGACACCATTCCAATCAGGGCACAGATTGGACCCCAATTAAGCTATAATGCGTCATTTGGGGCATGTCAGTTAGATAACTTCTTCCCACAGTTTCATGTTATAGAATTCAAGAATGTCAGATACAGTCAACTCAGAAATAGTATGGAACTCAGCTAGTTCCATCAGATTAAGGACTGTCAGATACAGTCATCCACATTATTAGTTATCAAAACTTAGTCATTAGTCATGTTAGTTATCAGTAAACTCATGTTATCACGATTTTACATATAGTTACTATGTATACATGCACGTATTCTCACATTCATCTTAGTTAGTTTCCCAGTATTGTTCATGCATATGAACCCAATGCATTCAGCCTACCTCACATGCATCCCAATACATTCAAAGTACTAACGTTTTTGCGCTATGGTGTCTTATACCATAGGTTCAGAGACACGAGCTCGAGAGCATTAGTAGATTCCAATCTCTGGAGTCAGAGCTAGAAGTGAGTCCTCATCTTTCGAGGACATGATCATTACTTTATTATCTTATTAATTAATTTATTAGTTGGAGTTAGTGGGGACATGTCCTATCAACTCCTTATTCAGACATTTTAGTCAGTAAGAGCCTTTTCAGACTATCATGTTCAGACAGTTATTTCAAATTTTTTGGGTGTTTCATACCCAATTCAGATGTTATATTTTTATCAGTTACGTTACTGTTTTGAACCTTATGGCCTTTTAGTTCATGTTTCCACATTATACAGTATATTATGTAGTTTACAAGTACAGATATCCGTCATGAATTAGCTTATGGTCCTTCGGGATCATGAGCACCGTGTAGCATTCCGGTTACCAGATTCGGGGTGTTACAACACCTACACATGATCATACAATAGATTAATTTTTCAGTAAAATGACATGACATTTTCTTCTTTTTTCATCTTCATTCTCTTGTATTTCAAATTGCACTTGTTATTCCCTTTCAAATGACCCATAGTATTCTCATCTTCTTAATCCTTCACATTCGAACAAGTTGAATTGATGTTGACACTTTGAAATTTAATCCGTAGACTTTCACACTCATCTTTCTATTTTAACTTCTTGATGTTGACTGAATTCATGTTGTTGGAGTTATCACACTGAATCTTCAAGCTTTCAAACTTATTCAATTGCATCTTAACATGCTCATAATTTTTTTCTAGCTCATTAATCTTGTTCACCAATCTTGAAATAATAAATTTCGATCTTTCATCAACTTGTTTCAGGTCTCTCCGTCTAAAATACTTGCAATTCATAACCTAAAAATTAAGAACATAAATAATAGATTTGTACGCCAACATCAACATTAATCAATTAGCAGAGTATGAACACAAAGCTCACAATTAGGACAAGCCCAAAATCTTCTACCGAAATTCTAATCTGATCAAGGCATCTACATTTACAACAAAATGTCATGTTTACATCGCACTTCAGCATTGATCATTTGATCAATCTCATTCATATCTAACTTATTCAGCTTGTATTTCTTCATTTCTAATCATAAAATTTCAAAACAAGAAGAGATGAAAACTTCATTATAGAGATTAAAAACTTCAAATTTAGGATTAACGATAACTGGAGACATTGTGTTTTCATTAAAGGACCTAAAATTAAAACTTTAATATCGACATTAAATGGATTAAATATAAAAAATCTACACAAAAATTACCTTTGCCTTTTCGTATCAAAGAGAAATTTGAAGAAGAACCAAATTTTGTAGAAGAATCAAGGAGAAACAGCAGTTGATTTTGAGTCAAGCTACTTTATTAATAGGGGATGAAAACTTCAATTATGGATGAAGAAGAATAGGACTTAAATAAGGATTTTATTATTTAATTTCCTTTAAGACATGTGGCATTTTTCTATTGGTTAAAGAGACATAAAAAAACTACACACGCCTTCAATGTGTTGATTCATGCAGTGTGCCATGTAGGCACTTACGATTTTCGTAAACACGATTTTATTTAGTCCAGGGGGTAATAGGATCCCCTTTAAGTTGCGGTGTGTCTCAGCAATTTCATTTATAGTTCAGGGTGGAAACAATGCATTTTCCTTATATATATATATAAATTATTTAAAATATTTATATATGGTTCTTCTACTAGCTAGAGATCCTATTTTTTTATGTGCAGGAATTCATTGTCTTCTTTATGAATTATAAATTTTTTGAATATAATTCTGGAGTAGAAGAAACTAACAACTAAATTGAACTATTTTATTAAAAATAAAGTTTAATCATAAAATGGATGAATATAGAATATTATTTTATCATTTACCTCCTAAGTTTTCAAATAAATAGAGTACATGTAAGCTTATTCCAAACAATTTCAATTGCAATTTTTGGCGGACTTCGTTAAATTTAATATCACAGTTAGAAGTTGAATGAAAATTATAGAGAAAAGACATCTTTTCCCCCTGAACTTGTCCGCCAAACTCACTTTAACACTTAAACTTAACTTCCATTTATTTATCCCCCTTAACATCTTTAAAGTATATTTGTTTGCCTCCTAAATCTGACGTGGAATTTTTTTAAAAAAAGAGCGCATTTATTTATTAAAAAAATTAATTTCAGTAATCTTATATTTAAAATATAATAAAAAAATTAAAATAATTAAAATAAAAATAAAAAAAATGGATAATTTTTTCTTCTTTCTTCTTCAAATCATCATCATCAACAACACTCAAACCTCCATTAACAACCTCAAATTTTTTTCACTTTCCTATGTTAACAACACCACCCAAGAATAATGCTTTCCTTTAATTTTTTTTCACTTTCCTCTATTAACAACAACACCCAAGAACAATACTTTCCTTTAATTTTTTTCACTTTCCTCCATTAACACCACCACCCAAGAACAACATTTTCCTTTAATTTTTTTCACTTTTCTCCATTAACACCACCCAAAAACAAACATGAAAATACTATTAAATAATTTTCTCCATTGAAAATCATCTCAACCTTCAATCCAACTCCCTCAAAATTTAGATAAAAATTAAATTAAATTGATGATTTTGTTTTTGAATCACTTACCATCAATGAGATTTCTTTTTATTTTTACTTTTGAATTTTTTTGTTAATAAGACAATTTGAAAAAATTAATTTTAACTTGATGAAAGTATTTTTGTGTTTGAATAAGAAAGAAGAGGGTGGGGGCTGGAGGGGAGAAAGAATGGGGTCGGAGGGCTGGAAGGGTGAGGTAGGGGTGGGGATGAAAGGGTAGAAAGAATGGTGGGTGGGGAGAGGGGTGCTGGAAGGGGAGAAAGAACGGGGGTGGGGTGGGGGAGGCTGGAAGGAGGGGTGAACTTTTATATATATATATATATATATATATATATATATATAGTAAATAGATATTTTTTGCTTTTTAAAACAAAAATACATAAAAATAGTATGTCTGTGGGATTTTTTTAAAAAAGAATTCTAATTTCTTACGTGGCACTAATTTGGCACTGACATGGCGCATATGTAACCCACTCTCCGTTGTGAGACTAGTATTCAGTTTTGAGGGGTGAAACAAATACACTTTAAAGATATTAAAGGGGGTAAATGAACAAAAGTTAAGTTTAAGTACTAAAGTGAGTTTAGAGGACAAGTTCAGGGGGAAAAGATGTATTTTCTCAAAATTATACTCACTAAGTTTTATAGTTGAAAGGTTATTAGTATTTCATATTGTTAACGATTAAGGATTATTTAAATCCAAAGTTCAAACTTAAGATACTTTTTTGGTCATTTTCCTTTCATCTTTTGAGTCACTTTTAGCAATTATTGATTTTTAAGAAAAATGCATAAAGTTGGATGCCATTATTGAAATAATAAAAAAAAAAGATAAATGATTTTAGTGGGATATTTTTCTAAGTTGAGTGATAATATGAAGAATTTACTCGAAAGTCTTTCAATCATCTCACACTTTGAAATATTGTAAAAGAACTATTTTCTCTGTTATTAATTAGTTGTCGCCTTTACTGAAAATAGATATTTCTTAATATTTTTCATTTCACAAAATCTAGGCATAATTAATTGTTTGTTTTCTTAGTTGTTTGTTTTTCACTTTGGGAAGTGCTAAATGACCACAATTTTTTGGCCCAAATTTAGCCACAATTGTGAAAATACTTACATAGCCTTGTTTTAGATTTTATCATATTTTCTTAAATAAATCTCCTCCAAATTATATTAATAAATGCACTAACTTTTTCCTATTCCCTAAACTTATGGAACAACTAAAATTGATTTATACAAGAACAATTAATAAATATAAAAAATTTCGCCATGCTCTGAGTATTTTATATGTATAATAAATTACATAGTTAATTAAATTAAAAAATTATACATTTACTTATAATTTAAAAAAATAATAAATGTATTTTATATTATTAGACTCCTTTTAATATAATGTATAAGTAAATGTATATTTCACTTCAAATTCAACTTTTGTCAGTTCAACTTAAATATATTTATCACTTATTTAAACTAAAACTTAATGTTTTACCTTAATAAAATATTTTATCTTTCAATGTACGTTGAATCTTTTCTTTAAATTATGATGATATACACGCACATCTACATACATTTCAATCTAAACTTCATATTCCTCTATATTAATCGACTAAAGGGAGAACAAAAGATTTAATTTGAAAATTATATCATCCAATTCAAAAACTTTTTATTTCAAATTAAAATGATATCTTGGAATAAAATTTAAAATAAAAGAATCAGTAATCTTAATTATTTGAGACGTGGAGTTGATAAATAAAAGTTGAATATGTCATTTATATTTCTATGTTTAAATTTTTATTATGTCTTAGTCATAATATTTGTTTTAAATTATGTTTCTTGATTGCTTATTAATTATTTCACTTTTCAATTTTGTTTCTTGATCAACCCAAAAATAATTGACCAAAAAAATTCAAAAATAATTCTTTAATTTACTCAATTCCAATGAAATTATAAATATTCAATGTCATACAATAGTATTTACTATGTAATTTTCTTAATAACACAATTGTAATATGCATTCAAGATATAAAAGAATGTCAATCAATAATTTTTTTCTTAAAATAGTGGGTGTTCATGAGTCTATGGGGATTAATTGTTGATTATAATTAAAATAGAATAAAACAATTAATTTGGTTCAGTTTTTTGGTTTATAACTAGCTATGATGAATTGATAATTAAAAAATAATAAAGACATGAAACAATTATTTCATATGAACACTATATATTAATAAATTGATATCTACTATTACTAGATAAGTATAGTTAAATCTTTTACATTATTTTTCAATGCTCTTTTGAAACTTTAGCGTGTTTATGTTGCATAATTATAGAGATTACTCCATTTCACATGTCTAACATCCACAAAACAACATAAAGCTATAAATAAAATAGCCAACCTTTCAAAAATCAAAAGAGCAATCCATTGAGTAAATTAAAAACAAACTATACACTACACCACATACAAACAATTAGATTTAGAGTGTTGTATTTTTTTTCATATTTTTCAAGAAAAGAAATTCAAAAATATAGTAGTACATGTGAAAATAAGTAGACTAAAATCAAATTAAAGATTATAAAGTATAAAATATTTATATTTTGTTATGAAAAAATAAAAAATATCATATATTCAACTAATTTATATATATAATTTATTCATTCACAGACTGAAAGCTCAAACGCAATTGATTTCTTTCTTAAATTAAATAAAGAAGGAGATGATTTGAAGAAGAATTCATTGCTCTCTGAATTGTGGTTATTTTTAGTAAAATAAAAATCAAGCTAAATATTGTTAATTTTTAAAACCTAAAATCAAATCAAATCAAATATTGATTTTTTGATTTGATTCCATTTAAAATCAAATCACATCAAATGTTGTTAGAGTGATGAGAAGAAGAGTATCTTTATGACTCATGTGAGTTTGCAGTGTATGCCACACTACTTTGTTTATGTTTTACTTTAATTTTGAATTTGATTTTTTAATAAGGTGTGAGTTAAATTTATTTTTAATTTAGTATTTTTTGAGGATGTATCTTTCAATTTACCTTTTAAATTATAGTTTCATCATTTCTTTTTATTTATTTCATTTGAGTTGTTTTTATATATTTTTTTAATCTTTCGAGAACAATTTGATTAAAATCTTCCTATTGTACCTTTGTTCAATAAATGTAATTACTATTGATTTTAAAAAAGGGTTAAAATTTAATTAGGGATGTATTAATAAAATTATTTTTAATATTATAGTAGTAAAGAATTTATTAAAGGGTGCCCCCAACTCAAACAGAGCAAATAAAAAGGAACGAAGGTAGTATAAATAGCTAGGCCACAAAAATTTGACCCAAATTAGTCCACAGTTGTTAAAAAACTACAATGACTTTTTTCTTTCAAAACAAACAAATTTTTCCTTTTTTTTAATCAAAAAAATTAAAGTCTTTGTTATTTTCTAAACATAAAAGTTAATTGCAACACTAGAAAATGGTAATAAATACAAATGATCATTTATTAAATTATAATTTTTAATTTCAAATTCTCTATATATAAATGATTTTTTTAAAAATAAATTATATGGTTTTGTGACGTGTCAATGCCAATTACTTCTTAAGTGTTTTGAACTTTGACTAGCTTTATTGAAATATTTTAAAGATATATTTAAAAATAATTTTAAATTTGATTTAACAAAATAAATAATAAAATTACTTAATTAGAGGTCACATTAATAACAAATTTAACTAATGATTCATAAGTTATCAGATCGGCTTAACATATGGACTCAAGGCTACTACATTAATGTGTAAGTATTCTCTTAGGTTGTTGTTAATTAGGATCATCAATTAATTATTTAAATATTTAACTTATTTTTAAAAGATGACAATTAGTAAATACGTAAAACTTCAACATCAATATTTGACCCTCATGGGTTGTTATAAAATAAGATCTACACTTATAAATCATATAATTTTTATAATTTATATGAAATGTCGATGTCTTCCATGTCTAAAGTACTTTGAGTTTTTACTATAGTTATTATAATATTTTTAAATTATGTTTAAATATTTATTTATATATATTAAATTTATTTAAATATAATAATTTATAACTTTATTTAACTAGAGGTCATAATAATAACAAATATAAGAAATGATTCCCAAGTTATCAAATCAGTTAATATATGGGTAACATACTATAATATTAATGTGTGACTCTCTTGGATTGTTGTTAACTAGAGTCAAACAATATAATTTTTACAACTTTTTGATGTCCATCATGTCAGAAGTGTTTAAGTTTTAATTATCATTTTAAAAATTATTTTCAGACTATATTTGAATATTATTCAAACGTGCAAAATTTTAGAGAGAGGAATTCACCTAGTGCGGAGACTAGTTGAGCAGTATAGAGAGAGGAAGAGGGATCTACACATGGTATTTATTGACTTGTAAAAGGCATATGATAAAGTCCCTTAGGAGGTTCTTTGGAGATGCTTGGAGGTGAAGGGGTCCCTATGGTGTACATTCGTTCGATTAGGGACAAGTACGAGGGGGCGAAGACTCAGGTAAGGACTGTGGGAGGGGATTTTGAGCATTTTTCGATCTTGATGGGGTTGCACTAGAGATCGACTCTTAGTCCATTTTTACTCGCCGTGGTAATGGATGTGTTGACATGTAGTATTCAAGGTGAGGTGCCATGGTGTATGCTTTTTGCGGATGATGTAGTCTTGATTGATGATTCTCGTCAAGGTGTTAATGATAAGTTGGAGGTTTAGAGACAAACCCTGGAAGCTAAAGGTTTCAGGTTGAGTAGGACCAAGACGGAGTACTTGGAGTGCAAGTTTAGTGACTCGAGATAAGAGGACGAGGTGGTAGTGAAGTTGGAGTCTCAGGTAGTGTGTAAGAGGGATAGTTTTAAGTACCTTGGGTCTATGATTCAGGGGAATGGAGAGATTGATGCGGATGTTTCTCACCGTATTAGGGAAGGTTGGTTGAAATGGTGGCTCGCCTCAGGAATTTTATGCGATAAGAAGGTGTCCCCCAAGCTTAAAGGCAAATTCTATAAGTTGCAGTCCGGCCGACTATATTGTATAGAACGGAGTGTTGGCCAGTTAAGAATTCTTACATCCAAAATTTAAACGTGGAGGAAATAAATATATTGCATTAGATGTATAGTTTCACGAGGGCTGAAAGGGTTAGGAATGAGATTATTCAGGATAAAGTGGGAGTGGCATCAGTGGAGGATAAGATTTGGAAAGTGAGGTTGAGATCATTTGGTCATGTGATGAGAAGGGGCACAGATGCTCCAGTTCATAGGTGTGAGAGATTGGCCTTGGATGGTTTCATGCGAGGTAGGGGTGGACTGAAGAAAACTGGAGATAAATGATTAAACATGACATAGAGTAATTTTGGGTCATTGAGGACATGACTCTCAATAGGAAGGTTTGGAGAAAGAGTATTAGGGTAGAGGGCTAAGGGGGGTGGTCAAGTCATAGGCTGTAGTTAAGAGAGTTTGGTGTAGCTTGGGTGGTAGTGCTAGGGTTGGGGGAGTGGGGTGACCTTTGTTGGTTAATGTACTTTATTTTTTGTGGTTATTGTGTCGTTGTTATTTTTATCATGTTGTATGCTTATGATATTCAAATATGGTCCTTTGCCTTGAGCCGGGGGTCTTTCGAAAACAGCCTCTCTATTTCTTTGGAGGTAATGGTATAGACTGCATACATTCTACCCTCCCCAGACCCCACTATGTGAGAATATATTGGGTTTGTTATTGTTGTTGTTGTTTGATTTATAAATTATCAAAACGGTGTAACATAAAGGTGCAAGACTTTAATATTAATACGTGACTTTCGTTACCATAATTTTACTGTTCTTATTAATGTCTTTTCTATATATTCTGGTGTGTTTGTTGTATCTATTTTATTATCTAATAATTGTTTTGACATATATCCTACCCATAGTTGGATTATTTTATTTTTGTCTATTACACAGTCTAAATCTAAAAAGTTGTAATTAATTATTTGTTTTGGTGTCCAATTGTTATATACATTTTTTACGTTATATTTTTTAAACTTATCTTTATAATAATATGTAGGTTTTCTTATTTCTGATGTAGTAGATATTATGTTTTCATCGTCTTTTTTATTAAGAATATTTATTTCTGTGTTTGTATTTTCTAAGTTTTCTTTATTAATTACTTCTTGTTTTTCATTAATTTTTAGTTTTCTTATGTTTTCTAAAATTTTTGTATATGCTTCACTATCTTCCGAGTCATAATTATCTGTTTCTTTGGCATCTATTATATTTATTTCTAATTCACTGGTTTCTAATTCTTTATTTTTTCCTTCTAATTTTTCTTTAAATTGATTTATCTCCATTAATAATTTTTATTCTTTATCTTTTTCTTCTTTTTCTTTCTGTCTTTTTTCATACAAATCTTTTAGCATTTGTAGTTCTTTTTCTGATTCAGCAATCCTACTATTTTTAGTTTCTTCTATTTTTGGTATTTCTTCTGTGGTTTGTTGTTTTATTTTATCTATTTCCTTTTTTTGTCTATCTCTTCGTTTTCTCTTTCTATTCTTACCATGGCTACCAACTTATCTTCTAATTTTAATTCTCTTTTTTCCTAACATTAAATATAAATGCTCACCTATTTTCTTATATCTTCTTCCTAAATTAGAGAATACTATTTTTATCTTTAATCTTTCGTAATTTTCATATATGTTTTCGTCTATTATAAATTCTTCTTTGTTCATTTTATTTAACTGTATATAGGTTATGTTGATATATATTCTAGACTATCTATTGTTGATTCTAAATTTGATATTTCTTCCTTTTGTGCATTTATTGAATTTTTTCTAACTCCGACAATTATGTTATACTGTAGTCTTTCTATCCTTATTTTTAATTCTTTACATTTTTCAGATATTATTTCTTTTAATTCTTTATATTGTTGTAGTTTTTGTATGTTATTCATCTAAACAATATTTATAATATTTTGGTATATATCTAGATCTAATTTTATCATAATTAATAAATTAATCAAATAAGTCCGAATTTTTACTAACTCCGACAATTATGTTATACTGTAGTCTTTCTATCGTTATTTTTAATTCTTTATGTTTTTTAGATATTATTTCTTTTAATTCTGTATATTGTTGTGGTTTTTGTACTGTAGGGGGTGTGGATAACTTGGGTGACTTAAATAGATCTATTATAGCTCTAATGGATCTATTCTTATTTGTGCGTTGATATTTCTTAACTTCTCTAAACATTTTTATTTTTAGTTTATTTATTTTAATTTTATTAATGTTCATATCTTGGGGGGTGATTGGATGGTATTTAATTAAATGTTTTACTATAATATTCTTTAGTTTTTTCTCTTAGTCTTTGTAATTCTTGTATATTATTTTAGAGGTATTCTAAATATCCTATATCTTTTGTTCTAAAATATTCAATTAAATTCTTTTTCATCAGTATATCTGTTGCTCTCATTTCTTCCATATCTTGTCTTCAATATTTTAAATATTCATAGTCTATCATTTTATCCTAAAGTAGTTGTGATACTGCAAATTTCTTTGTAATAATTTATTCTAATCGTACTATATCTGATATTAAATGCTAGGTTATCTATTTCGTTAATTATCCTGTCTTTTTCATCTATGAATAATTCTATGTCTAAATCATATTCTAAACTGTCTTTTATTTTTAGTTGTTTTATGATTTTATTTATTCAAATTAATATTTCTTTTAATTGTTCTCTTCCTTTTTTAAGCTGATTTCTATAATTAATTTCTTCATATAGCCAAATTTTTTTTCTCTAACTCTTTGAATATATTCTAGCATTTTTAATCTATATAATATCCATCTGAATAATAACTACCCGAATAATAATTTCTACCATAGAAATCTATATTTTTTAATTCATCATCTATCCAATTAGTACTTAGTAACTCATCTTCAAAATCAAATATTTTTTCCCATATTATTTTATTTATGTCTTCTAATTCTAAGTCTTTTATGATATATAAAACAAGTATCTTAGTTTCTTCAGATATATAACTTGTCATAATATTCATATTATGCTTAGGTTTCTACGACTAACTTGGATAACTTGGAATTGGATTCTAGTAATTAAATCCTTTATCATAGTATTTATTAGTTGTTTGTTTTAATCTTAATAATTCTAGTATATTTTCATTAAGGAATTCTATATATTTTATATCCTTAGTTCTCATATATTTTTCTAGATTGGTCATTAGTTTTTCTACTAATTGTATATTTTTCATATCCATTTTCTAATATTCTAAATATACATAATTTATCATGGTTGATGTGTAGGTTTGGTATGTAAGTATTTGTAAGAGTAGGTAGGTAGGTGTGGTATGTAATTTATATTAGTCATAAAATATTTATCAAATATTTTTTCCAATATGATTTTTCTTATATCTACAATTTCTATATCCTTAAGTATATATAAAACAAGTAATTTAAATTTATCTACCATTTCGTCAGATAAATAAGTACTCATTTTTCATATGATGCTTTTTCAAAATATTCCCTTCAATCATACATAACAAAATATGATCATTTTAGATTACTATATACTAGATTATTCTTAAATAACATGTTCTTCGGTCGCTGTCTACTCTGGCTATTCTCCTATCACGGCTTTCTTGCCTCATCGGTTTCACCTTTAGGATGGCATAGTTCTTTAGGGATTTTTCTCCTTTTCCACTTTGCTAATAAACTTCTTAACATGCTATTTTTTGAATAATTCTACAATAAAGTAACTAACATGAACTTATTTTATCATATCATGATTGTCAGAAATTTATAATTTAGCTATTCATAATCACAAATATAAATACATGTTCTGGTAAATCTGATAATTCTAGATTTTCCATAGTTGTTTGATGATTCATATCTTTTCCTTAGAAATATACCTGTTTTTATTAAATAATTCAAAAGTTTTGTGTACAAGAGAGGGTTTTGCTTTAACTCATGAAGACTTGCCCTCCATCCGGTTCCTCTATTTATAAAGGGAAAACGAATATTTTACACTATTCCTATTCTTTACACGTATCCCTAGCTTTTTACAAAAAGTCTTCAAAAAATTATGATATCTACTGAATAATTATTGTACAAGAAAGTCAAAAAGCCTATGCCTAAAAATTTAAAGCTATTAATGGCTAAAAAGTCTTCCTAATAATAATGACTATACAACTTATTTACGTAACAAGATTTAAAAGGCTATACAATAATTCACATGTCGCTTTCTAGCTCTTATTATCTTTTTCTATTCCATTATTGCCCTGTTGTTATCTACTTTTCATCTTCTCCTTGTCGTATTTGCTGCTTTCTTATCTTCTTGCTATTGTAGCATCACATCTGGAATAAAGTTGTGTTTTCCTCTACATCTGCTACATATGTGGTCATTGTATCTTTGGCTAACCTGTTTATAGAATTGATCCATAGCTTTTTCTGAAATAACTCCTTTCGTAATAGATCTTGTGACTGGTAACTCTTCTAGTTTTAGGATCGTCATGACCCATTTTCTTATCACTTCTCTGTCATTTTCTCTGATATTTTTACAAGTAGAGTAAACTAATAATTGATTTCTATTATAGTAAATCCAAATTGGGTTTTGATTTATATA
Source organism: Capsicum baccatum var. pendulum (assembly GCA_030864225.1). Lineage (NCBI taxonomy): Eukaryota > Viridiplantae > Streptophyta > Magnoliopsida > Solanales > Solanaceae > Capsicum > Capsicum baccatum. The sequence goes on from CM061555.1 coordinate 273,126,326, forward strand.
ATTATTTGCTAACTCAGTCAATGTACTACTAAGTCCAATAAGTCTCTTGTTTCAGTAGAAGTTCGGTATCTGATTTTTGGTTATTTCTTCTTGTTCGCATATTTCTTCAGGGATAGTATAATCTCGTGTCATTCCTATCTTGACAATAGTAATTGTCTGTTTTATTTCATTAAACAATATTTCTGCTGGTGCTGAGTAAAAATGAACATAGAATAACTGTCCCTTCGTAATCCTCTTATAATCCATAAATCCTTTGTAAATATCTGGAATTCCTGTTAACTCTTCTCCAGTAGTTGTGTAGACTGTAGATAACAGTCCATAATAGTAACATGAAGTAATTAAGTTTGCACTAGTGCTAGGCAAAGTAATAAGTTTGTTATAGTTCTGACATTTTTGTGTAATATATCCTTGGTGTTGTTTTGCTAAATCTTTACTCTGGATAGGTTTTGTATTTAACATTTTTTATAAAGTATAAATATTATCAATATATGTATGAGTGATATGGTTATAAGTCTGCTTTTGTTGATTGAGTGATTCGAAATATGTGTGTATCTGGGGAGGTATAGATGACTATGACTTTTGTATATTTGGTGTATATGGTTTTGAGAAATATCTAGTTGAGGTTATCATTCTTTTACTTTGGTGGTTCAGGTTTATTTTAAGTGACTATATTCTTTCCTTTCGATACATCACCTACGCCTGCAGCTGTAACTGTAATTTCGTTAGTAATTTGAGTTTTTAGGTATTTCTCACTGTCACCTTCTAGGTCTAGTTTTTTAATGTGCTCTTCCTGCATAGTATCTTTGCTAATAGCTTTCACTTGTTTTTTATAGTGCTCAACTTGCACTTTTATATTTATAACTTCAGTAGTTAAGGTGATAACTCTTTCTTGTAATAACTTTATTTGTTCAAACACTTGTAATATTAAGTCTGTTTGGGTATCTTTGAAATCAGCTTCTTCCATTGGTAAATCAATTTGAGTAGCTTTGTCTTGATATGTAATCTACAATAACATTCTTGTCAGTCTTAATTACTTCAATCGTAAATGTAATCGTAACATTCTTGATAGTGACCGAAAAATATGTTATTTAAGAATAATCTAGTATATAGTAATCTAAAATGATCATATTTTTTTATATGTATGATTGAAGGGAATATTTTGAAAAAGCATCATATGAAAAATGAATACTTATTTATCTGACGAAATGGTAGATAAATTTAAATTACTTGTTTTGTATGTACTTAAGGATATAGAAATTGTAAATATAAGAAAAATCATATTGGAAAAAATATTTGATAAATATTTTATGACTAGAATAAATTACATGTCACACCTACCTACCTACTCTTATAAATACTTACATACCAAACCTACACATCAACCATGATAAATTACGTATATTTAGAATATTGGAAAATGGATATGAAAAATATACAATTAGTAGAAAAACTAATGGAAACCAATCTAGAAAAATATATGAGAACTAAAGATATAAAATATATAGAATTCCTTAATGAAAATATACAAGAATTATTAAGATTAAAACAAACAACTAATAAATACTATTATAAAGCAAATAATTACAAGAATCCAATTCCAAGTTATCCAAGTTATTCGTAGAAATCTAAGCATATTATGAATAATATGACAAGTTATATATCTGATTAAACTAAGATACTTGTTTTATATATCATAAAAGACTTAGAATTAGAAAACATAAAGAAAATAATATGAAAAAAAATATTTGATTTAGAAAATGAGTTACTAAGTACTAATTGGATAGAAGATTAATTAGAAAATATAGATTTCTATGGTAGAAATAATTCAGATAATTATTATTCAGATGGATATTATACAAATTAATAATGCTAGAATATATTCAAAGGGTTAGAGAAAAACAAAGTTGGCTATACGAAAAATTAATTATAGAAATCAGCTTAGAAGAGGAAGAGAACAATTGAAAGAAAGATTAATTGGATAAATAAATACATAAAACAACTAGAATTAAAAGACAGTTTAGAATACTATTTAGACATAGAATTATTCATAGAAGAAAAAGACAGGATAATTAACGAAATAGATAACTTAGAATTTAATATCAGATATAGTACAATTAGAATAAATTATTGCCAAAAAATTTGCAGTATTACAACTACTATAAAATAAAATGATAGACTATGAGTATTTAAAATATTGGAGACAAGATATAGAAAAATAAGATCAACAGAAATACTTATGAAAGAGAATTTAATTGAATATTTCAGAACAAAGGATGTGAATATTTAGAATACCTTCAAAATAATATACAAGAATTGCAAAGACTAAGAGAAAAAACTAAAGAATATTGTAGAAAAGCATTTAATCAAATACCATCCAATCACCCCCCAAGATATGAACATTAATAAAATTAAAATAAATAAACTAAAAATAAAAATATTTAGAGAAGTTAAGTAATATCCACGCAGAAACAAAAATAGATCCATTAGAGCTATAACAGATCTATTTAAGTTGCCCAAGTTATCCGCACCCCCTGCAATTGGTATCAGAGCGATGTTATTTAAAGTTGCGGAAGTAGTATATATTTGAATTTATTTGATTAATTTATTAATTATGATAAAATTAGCTTTAGATATCCACCAAAATATTATAAATATTGCTTAGATGAATAACGAACAAAAATTAAAAAAATATAAAGAATTAAAACAAATAATATCTGAAAAACGTAAAGAATTAAAAATAAGGATAGAAAGACTACAGTATAACATAATTGTCGAAGTTAGTAAAAATTCAATAAATGCACAAAAAAAGAAATATCAAATTTAGAATCAACAATAGATAGTCTAGAATATATATCAACATAACCTATATACATTTAAATAAAATGAACAAAGAAGAATTTATAAAATACGAAAAAACATATGAAAATCACGAAGGATCAAAAATAAAAATAATATTCTCTAATTTAGGAAGAAGATATAAGAAAATAGGTAAACACTTATAGTTAGTGTTAGAAAAAAAAGAATTAAAATTAGAAGATAAGTTGACAACCATGATAAGAATAGAAAGAGGAAACGAAGAAATAGACAGAAAAAAGGAAATAGATAAAATAAAATAACAAACTAAAGAATAAATACAAAAAATAGAAGAAACTAAAAATAGTAGAACTGCTGAATTAGAAAAAGAACTTCAAATGCTAAAAGCTTTGTATGAAAAAAGATAGAAAGAAAAAGAAGAAAAAGATAAAGAACAAAAATTATTAATTGAGATAAATCAATTTAAAGAAAAATTAGAAATAAAAAATAAAGAATTAAAAACCAGTGAATTAGAAATAAATACAATAGATGCAGAAGAAATAGATAATTATGACTCGGAAGATAGTGAAACATATACAGAAATCTAGAAAATATAGGAAAACTAAAAATTAATGAAGAACAAGAATTAACTAATAAAAAAATCTAGAAATAATAAATACATAAATAAATACTCTAGATAAAAATATAATACCTAGTACATTAGAAATAAGAAAACTAACCTATATTTACAAAAATAAGTTTAAAAGATAGTATACATGAAATTTTGGAGAATGAAACAGATAATGAAATAGATAGTGAATTATATGAATCAAATGATTGAAGAAGATATAACAATAAACCAAATAACTGAAGAAGATATAAAAATAATAACAAAGGAAGAATATTTAAATGAAGAAGGAACAGATCAAAAAATAATATTTGATAATAATATATTTAACAAAATAAAAGGAAAAGAGTTAGACTTAAGTGTAGAGAAAATATTTAAAATATCAACAATAAAAAATATATTTAGTAGAAAAAAGGAAAAATACTACGTAGTAAGACAAAAATAACATGTAATAGACTGTAGATATGCAAAAGAAAGAGCTAGTATACTACTAGTAACAAAGAGAATGATTAATAAAGAAATAAACGATATAAAAAGTAAAGACCCAATAAAATATGTACACTTTGGAGGAATAGAGATATTAATAAAAACATGTTTTAGAGAAGAAATAGATACACCAATAGAATTATATTTAGCAGATGATAGAATTATAAAATCTATAGAAAAAAGTATAATAACTTTCATAAAAGTAAATTTAATATACCAAAAATTTAAATTTATAATAAGTGTGAATTATTCAGTAGCAATAACAGATAAAAATATAGATAAATTATTAGTATTATATTTGAAAATATCAGGAATAGAACTAACTCCAGAAAGTAAACTATTTATAGCAAGATGTAAAAATCTATATGTATTAAGAACAAAACATAAAATAACAGGAAAAAATAGAATTAATAAAATACAAAAAGAAAGTCATTTTCAACAACTCGTAAAAACAATTGATAATAATGATTATAGTTATAAAAGTATTGACATAGAAGAAGATTTAGAAATAATAAATGATAGAATAAATACATCAAAAAGAATAGCTTATGAAAAATCAGAATCATCAAGCTCATAAAAACGAACAAGTTATGAAACAACTTTAACAGTTAATTTAAACCAATATTACATAACAGGAACAATAAATGAAAAAGAATATTTAATACTCTTAAACACAGGACAAGAAGAAAACTATATAGCAAAATATCTAGTAAAAAGTGAAGGAATAAAATCTAATAGTAATATATGCCCAAATCTACCAAAGAGTCTAATAAACATTAAGGATACGGCAGAAAAAGAAATAATAATAGGAGTTAGAAAAATAAAAATAGAATTTGAAATAAAGGAAGAAATGCAAAAAGAAGACATAATATTAGGATTAAAATGGTTAGAACGAGTAAAACCATACAATATAGAACATACACAATTATCTACAACATATAATAAAGAAAGATTATTCATAAAAAGAGCTTTAACATGACATGAAAATATATGCACTCGTAAAAATAATAGTAGAAAGATATTATAATAGGTATTATACACCTATGATAGATACAGGAGTAGAAGCAAACTTATGTAGATACAACTGTTTACCAAAAGGTAAATGGGATAAGCTAAAAGTACCAATAGTAGTCAAAGAATTTAATAATGAAGGAAGCTTAATTACATATAAAGCTAAGAATATAAAAATACAGATATGGGATAAAATAATAACGATAGAAGAAATCTATAATTATGAACTAACATCAAAAGATATGCTTTGAGGATTGCCATTTTTAGATAAATTATACCCACATATAATAACTAAAACAGATTAGTGATTTACAATACCATGTAAACAAAAAGTAAGAGAAAAAAGAGTTATTAATAAAATAAGAAAGAAAACTGATTGGATAAAAGGAAATGAAAAAACTATACAAAAGTTAGAAAATATAAAAAAGAATTTAAAAGGATAAAAACATAAAGGATTTAAAAGGATGTAAAAAACATAAAACTACTATAAAAATTGAATTAATAGATAAAAATAGCATAATAACTCAAAAACCATTAACATATAATTTTGACGATTTAAAAAAAATTAAAATGCATATAGATGAATTACTAGAAAAAAAATATATACAAAAAAATAATAGTAAATACAATAGTCCAGCATTTATAGTAAATAAACATAGTGAACAAAAAAGAGGAAAAAGTAGAATGGTTATTGACTATAGAAATTTAAATGCAAAAACTATGACATACAATTATCCAATACCAAATAAGATATTAAAAATAAGACAAATATAAGGATATAACTACTTTAGTAAATTTGACTGTAAATCAGGATTTTACCACTTAAAGTTAGATGAAAATTCTAAGGAATTAACCGCATTTACGATACCACGAGGATTTTATGAATGGAACGTATTATCATTTGGATATAAAAATGCACCAGGTACATACCAACACTTTATGGATAGTTACTTTAAACAATTACCTAATTGTATAGTATACATAGATGATATACTACTATATACAAAAACTAAAGAGGGACATTTAAAATTATTAGAACAATTTATAGATATAATAGAAAAATCGGGAATAAGTTTAAATGAAAAGAAAGCCAAAATTATGAAAAATCAGATAGATATTTTAGGAATACAAATAGATAAAAGTGGAGTAAAAATGCAACAACATATAGTACAAAAAATAATAAATTCAAAAGAAGAATTAGATACAAAAAAGAAATTATAATCATTTTTAGGATTAGTAAACCAAGTAAGTGAATATATACGAAAATTAACAGAAAACCTAAAGCCTTTACAGAAAAAAATTTAAAAAGGATGTAGAATATAATTACAATGAAGAAGACAAAAAAACAAGTTTAGAAAATAAAAATACTTTGTAAAGAGTTACCAAAATTACAATTCCCAGATGAAAATAAAAAATTTATATATATAGTAGATGCAGACGCAAGTGAATATAGTTATGGAGGAGTACTTCAATATAGATATGGTGAAGAAAAATTAGAACACCATTGTAGATACTACTCAAGTACATTTAATGAAACAAAAATAAAATGGGAAATAAATAGAAAAGAATTATGTTCATTATATAAATGTTTATTAGCATTTGAACCATATATTGTATATAACAAATTTATTGTGAGGACAGATAATACTCAGGTTCAATGGTGGTTAACAATAAAAATACAAAACTCAGTCACGACGAAAGAAATTCGGAGATTAGTATTGAATATATTAAATTTTACATTTACGATTGAAATAATCAAGACTGACAAGAATGTTATTGCAGATTACATATCAAGACAAAGCAACTCAAACTGATTTACCAATGGAAGAAGCTGATGTCAAAGATACCCAGACAAACTTAATATTACAAGTGTTTGAACAAAGAAAGTTATTACAAAAATGAGTTATCACATTCACTACTGAAGTTACAGATGTAAAAGTGTAGGTTGAGCACTATAAAAAATAAGAAAAAGCTATTAGCAAAGATACTGTGCAAGAAGAGCACATTAAAAAACTAGACCTAGAAGGTGACGATGAGAAACACCTAAAAACTCAAATTACTAATGAAATTACAGTTACAGCTGCAGGCGCAGGAGATGTATCCAAAGGAAACAATATAGTCACTCAAAATAAACCTGAACTACCAAAGAAAAAGAATTATAACCTCAACCAGATATTCTCAAAACCATATACACCAAATATACAAAAATCAGAGTTATCTATACCTCCCCAGATACACACATATTTCGAATCACTCAATCAATAAAAACAGACTTATAACCATATCACTCGTACATATATTGATAATATTTATACTTTACAAAAATTTTTAAATACAAAACCTATCCAGAGTAAAGATTTAGCAAATCAACACCAAGGATATATTACATGAAAATGTCAGAACTATAATAAACTTATTGCTTTGCCTGGCACCAGTGCAAACTTAATTACTTCATGTTACTATTATAGATTATTATCTACAGTTTACACAACTACTGGAGAAGATTTAATAGAAATTCCAGACATTTATAAAGGATTTATGGATTATAAGAGGATTACGAAGGGACTGTTCTTCTATGTCCATTTCTACTCAGCACCAGCGGAAATATTGTTTGATGAAATAAAACAGACAATTACTGTTGTTAAGATAGGAATGACACGAGATTATATTATCCCTGACGAAATATGCGAACAAGAAGAGATAACAAAAAATCAGATACCGGACTTCTACCGAAACAAGAGAGTTATTGGACTTAGCAGTATATTGATTGAGTTAGCAAATAATTATATAAATCAAAAGCCAATTTGGATTTGCTATAATAGAAATCAATTATTAGTTTACTCTACTTGTAAAAATATTAGAGAAAATGACAGAGAAGAGATAAAAAAATGGGTCATGACGATCCTAAAACCAGAAAAGTTACCAGTTACAAAATCTATTACGAAAGGAGTTATTTCAGAAGAAACTATGGATCAATTATGTAAACAGGTTAGCCAAAGATACGATGACCACATATGCAGTAGATGTAGTGGCAGACACAACTTTATTTCATATGTGATGCTACAATAGCAAGAAGATAAGAAAGCAGCAGATACGACAAAGAGAAGATGAAAAGAAGTTAACAACGGAGCAATAATGGAAGAAAAAGATAATAAGAGCTAGAAAGCGACATGTGAATTATTGAATAGCCTTTTAAAACTTGTAACGTAAATAGGTTGTACAGTCATTATTATTAGGAAGACTTTTTAGTAAAAGCCATTAATAGCTTTAAGTTTTTAGGTATAGGCTTTTTGATTTTTTTTTGAACAATAATTATTAGGTAGATATCGTAATTTTTTGTAGACTTTTTGTAAAAAGCTAGGGATACATGTAAAGAATAGGAATCGTGTAAAATATTCATTTTCCCTTTATAAATAGAGGAACCGAAGGCAGATAGAGGGTAAGTCTTCATGAGTTGAAACAAAACCCTCTCTTGTACACAAAACTTTTGAATTATTTAATAAAAATAGGTATATTTCCAAGGAAAAGATACGAATCATAAAACAGCTATGGAAAATCTAGAATTATCAAATTTACCAGAACAGGTATTTATATTTGTGATTATGAATAGCTAAATTCATAAATTTCTGACAACCATGATATGACAAAATAAGTTCATGTTAGTTACTTTATAGTAGAATTATTCGAAAACTAGCATGTTAAGAAGTTTATTTGCAAAGTGGGAAAGGAAAAAAACCCTAAGAACTATGCCATCCTAAAAGTGAAACCGGTGAGGCAAGAAAGTCGTGATAGAGGAGTAGCCAGAGTAGAGGCGCTGTTTAAGGGAAAAGTATCTAGATTACCATGCTAATAGTGACCGAAGAACATATTATTTAAGAATAATCTAGTATATAGTAATCTAAAATGATCATATTTTTTTATATGTATGATTGAAGGGAATATTTTGGAAAAAGCATCATATGAAAAATGAATACTTATTTATCTGACGAAAGGGTAGATAAATTTACAATACTTGTTTTGTATATACTTAAGGATATAGAAATTGTAGATATAAGAAAAATCATATTGCAAAAAATATTTGATAAATATTTTATGACTAGAATAAATTATATACCACATCTATCTACCTACTCTTACAAATACTTACATACCAAACCTACACATCAATCATGATAAATTATGTATATTTAGAATATTGGAAAATGAATATGAAAAATATACAATTAATAAAAAAACTAATGAAAACAAATCTAGAAAAATATATGAGAACTAAAGATATAAAATATATAGAATTCCTTAATGAAAATATACAAGAATTATTATAGATTAAAACAAACAACTAATAAATACTATGATAAAGCTATTAATTACTAGAATCCAATTCCAAGTTATCCAAGTTATTCGTAGAAATCTAAGCATAATATGAATAATCTGACAAGTTATATATCTGATGAAACTAAGATACTTGTTTTATATATCATAAAAGGCTTAGAATTCGAAGACATAAAGAAAATAATATGGGAAAAATATTTTATTTTAAAGATGTGTTACTAAGTACTAATTGGATAGAAGATGAATTAAAAAATATAGATTTCTATGGTAGAAATTATTATTCGGGTAGTTATTATTCAGATGGATATTATACAAATTAAAAATGTTAGAATATATTAATAGAGTTAGAGAAAAACAAAGTTGTCTATACGAAGAAATTAATTATAGAAACCAGCTTAGAAAAGGAAGAGGACAATTAAAAGAAAGATTAATTTGGACAAATAAAATCATAAAAAAACTAGAATTAAAAGATAGTTTAGAATATGATTTAGACATAAAATTATTCATAGATGAAAAAAATAGGATAATTAACGAAATAGATAACCTAGAATTTAATATCAGATATAGTACAACTAGAATAAATTATTACAAAGAAATTTGCAGTATCACAATTACTTTAGGATAAAATGATAGACTATGAGTATTTAAAATATTGGAGATAAGATATGGAAGAAATAAGAGTAATAGAGATACTGATGAAAGAGAATTTAATTGAATATTTTAGAACAAAATAAATAGAATATTTAGAATACCACCACAATAATATATAAGAATTACAAAGACTAAGAGAAAAAACTAAAGAATATTACAGTAAAGCATTTAATCAAATATCATCCAATCACCCCCAAGATATGAACACTAATAAAATTAAAATAAATAAACTAAAAATAAAAATATTTAGAGAAGTTAAGAAACATCTACGCACAAATAAAAATAATCCATTAGAGCTATATAAAATCTATTTGACTTATCCAAGTTATCCGCACCCTCTTACAATTGGTATCCGAGATATAAAATAAGTTATCCGTCCAATAAAAATAGTTGTGATAAAAATTGGTATAATGGATCTATTAAAGTTACCCAAGTTATCCGCACCCCCTATAATTCAATTTTTAATGATATATTTAAAATATCTAATATTTAACTTTAGATATTTTAAAGTTACTCAAGTTATCTGCACCCCCTACAATTAGTATAATGGATCTATTAAAGTTACCCAAGTTATCCGCACCCCCTACAAATGGTATCAAAGCCTATGTTATTTAAAGTTACGGAAGTAGTATATATTTTAATTTATTTGATTAATTTATTAATTATGATAAAATTAGATTTAGATATCCACCAAAATATTATAAATATTGCTTAGATGAATAACGAACAAAAATTAAAAAACATATAAAGAATTAAAACAAATAATATCTGAAAAACATAAAGAATTAAAAATAAGGATAGAAAGACTACAGTATAACATAATTGTCGGAGTTAGTAAAAATTCAATAAATGCACAAAAATAAGAAATATCAAATTTAAAATTAACAATAGATAGTCTAGAATATATATATCAACATTACCTATATACATTTAAATAAAATGAACAAAGAAGAATTTATAAAATACAAAAAAACATATAAAAATCACGAACGATCAAAAATAAAAATAATATTCTCTAATTTAAAAAGAAAATATAAGAAAGTAGGTAAACACTTATATTTAGTGTTAGAAAATGAAGAATTAAAATTAGAAGATAAGTTGGCAGTCATGGTAAGAATAGAAAGAGGAAACGAAGAAATAGACAGAAAAAATGAAATAGATAAAATAAAACAACAAACTAAAGAATAAATACAAAAAATAGAAGAAACTAAAAATAGTAGGACTGTTGAATTAGAAAAAGAACTACAAATGCTAAAAGCTTTGTATGAAAAAAGATAGAAAGAAAAAGAAGAAAAAGATAAAGAACAAAAATTATTAATTGAGATAAATCAATTTAAAGAAAAATTAGAAATAAAAAATAAAGAATTAAAAACCAGTGAATTAGAAATAAATACAATAGATGCCGAAGAAATAGATAATTATGAATCAGAAGATAGTGAAACATATACAGAAATTCTAGAAAACATAGGAAAACTAAAAATTAATGAAAAACAAGAAGTAATTAATAAAGAAAACTTAGAAAATACAAAGACAAAAATAAATACTCTTAATAAAGAATACGATGAAAACATAATAATTAGTACATCAGAAATAAGAAAACTTACATATTATTATAAATATAAGTTTTAAAAAAATAACCTAAAAAATGAATATAACAAATAGACACCAAAACAAATAATTAATTACAACTTTTTAGATTTAGACTGTATAATAGACACAAAAAAGACAATACAACTATTGGTAGGATACATGTCAAAATAATTATTAGATAATAAAATAGATACAACAAACACACCAGAATATATAGAAAAGACATTAATAGAAACAGTAAAATTATGATTTTACAACCTAGCCGAAGAAAGTAAAAAAATATTAAGATCTGATAATAAAACAGAAGGAACATCAACAACTACTAAAATATCACCAACAGAAATATTAAAAAAATATGAAATAGCTATAAAAGATGAATGTAGCAGTATGACAACAGAAGAAACAGAACAAAACAAAGAAAAAGATATAAATAGAATTTTAAAATTAAAACTAGCATTATATAATATGTGCTATATAGATGAGTATACGTGCGCATTTAAAGAATATTATTATAAAGGAACATATAAAATAGAAGAAAGTAAAGAAATAAGAAGATTATATTTTAGTAAATTATATGAACCATTTAGTTCAAAAATAATAAAGAGTTAGGATGAAGCAAAAATAGTACCCTAGGAGCAAGAATAAAATTCTTACAACAATGGTATAGAAATCTATGTGAAAAATATAGAGAAGAAATAAAAATGAAAAAAATATTAATAAGAAATAATATATTTGACGAAATAAAAGGAAAAAAATTAGATTTAAGTGTACAAAAATATTTAAAATACCAACAATAAAAAATATATTTAGTAGAAAAAGGAAGAATACTACGTAGTAAGCCAAAAAGAACATGTAAAAGACTGTGGATATACAAAAGGTAGAGCTAGTATACCACTAGCAACAAAGATAAAAAATAATAAAGAAATAAACGATATAAAAAGTAAAGACGAAATAAAATATGTACACCTTGAAGGAACAGAGATATTGATAAAAACATGTTTTAGAGAAGGAATAGATACACCAATAGAATTATATTTAGCAGATGATAGAATTATAAAATCTACAGAAAAAAGTACAATAACTGCCAAAAAAGGAAATATAATATACCAAAAATTTAAATTTATAATAAGTGTGAATTATTCAGTAGCAATAACAGATAAAAATATAGATAAATCATTTGTATTATATTGAAAAATATCAGGATTAGAACTAACCCCAGGAGTAAAATATTTACAACAAGATGTAAAAATCTATATGTATTAACAACAAAAAATAGAATGAGTAAAACCATACAATACAAAACATACACAATTATCTATAACATATAATAAAGAAAGATTATTCATAAAAAGAGCTTTAACATGACATGAAAATATATGTACTCGTAAAAATAATAGTAGAAGGATATTATAATAGGTATTATACACCTATGATAGATACAGGAGTAGAAGCAAACTTATGTAGATACAACTGGTTACCAGAAAGTAAATGGGATAAATTAAAAACACCAATAGTAGTCAAAGGATTTAATAATGAAGGAAGCTTAATTACATAGAAAGCTAAGAATGTAAAAATACAGATATGAGATAAAATAATAACAATAGAAGAAATCTATAATTATGAACTAACATCAAAAGATATGCTTTTAGGAATGCCATTTTTAGATAAATTATACCCACATATAATAACTAAAATAGATTGGTGGTTTACAACACCATGTAAACAAAAAGTAAGAGAAAAAAGAGTTATTAATAAAATAAAAAAGAAAACTGATTGGATAAAAGGAAGTGAAAAAATTCCACAAAAGTTAGAAAACATAAAAAATACAGAAGACAAAGTAGAACTAGTTGTATTTTCGATAATTAAAAAAGAAATAACTATATTTTCAATAGATAAGTAGAAATAATAAAGAAAAAATTAAGACAATTTTATAGTGAAGATCCATTAAAAGGATGGGAAAATATAAAACTACTATAAAAATTAAATTAATAGATAAAAATAGCAAAATAACTCAAAAACCATTAAAGTATAATTTTGACGACTTAAAAGAATTTAAAATGCATATAGATGAATTATTAGAAAAACAGTATATACAAAGAAGCAATAGTAAACATAATAGCCCAGCGTTTATAGTAAATAAACATAGTGAACAAAAAAAAGAAAAAAGTAGAATGGTGATTGACTATAGAAATTTAAATGCAAAAACTATGACATACTGATGATAGGCGAATTTACACGCCTAAAGTACTATATTTTACCCATATTTTAGCTAAGTTTTGAGGACAAAATATATAATTCATGCACTTTTAGTCCTTTTTCCTGTAATTGAGCTAACAAATGTGATTAGCAAGTTTTCAGGTATAAATGATGCTGATTTCAGCATTTTATGGATAACTTGACGCCAAAGGAAGCTTCACGAAAGAAGGGAAGGAGAGCTTGGACGCCTAGGACCAAAAGTGACGCATGGGAAACTTGTCCCGGGCAAAAACAACATTTTCCAAGACTTAAGGGATAAGCAGTAACCTATAAGGATTAGGATAATGATGCAGTAATTTATTCGGATTAGGATAATGATGCAGTAACCTAGTAGGATTGGGTTAAGTAATGCATTAGCTTAGTAGGAATAGGATATGGGTGTTATAAATACCCTATTTTGATAAAGATTTTGAGCATTCTTCAATTAGACATTCTACTTCTAATTCTTCCATTAATTCTACTTTTTATTCTTCTTCTATTCATCTATTCAATTCTTAATTTCCACAACGAGAGAAAAGCTATTCTAAAAGGAAGTCACGCCTAAAGCCATACCACACCATACTACAGGTGAGATCTTTATTGTGGTATAATGATAATGTCTGTTGTGATTTTCATCACACTCATGAGTAACTAAACTTCTTTGTTGGGGTTATGGAAGCCGTATGAGATACTATCTATTGCTATGAGTTTGTGAATTCGTGACACGTATGATGCTTATATCATTATTCTCTTCATCTTAATGCAAATTCTTGTGGTTGTAAACGCATAGAATACGCCAGTATAGCATTAACTTGTTCGAAAGAAAAGTTATATGTCTGGAAAAGAGATAATTTCAAGGTAATAGGGCACCAACCCCTGTTAAAAAGTTAGTGCCGTAACTGGATTAACCTCTTGGAGAATTTGTACCGTTAGACACGCTTTAATCTCGAAAGAGTTAAAGTGAAATAGTCCTTGTTAGGTCGAAAGACGCTTGGATTTACCATAGAATACAATTCTCTATAAGCACATGCATGTCTGAATTCCGCATAACTCATAGCCAATAGAGACGTATAACTCATAAGGTGGACATAACCCCAACTCTCAATTCTCATTGATTCACATCTTACTAAACACTCCTTCTGTTTACTTTGCTATTTTTGTTTTTACTTTACTATTTTGTTTACATTACTTGCACGTTACAATCCCCCCTTTTACGAGACTTTCACCAAAAGTCTAATAATCTTTGCTTACTTATTGACCGGCTATTCCCTGTGGGATCGATAACCAACCCAGTTGGGTTATATATTTGACAGCGACCGCTTTACACTCTTACAAGAGCTGTAGATTGAGCGTTATCAAAAATTGGCGCCGTTGCCGGGGAATACTGTTGTCAACTAAGTTTGTGATAATTACTAGATCCTTTGGTCAAAGATTCTCGTACTTTTACTTTTACTTTTTGTTTTTGTTTTCTGCAGTTTTTTATTCAGTGCATGCCCCATACTCGAAGTTCTGGTCAACCGTTATTACCTATCAATCCTGAACCACAACGTATTGGCAGAATGGAGGCACAACACGAAATTGAAAGGATGGCTGCTCAACAGGAACAGGCGATACTAGCTGCTCTAGCAGCCGCTCAAGTGCATCAACAGAATATTAATAACCCTGGACGAGCGACAAATCCTGACGATAAGGACCTAGGTGATAACGAGTTACTAAACTCAAGGCGTGATGCTGAGATAGAAACACCTGCTAACAGAAGAGATCGTCAATCTAGGTTTAGGCATGAACGCCAACCCGTACAACCAGCATTCGACGATGATGATGATGATCTTGATGGAGCCGGAGCCACAAGAGCCATTATTCCTCCACCATTGGCACCCGGAGCCAAGTTCAACATCACAAGCACCATGATTCAGTTATTGCAACTCAAGAGATTATTCAGTGGACTAGCAGGCAATGATCCGAATATGTATCTGATCAACTTTATTTCTACATGTAAGTCATTCGACAATCTTGGCGTTGGACAGAATGCAATTCGGTTGCGCCTATTTCCATTGTCTCTATCTGGGGAGGCAACTCTATGGTTGAACGGGCTGACTCCTGATTCTATCACTAATTGGAGGCAGTTGAAAGACGCTTTCCTAGAAAGATTCTTTCCGCCATCCAAAAGAGCACAATTGAGAGATGAAATCAGCAATTTTTGGCAGCTTCCAACCGAAGCTCTTCATGAAACATGGGAGAGGTTCAAGACGAAGCTAATGCGTTGCCTAAACCATCATATGACCAATGTTCACCTAATGGAGATACTATACAGATCCTTGAATTCAATAACTAAACCAGTGGTGGACAATGCGGCTGGAGGATCTTTTATGGACCTCACCTTTGGTCAAGCAAGCAATATGCTAGATCGGATGACGAAGCAAAGTAGAGCTTGGCATACCAGGGATTCTGAGGTAGCAAGCCCCACTTTATCTATTGGCATGACTGCAGACCAAAGAAGAAGAGAAGAAGAACGTGATCAAGATATGGCGCACCTGAAAACACAAGTGGATCTTCTTACAAAGAATCTCTTATCAGGGAAGACCGAAAAAGTCAAAGCTGTTGCGTCAAAAGGAAGAGAAGAATCTGATTCGGAAGAAGAGGCCAACTACTTAAACAATCAGGGGGGTTTCCGAGGTAATACCCAAGGAAACCAAGGTCGGAACTATTATGATAAATCTGGAAACAAGGACCAAGGTAGTTGGAAGAACAAGAATAACAAGAGTGGTTTGTATGTTCCCCCAGGAAGACGTGACGCCACTACATCTGGTTCTGGAAATATGGAAGATATGATGGCTAAACTGTTGAAAGGAGTGGAAGCAACCAACGCAAGAGTAACGGAGGTAATAAATAATTTGTCCTCAATGAAGCAATTGGTTGACTCACATTCCACTTCAATAAAGCAAATAGAGCAGCAATTGAGCCAACTTTCCACAGCATTCAATCAAAGAAGGGCTGGCACTTTACCTAGCGACACTGTGCAAAATCCAAGGAATGATGGATCATGCATGGCTATTACTACGCGAAGTGGTAAGGTGCTGGAAACTTCATCCAAAGGCAAGCAAGTGGTCGATGATGTACCGGACAACGATGATAAGGCTAATGGAGAAAACGCAGTAGAAGCCAACCACGACATCCATGACGTCACACCAAGTATATTGCAGCCTGAAAAGACTAAAATACGAAAGCAAGAGGAGAAGAAAGTTGTGGAGAAAACAATCCCACTTCCACCACCACCTTTTCCTCAAAGATTGAAGAAGATTGCGGATGATACAAGGTTCAGCAAATTCATGACGATGTTAAAGCAGCTGACCATAAATGTTCCGTTGGTGGAGGCACTAGAACAAATGCCTGGGTATGAGAAATTTATGAAAGATATTTTGACAAAGAAGCGGGCAACAAGCTATGAGTTGAATGATACTGTGCATCATTGCAGTGCAATTGCTACCCGATCACTAGTTCAGAAGAAGGCCGACCCCGGTGCTTTCACTATTCCATGCACAGTTGGTTCTTTAAATTTTGCCAAGGCATTATGCGATTTAGGAGCCAACATCAATTTGATGCCATTATCTATTTACAAAAAGTTGGGATTGGGTGATCCTACTCCAACCAATATGAGGCTCGTAATGGTAGATAGGTCGGTAAAACGACCTGTTGGTATTCTATGTGATGTATTGGTAAAGGTTTCTTCATTCATCTTTCCGACAGACTTCGTTATTTTGGATTGTGAGGCAGATTCAGAAGTTCCCATAATCTTGGGGCGCCCTTTCCTTGCAACAGGAAGTGTGCTTATTGATTTAAGAGTTAATGAGTTTTTATTCCGGATAAATGACGAAGTAGTTCGCTTTGATGTGTGTAAATCAATGAAGCAACCCAAGGATCTGAGCGTATTCTTGGTGGCTGATGTTTACTTTGATGATGAGAAAGAATTACTTGAAGAGGAGCAAATTATTGATGACCCATTGGCGGTTGTGCTCATGAATATTGAGCATCAGGATGTTGAAAATTATGAAGAGACTATTGATGCTCTAATAGGATTTGGATCATATCCTCATGCTCCCAAAAAGCTGGACTTTGATCTCAAAAATCGACCCACACCACCAGCTAAACCATCTATTGAAGAGCCACCCATGTTAGAATTGAAAGAGCTGCCTAGCCATTTAAAGTATGTATTCTTAGGAAGCGGAAACACACTTCCAGTCATTGTGGCGGCAGATTTGGGTGAGCAGTAAGTTGCAGCTCTTATTGCTATTCTACGGAAGTATATAAGAGCCATTGGTTGGACCATCACTGATATTATTGGTATCCCACCTGGGATTTGTACACACAAGATTCAGCTTGAAGAAAATTGCACACCCACTATTGAGCATCAAAGGCGTCTAAATCCACCTATGCAAGAAATAGTGAAGAAAGAAATTATTAAGTGGTTAGATGCAGGGGTAGTGTATCCAATCTCTGACAGTACATGGGTAAGCCCGGTACAATGTGTTCCCAAGAAAGGAGGCATGACGGTAGTAGCGAATGAGAAAAATGAGCTTATTCTACTCAGACCCGTCACTGGATGGAGAGTATGCATGGACTACCGAAAGCTGAATTCATGGACGCTCAAAGATCACTTTCCAATGCCATTCATGGATCAAATGCTTGATCGATTAGCGGGAAAAGGCTGGTTTTGTTTCTTAGACGGTTATTCTGGCTATAATCAGATTTGTATTGCCCCCTAAGACCAAGAGAAGACAACGTTCACATGCCCATATGGTACGTTTGCCTTTAAACGTATGCCATTCAGGCTATGTAACGCACCAGCCACCTTTCAGCGTTGTATGATGTCCATCTTTTCTGATATGGTTGAAGATACTTTGGAGGTATTCATGGACGATTTTTCAGTTGTGGGCGAGTCGTTTGAATCGTGTTTGTTAAACCTGAGTATGAAGTCTAAAGCTATGAATCAGCTAACTCAGCAGTGTGCAGAGTTATGTCGATCGGAAGAAAATAAAATTCTAGAGCTAAAAGGAGACGTTGGGACACTCCATAAAACCCATAGCGTTTATCAATCTACAATTGCAGGTACAAGTAAAGGAGTTAGAGGACAAAGATACCAGAACATGAACATGAATAAGATATTTGAAAAACCATTTATACCAAAAACACAAAAAGACCCCTTGAATATACCCCCATAAATTACCACATATTGAGAAAGTTTGAACCAAGATAAAAAAGCCTGTAATCATATAACCCAAGCAGACATAGAAAATATCCACAAAATACAGACTTATCTAAACCTTAAACCCAAAGCCACAGATATCCAAGAACCAAATACGAACTACATAACCCAAAAATTACAAGGTCACAACAAGTTAATCGCACTGTCTAAAACCAACCCAACGTTAGTTAAAACTTGTTTCAGTTATGGATTATTAAATACCGTATATACCCAAGATGGAGATGAACTATCAGCTATACCAGAATTACATAGAGCATTCACCATTTATAAAAGAATAACCAAAGGGAATTTATTTTTTATAAAGTTTTATACTGCACCAGCAGAGATATTATATGACGAGATCAAATCAGGTATACAAATTGTAAAAATAAGATTAACCAAAGATATGATTATACCGGAAGATATTGTTTAGCAACGGAGATACCTAAAATCGAGATACCTGATTTCTATGTAAATAAACGACTTGTTGAAATAGCTACGATTGTTCAAGAATTAGCAAATAATTATATCAATGGAAACCCAATATGGACTTATTATTCAAGCGATCACCAAATGATTTATTCAAATTCAAGAGAACTACGACAAGAATATATGGAAGATGCTAGACAATGGATTCTAACATTACTCAACCCAGAGAAACAACCAACTACAAGAGCAATTAGGGAAGGATTTATTTCAGAAGAATTATTAACAAAATATTGCAAGATAATTGGACACAAATATCCAGACCATCAATGTTTAAGATGTAATGGAGAAGATAATATTATCCTGAAAGTCCAGCTAGAATAAAATAAAAAATCAACCAAAAAGATAAGGATGCCAGCTAGAAGATAAAAATCAACTAAACAATAATGGAAGAGAAAGAAGACAAAATAGTAAAATTATGAAAGAAAATGATAGGTGAATAGTTTCCTTGACTTTAGATACGTAAGTTATTATAGCATTTACTAGTTTTTAATAACTTTTTGACTTTTCTATGGCAAACTGTCATTATTGCACAGTTTTAGTCTTTATTAATTTAGTCTTTTTTGTAGAATAGTCTTAAGATTTTTTGTAAAGTCTTTTGCAAATAGGACAAGTGTAAAGTAGAAAATAGTTTACATGTAAAACATGTAAATTAGGAATAGTAGTAGGAATAGTTTCTTTTTCTCTTATAAATATGTAAGTCATCCGGCTAAGTTAAGGCAAGACTTTCATGTGTTGAAAGCAAGTCTTCTCCTTTGTATAAAAAAAACATTTTGAATATTTAATAAAAAACAGATATATTTCCAAGGAAAAGCTATGGATAAACTGTAGACACGTGATTTTTGATCCTCCTCAAATTTTAATTTATTTTCGATAGTAAATATTTATATTTGGTCTAATATTATTTAAATTTTTATTTTTATTTCTTGAGAATTTTATTTATATTTTTATTCTAATTAAAATATATATATAAAAAAAATAATTAATTAAAAATAGTTGTCTTTTCTCAATTTTAATAAATAAATTAGTAGTTTTAATATTATTTTATTTTAATTATTTTATTTTAACTATTTGTAAATTTTATTGTATTTTTCTTAAATATAAAATTAATTAGTTATTATTATCATTTTATTTATTATGACTATTGTCATATTTTAAGAAAATAAATAAATTATAAAATTTAAATTTTAAAATCCCTTCCCCCTTATCTGCCTAAATATAACTGTTTCCCCCTAAAAATATTAACTGTTCCCCCAATGTTTTCCTATATTTAAGGACTTTCACTTTCAGATAGTAAGGGAGGTATTTTTTTTCCTATAAGATCAGAATACACAGACGAAAAAAAAATTGAAGAAGCAAGAAAAGAGAAAAACGAAACAAGAAAAAAAAAATTTAAAAAAAAAAGCAAAAACAACATTCTGTCAACACAGAAAGGAAAGATTTAAAAGGAAAAGAGAAGGGTCGAAGAGATCGGGTCTCTGTTGAATTTTTCGGTGACGGCGTTTTGCTTCTTTATCCCGTTTAATTCACTACACAGGTTCTTATCAAATTCATATTATTTATTTTGTAAGTTTCGTTGTGAATGGAAGGATGAAGGAAGTTATTTCACTGGATTTTTATATTATTTAGTGTGCAAAATTAATTTATTTATTATTACGTAATATGTGCTATATATTTTATTTATAACTCATCTGTTGATTTGAAATAATATTCATTAGAATGATTTTGAGTTTTATGTGAGATAATTTTTTATAAGTTATTAGTGTTAAAAGATGTAAAATTGGCATGCAATCTGTGTATATTTATGTTACAAATCATGCAAAAATGAGAAAGAAGACATGCACAATATAGGAGCAAACAAAGAAAAGAGACGCTGAAGAAAAAATAGTACGAGGAGAAGAGATTAGAATAGAGGGAAAGCAAGAATTAGAAAGCACAAAAAACTAAGGAAATAGAACTTCATTACGAGCAAATTAGTTAGATCGAATCACTTTTCTTGTTTGAGGTGCGTCGATGAAGTTGTTTGTTTGAGATTTTGTTTGTACCCCTTTGTTATTGGATGCTCCAATGAATTTTATTTGGTTGCAAAAATCCAAAATATCTTCAAGTTGTTTTGCTATAATAGTGCAATTTTTATTATGTGATTAACAAATATTCAAAGTTTCATATTATATGTTTTGAAACTGTTGTTTTTCTTGTCAAGTGTCATATGTTTGCTAAAAGATAAAATTTACAAATGACTTCATGAATTTAACTAAACATTCATCCAGTTATTTAAAAAGTTTACAATAGAGATGTTGCTAATTAAAAGGCTTTAGCATTGGTTATTATAATAATAGTGTAGTGACGTGACGCTGTGTTATTATATTAAACTACTCCATTTTAGTAGAAAATAATTTCGTGTGTTACTTGATTTAAATCAATTTAGGCTTAGGTGAATAGAATAATGTTCTTTTGCTTTATTTGTTAAAATTAATTAAACGTACAATGGACTTATTATCATGCATTAGGTTTTTATTTTCAATTAATTATATATTGAGTGCTATTTGAGTTCACCGTGTTGGTTATCATTAATTTATGATATTCATATTTATAGTTATGGCATAAATTATTCATAATTTGCTAGTTATTCATCTGGGGTTTCTAGAACGTATTTTTGGGCTACATTCACTCAAAGACCAATCTATTAACATTGGTAAGGGAGAGAGATGGTATATGGATTTATTCTAAACTCATCGCATAAAGGAAAAGAAAAGAGAGGGAAAATTCCTTCATGAGCGAGCGAGGTGAGCTATCGAATAAATCAAAACTTGTTATAAAATAAAAAGTGAAAAGGAATAAGTATGAATAAGAAAATTGTCTCGAGTTATAAGAGACGGATGAATGCTTGTTAACGCTAGGCAAGTCTAGGCGTGTTTAAAATATTCGTCTCAATTAACAATGCGGCGTACACATCTTTCTGAGACATTTTAAAATTTAAGGATGCAATAATGCACCTTAACAAGTATTTTTTTTAAAATTAATTTTTACCGATTTATTTTAATATAATATAATAGACTAGTTTTTGGTGTAATAAAAATGAGCAAATTTAGGCCTTAACACAATTTATTAAAATAATTTAAGTTAAGATAAGTCAATAAAAGCGACCGTGCTAGAACCACGGGATTCGAGGGGTGCCTCACACCTTCCCCTCGATCAACAGAATTCCTTACCCATTTTCTGTTTTCGCAGACCAAATAAGAGTCATTTCCTTTTGATTAGGGATTCAAAAAAGGTGACTTGGAACACCAAAACTCAATTCCAAGTGGCAACTCTGTAAATAATTTAATCCCTATTCAATATCGTCACTTTAATTGGAAAAACCCTTCAACTCCACCTCGAGCGAAAAAGGGGTGTGACATCTCTGGCGACTCTGCTCGGGATCAATAATAAGAATTCGAGCTTTTCATATTGACTTATACTTGCTTTAATTATTGTTGATATTGTGTTTATTGGTCTTATGTGCTACTTGTCTCTTATTTACCGCTTTACTATTGATTGAACTGTATTATATACTGTCTTCTCTCGCGTAACCCCTCTGAGTCTCTGAAATAGGATAGAGGGAATGCAACATATGCATCCCACCTTCTTTTTGAGATAACCGGAGTGTCAAGGCACCTGGTGAAGGATATAGTCACACATGTTAGACGGGGTGTGTATCGACAACGAAGGCAGTGTTGCCTTGCTACCGACCAAGTTGTCCCTCCCCGGCCCGAGTGTTCGCTCGAGTAAGCCAGTCTAGACACCTATCCCTATTAGGTATAAACTTAGAAGAACTGAAAACTCAGAATCTGGTTATCCCTATTAGGTACCGCTTTATTTGCATCATATGCATTTGATTTAGCGGGACTCGGCACAGGGGTCGGGTCTGTCTAGGACAGGTGACCTACTTTATAAAGACCAACATGTGCATCCTACGTGCTCTTTGACATTTGCTTGGAAGACTATTTATTTGTTGACCGGCTTTAGGCAATTTTAAAATACGAGAGATTAATTTATTCTCAAATTTAGTTGATCATTTTTGAAAGAAAAAATTTATTTTAAAATAAAGAATTTTTTTTAAATATACAACAACACAATTTTTACAATCTTTATGAACTACGAAGGTCTGATTCCCACATCTTAGTGAGATACGTAGGAAGTCCTTCCCAGGATACGACCTTATCTTTTAAAAAAAATTGTTCATAGATTTATTGGAAAATATTTTGAAAATATGATTATTTTCATAATTATTTTTCTAATTTTTAAGTCCAATTTTTATATATATTTTAACAGCCCTGAATCTTTAGGGATCATGAGGCTAAGATTAAAAATAAAATAAAAAATAAAATAATAATAATAATAATAATAATAATAATAATAACAATAAAATAAAAATATATTTCAATATCCCGGAATCTTTAGGGATCATGAAGCTAAGTTTTTACAAAATAAATAAAAATAAAATATGAATTTTAACAACCCGGAATCTTTAGGGATCATGAGGCTAAGTTTTTACAAAATATATATATATATCAATTTTAACAAGTCCTGAACCTTTAGCGCCGTGAGACTGAAAATTTTATACAACTTCATACATAAAACGGTCATTCTATTTTTCTTTATTTCTGAGTCCTTTTATTTTATTTTTGTACTTAGGGAATATTGTCTTCAAACATATAGATAAAATTGTCTAGAAGTCTGTTATAGCAAAGTTTTTGATAGAGTCAATTTAAATAAAAATAAATAAATATTATCAATCTTGTTTCTCTCGCTTCGATTTTTGATAAAATTGTTCTTTCCAACTAAGTTTAAATAATGGTCGCACTAGGTTTTACAAGTTAAATTATAAATTCTTTTCAAAATTAATAAATTAAGTTTTGTCTAAGTCTAGATATTTATTAATCTTATGTCCCTTTCAATAGGTATAAAATGTCCCCCCCTGTTCGTGGAAAGCGTCCAAAGAGAAAGAGAGATGGGAATGTACCGCTTCAGGTTGTGGATTGTACCCCTATGCAACTTTGGTTATGGTGGAATGCAATGGATACATTCGATTAGGGCGAAATACATAAGTATTTGGGTTTTTTGACGAGTATCATGAGAATCAACCCTAATAGGGAGGTGCTTGTTGCATTACTGAATTTCTGGGACCCGAAGAATAATGTATTCCGCTTTTCAGATTTTGAGTTGAAACCTACTTTAGAAGAGATAGCAGGCTATGTTGGATATGGTGATATGCATCGGAAGAAACTTATAGCCCCAAGACTTATTTTGATAAACAGATTTTGCAAGCTCGTGAACATAAGGAACACAAAAGAAGAATCAATGAAAGAAGGTTGGGTTTCCTTGCAGTTTTTGTATGACAGATATGGAAGGCAAGAAGGGTTTCAAAAGTACGGTAAAGAACTTTGTAATAAGGGAAGTTTTGAGGCTTGGAAAATTCACAGACGATTTGCATTCATGGTAGCCTTTTTAGGCACTATGGTCTTCCCAAGAAGAGAAGAAAAAATTAATATTCGTTTAGCGGGAGTGGTACAGATACTGATTAAGAAAGATTACACCATGATACCAATGATCCTAGCTGATATTTACCGTGCTCTGACTGTTTGTCAGAAGGGAAAAAGTTTTTTCGAGGGATGTAATATCTTGTTACAGATGTGGATTGTGGAGCATCTTTATCAACGTCCTACATTGACAAGGTTCGATCCCGAGCGATTTAATCGCATCAACGATTACGAGGAAAGTATGGAGAAATATAAATGTCCAAAAGAAATTGGAGATTGGCTTACACTTTTTCGTTCTTTGACAACAGATAAAATCACTTGGAATCTCCATTGGTTCCCTTGGAGGCAAGTCATATATAGTTCTGTCATTCGTCCATTCTTGTTATTAATGGGTATTAGAGGTGTTCAACAGTATGTTACATTGAGAGTTCTACGTCATCTAGGCAGGCGTCAAATAATTCCCATAACGGAAAACATGACTGAGTTCGTATTTGAGGTCAGACCAGAGATTTCACTTCCAGAAGATTTGGCCCAGCAGATTTGGGAGGGTCGCCGTATTATGGGGATTGAAACGATGGTCATAGAGCGTGATAAAGGAGAAGTGTACTCAGATTACCGTGAATGGTTTGAAGAACAGTCGATCCAGAAAGATCGGTTAAGGGACCTATAGATCAGGAAGCTGCAATCAGGATAGGAATTGAAAGAGCCATGCGAGAACATCATGAAGCCAAACAAGTTTTGAGAGAAGAATTAGAGCATGCCAGGGCAAAAATAGACGAACAACAAAGGGAATTTTCTGAAGAGAAAGCTAAGTCAGCAGCTATTGAGGTTACACTTCGGGGACAATTCAAGTTTGCTACCACTAGGGGGTCACACGTTGAAGAACTTGCCGCATATCGCCGACAACAACTTCAAGAAGTTGAAAAGAATATGCAAGAAGAATTTGATCGAGAGAGATCTCAGTGGATTCGTGAAAGAGGAATATTGCGAGAACAGTTGGAGGTTGTTTCTGCTCGTGAACAACGTGCAAGAGAGATGGCTGATTTCCAAGATCGACAGGCCCAGGAATGGGATCAGGCTTTCAGTTCTCTTCGAGGGAAGGTCCACCGTGTAGCGCAGGATACTGCCAGAATGGGTTTAGATTATCAGCAGTTGGATTGTGAGGACTTTTTGGCACAAGTACCAGCTTTCGCACAGCGACTCACTACTTCATTGGAGGATATATATTTGAGTTTGGGAGGACATATTAAATCAAAATCTGCTTGAATGGATTGTTGTTTTCTTTGTCATAGTTTTTTATTTTCAGTTTTAAAAATTTCTTGTTTAGATATTATGTCTTTTAGTTTTCAGATGTCAGTTAGCAGGTTTTATTTTAGGAGTTAGGTCAGTTATTTTATCGTATTTATATTATAGAATGTAATGAAGTTGAATGTTTATTTCTATATATATTACATATGTTTTACTTCACTTACTTTATTTATTTTCTTCAATAATAATAAAAAAAAAGAGACAAAACAATTTTGTTAAATTCCTCCCGAACTACGCAAGATCTAATTCATGTCCTGACATGATACGTAGGCAACCCTCCAAAGGGTTCGATCATAACTTTTGAAAATATGCCTAGAAAAGCCGGGATGAAACACAAAGCTTCCATGATAGGTTGGGAAATGCATATAGAAACATGACATATAACGTGGCATTATAATGTGTAAAATATATAAAACTCACCCGTTTGCTACTTGATTACAGAAAGATAAAATAATTGGTGGTTGGTTTGTGGTTTAAACTGGCATCATATCCGTATAACACCAGATACAAGGGTAAAAGAAGAATGACCCGCAGAGAAGATATAGGGTCTGATAGTGAAGAAGAGAAGAATCAGTTGATTTCGTAGGAAGTAACATCAATGGAAGAAATAAAGTCATTAAAACAACAGATGGCGGAGATGTACCAAGCTTGGTTGAATGGACAAGCCCCGCCTTCTTCAATCCCTGGACTTTCAACTTCAAATGATCCAAATTCTGATCCAGCTCAAACTAGTGATCCATTTTACCCACCAGGATTTGGCCCATTTGCTAATATGTTTGGAGTTGCTGGTACTTGTACCGTGCGCCCACCAAATCCATCTGGCACAAATAACCCACTCTTTACTTCTGTAGCGCCAGCTACTGCGGGTATTCAACCGACAATACCAAAGAATATGGGAAAACCAAATCATGATATGTTATATCCTTCTGAAATGACTTTCAAATCACAAAATCCACATTATCATTTTCATCAACGCGATACTCCTATCGTGATTGGGAAGATTGCTAAGAATGAGAAACAGAAGGAGATGGCTAGAAACGTTAGAAGCCTGGAACAAAGTATGAGAAATATGCAAGGAGTAGGTGGACCAAAAAGTGTTTCATACAAGGATTCATGTATGTTTCCTGATGTCCATTTGCCGATAGGGTTCAAAATACCAAAATTTGATAAATATTAAGGACACGGCGATCCTGTAGCTCATTTGAAAAAGTTTTGCAATCAATTAAGGGGAGAAGGAGGAAAAGAAGAATTATTGATGGCGTACTTTGGAGAAAGACTTACAGGGATAGCTTCTGAATAGTTCATTGACCAAGACATTTCCTGTTGGCACATGTGGGACGACATGGCTCGAGATTTAGTTCAACAATTTCAGTATAACATTGAGATAGTGCCAGATCGCACTACGCTTACCAACATGAGAAAAAAGATGACTGAAAGTTTTCGAGAATATGCCGTCAGATGGAGAGAGCAGGCTTCAAGAGTTAGACCATCGATAAAAGAATTTGAAATGATTGATATTTTTCTGCAAGCACAAGAACCTAATTATTTCTATCATTTGCTCTCTACTATCTGAAGCACATTTGCAGAAGTTATCAAAGTTGGAGAGATGGTAGAAAACGGAATCAAATCAGGAAAGATCATCAGCCAGGCCGCTTTGAAAGCAACAACACAGGCAATTCAAAGTGGTACAGGAAGTTTTGGGGGAAAGAAAAGAAAAGAGGATGTAGCAACTGTCATGGCAGGTCCACGACAAAATTGGAGAGGTGCGCGTCAACCATACGCGCAAAATCCATTATATTTTGTTCCATCTCCCCAATATCCTATTTTAAAATACACAACCATATGCTCGAGGTCCTTCTTACCCGCAGTGGCGTACACCAGCAATCCAAAATCATCCAATAGCCCCGCAAGTTCAAAGAGGCCCTCCGAGGTCTAATTTTTGGCCTAGAGCAGAATTCAAAAGGGATAACATGGTAAAAGATAATTTCACTCCTATTGGAATATCTTACATCAGTTTATTTCATAGACTAAGAAAAATGAATATTTTAAACCCAATTTAGAGAAGGATCCCAAATCCTCCTCTGAAGAATTTGGACTATTCTAGAAGATGTGAATACTGTTCGGATGCCCCAGGGCACGACACAAAGAAATGTTGGTATCTGAAAAGAGCCATTCAAGAGTTGATTAATACCCAACAGATTATGGTAGAAAGTCCAGGCACTTCAAATGTCAATCAAAATCCGCTTCCAGATCATAATGAAACAAACATGCTCGATGTGATACTCCGTGGTGAAGATACTACGATTCCCTTTAAGCCGATCATTAAAATTAAAATTGATTCATAAAAATTAGCAAATGCTGTAGATTTAACAAAAGAAAAGCCTGCAGAAGCAGAGGTGGTGATAGCAAAACCCGAATCATCGAATGATCCCTTGGTGATGGGGAAAGAGATTTCAGAAAATATTGGGTCAAGTCAAATAAAGCCGAAACTCATTATTCCCAAAAGATCCAATAAGCCTCTTTTAATCATAAAAGGAACTCCTGTAGCTCCTATTGTTATTAAACCAGTGTCACAGCTGCGTATGGTTGATACCAAGGCAGTCCCTTGGAATTATGATCGTGTTGTGGTGATGCACAAGGGGAAAGAAGTGACTGAAGCTGTAGATGAAGTAGGGGGATTAACTCGATCTGGAAGATGTTATGCTCCAGTAGAGTTAAGAAAGAATAAACAAGGTGGTGAAGAACGAATGACAGTCAAGAAGCCTGTCACTAATGAAGAAGCTGAAGAATTCTTAAAGAAAATGAAATTGCCAGAATATTCTGTTATAGAATAGTTGAATAAGACACCAGCACAGATTTCTTTGTTGTCTTTATTGATACATTCAGAGGAACACCGTAAGGCTGTAATGAAGATTCTTAATGAAGCATGTGTTCCTAGTGAGTTTAGAGTAAATCAGCTGGAAAAAGTTGTTGGAAGGATCGTTGAAGCAAATAAAATTACTTTTTCAGACGATGAATTGCCTATAGAAGGTACGGAGCATAACAAAGGTCTATACATTTTTGTGAAATGCAAACATTCCATCATCACTCGAGTGTTAATTGATGGAGGATCAGGCGTTAACATTTTTCCTATGTCAACTTTACAAAAGTTGAATGTTAATGTGGAAAGAATCCGACCTAACAATGTGTGCGTCAAAGGTTTTGACAGATCAAAAACTGATGCCATTGGTGAAATAGAACTCATTTTGACAATTGGGCCTGTGGATTTTGCTATGGATTTTCAAGTATTGAACATTGATGCTTCATATAATATGTTATTGGGAAGGCCATGGATTCATAGGGCTAAAGAAGTCGCATCAACGTTGCATCAAATGGTCAAATTCGAATGTGACAGGCAAGAGATAGTGGTTCATGGTGAAGGAGACTTATCAATGTATAAAGACTACTCTGTTTCTTCCATCGAAGCAAATACTGCCAATGTGTTAATTCATCAAGCTTCTGAGGTAGTGGCTGTTGAGTATATCCTCGAAGGGAATCTCATCGCAAGACCACAATTGTCCTCTACATCTGTTATGGTAGTGAATGAAATATTGAAGCATGGCTTCGAACCAGGAAAAGGTCTAGGGATGTTTTTGCAAGGCATAGTTCATCCAGTAAACCTCTATGAGAACTTTGGTACTTTTGGTCTGGGATACGAGCCTACTGCTGAAGATATAAAGAAGGCTAAAAAGTGTAAGAAAGAGTCGTGGTCACTTGCCAAGCCTATACCGCCACTTTATGAGTCTTTCATCAAATTCAATGTTGTTGGATCCTCCAAGTTACCTATTGCAAAATCAATGAATGATGATGATACAGAGTTGATTGACCTTTTTTAGAATATGTTCATTGAAGCTGATATGGTTGAAATTGGGGAAGGTACCAGTAATGCAGATGTGCAGTTTGTCGGCCCTGATGTCCAGCTTAACAATTGGGAGGCCACTCTTCTCCCTATTATAAAAGAGTCTTGGTAGTTTATTTGTTTTCTTACAGTCTTAGTAGTTTGTTTGTTTTTACTCCTGTAATTTAAATCATTCTAGGATTATAATTTAGAACTTTAAATCTAGTATGTTAGGTTAAAAATCTTTCTATCTATGTTTCTAATAAAGCGCAGTTTCCCTTCGTTTTATTTTAAGTCTGATTTTTATTTATTTATTTTCTATCATACAATTCTTTCTATGCCAATTCTAATGATATAACATGCATGAAGAATTGTTCACCAGAGTTAAAAAACCAATCTAATTTTGAAATAATGAATAAGGAGGTTGAATACGATGAAGAGGAAACATTTGAGGATATAAGCAAAGACTTCAAACATTTTGAGAATAAGACAAATCCCAATTTGGAAGAAACTGAGGCGATCAATTTAGGAGATCTTGAAAATATTAGGGAGACTAAGATAAGTGTACATGTTCAACCACAACAAAAGAAAGCTATAATTGAAGCTTTGCATGAGTATAAAGACATCTTTGCGTGGTCTTATGATGATATGCCCGGTTTAAGCACTGATTTGGTAGTTCACAAGTTGCCAATTGATCCTGCTTTTCCTCCTGTCAAGCAAAAGTTAAGAAAACTCAAAATTGACATGAGTGTAAGAATTAAAGAGGAAATCACGAAGCAACTTGAGGCTAAAGTCATTCGAGTGGCCCAGTATCCTATTTGGTTGGCAAATATTGTCCCTGTTCCAAAGAAGGACGACAAAGTTTGGATGTGTGTTGATTATCACAATTTAAATAAAGCAAGTCCGAAAGATAATTTTCTACTTCCCAATATTCATATTTTGTTGGACAATTGTGCCAAACATGATCTTGCTTCTTTTGTGGATTGTTATGCGGGGTATCACCAGATCATTATGGATTCAGAAGATGCAGAAAAGGCATCATTTATTACTCCATGGGCAACATATTGTTATAGAGTTATGCCTTTTGGATTAAAGAATGCTGGGGAAACTTACATGAGGGCAATTACCACAATGTTACATGACATGATGCACAAAGAAATTGAAGTTTATGTGGATGACGTGATCATTAAGTCGAGAGAGCAATCTGATCATATCAAATATTTGAGAAAATTCTTTGAAAGGCTTCGAAAGTATGATCTCAAACTTAATCCAGCAAAATGTGTATTTGGAGTTCCGTCAGGAAAACTTTTGGGTTTTATAGTCAGTCGACGTAGTATTGAGTTAGATCCTTCAAAAATAAAAGCTATCCAAGATTTACCTCCACTAAAAAATAAAACGGAGGTGATGAGTTTACTTGGAAGGTTGAATTTTATCAGTAGATTCATTGCTCAGCTTACGACAACTTGCGAGCCAATATTCAAGTTGTTGAAGAAGAATGTACTCGGAGGCATTTGACAGAATTTAGAGACACTTGTCGAATCCGCCTATTTTGGTTCCTCCAGAGTCAGGCCGACCCTTGATATTGTACATGTCTGTTTTAGATAATTCTTTTGGCTGTGTATTGGGTCAACATAATGTCACAGGAAGAAAAGAACAAGCCATCTACTACCTCAGCAAAAAGTTTACCACTTATGAGGCTAAGTACACTCTTCTTGAGAAAACGTGTTGCGCCTTAACTTGGGTAGCCCAAAAGCTAAAACATTACTTGTCATCTTATACTACTTACCACATCTCTCGTATGGATCCTTTAAAGTACATTTTTCAGAAGCCTATGCCCACAGGCAGACTCGCAAAATGGCAGATGTTGCTTACAGAGTTTGATATTGTTTATGTGACACGAACTGCAATAAAATCTCAAGCCTTGGCGGATCATTTGGCTGAAAATCCTATTGATGAGGAGTATGAGCCATTGAAGACTTATTTTCCAGATGAAGAGGTATTGTATATTGGTGAGTTTGTTTCAGAAGATTGTCATTCAGGCTGGAAGTTGTTCTTTGATAGAGTTGCTAATATAAAATGAGTGGGGATATGAGCGGTTCTTATTTCTGAATCAGGACAATATTATCCCATAACATCCCAACTTCGATTCTACTATACCAATAATATGGCAGAATACAAAACTTGCATTCTGGGATTGAGATTAGCCATTGACATGGGGGTCCAAGAATTGTTGGTATTAGGAGATTCAGATTTATTAGTCCACCAAATCCAAGGAGATTGGGAGACTCGTGATTCGAAACTCCTACCATACAAAATTTGTTTGCAAGATCTTTGTCAACGATTTGTATTAGTAAAGTTCAAACACATTCCCAGAGCTCATAATGAGATTGCTGATGCTTTGGCGACCTTATCTTCGATGCTTCAACATCTTGATAAAACTTATATTGACCCTTTGCATATACAGATTCATGATCAACATGCATATTGTAATGTGGTTGAAGAAGAATTTGATGGGGAGCCTTGGTTCTATGATATCAAAGAATATATTCAGACTGGGAAGTATCCTGTATATGCTGATGGTAATCAAAAGAGAACCATTTGACGTTTGTCTAGTGGATTTTTTTTAAGTGGAGGAATCTTGTATAAGAGGACTCCTGATTTGGGAGTTCTGAGGTGTGTAGATGCTAAAGAAGCTTCAAAAATCATGACTGAAGTACATTCTGGGATTTGTGGACCACACATGAGTAGGTATGTTTTGGCAAAGAAAATACTCCGAGCAGGTTATTATTGGCTCACCATGGAGCGAGATTCCATCAATTTCGTTCGTAAATGTCATGAATACCAGGTACATGGAGACTTGATACATTCCCCTCCATCTGAGTTGCATACAATGACTGCTCCATGGCCTTTTATGGCTTGGGGAATGGACGTAATTGGACCAATTAAACCAAAGGCCTCGAATGGACATAGGTTCATCTTGGTAGCCATTGATTATTTCACAAAATGGGTAGAAGCAGCGACTTTTAAGTCAATGACCAAGAAAGTTGTGGTTGATTTTATTCACTCCAACATCATTTCTCATTTCAGCATTCCAAAGATAATTGTCACGGATAATGCTGCGAATCTCAATAGCCATCTGATGAAAGAAGTGTGCCAGCAATTTAAGATTATGCATTGGAATTCAACTCCTGATCGTCCAAAGGCGAATGGAGCTGTAGAAGCTGCCAACTGATGATAGGCGAATTTACACGCCTATATCAATATATTTTGCCCATATTTTAGCCTAGTTTTGAGAACAAATTATATATTTCATGCACTTTTAGTCTTTTTTCCTGTAAATAAGCTAACGAACATGATTAGGAAAGTTTCAGGTATAAATGATGCAAAATACAGCATTTTATGGCTTACTTGACGTAAAAGAAAGCTCACAAAGGAAGGGAAGGAAGTCTACACGCCTAAGGACCAAAAGTGCTGCATGGAAAATCTGTCCCGGGCTAAAACAGCATTTCTGACGACTTTGGGGACTTACAGATACAAAGCTGGATTTTGACAATGATACATTAACCTAGTACAATTGGGTTATGTATTTCATTAGTTTATTTGGATTAGGAAAATGTTACATTAACCTAGTACAAATGGGTTAAGTATTTCCTTAGTTTAGTAGGATTTGGTTATTTATTTCATTAGCATAGTAGGAGTAGGATAGAAGTATTATAAATACCCTATCATGCTAGAGATTTTTAATTAAGTCCTCCCTTAGTGGAGAGGCAAGTCCTCCCTTAGTGGAGAGGCAAGTCCTCCCTTAGTGGAGAGACACATTCTACTTCTCAATTATAACTCTTCTAATCTTTCCATTAATTCTATTCTTAAATTCCACAACAAGAGAATCGTTACTTGCTAAGGAATCACGCCACACGCCTATCACCTAATCCACACGCCATTACTCAACAATAACAATGCAAATCGTGATCTCCTTCGCACCCATGGGTAACTAAACTTCTCTGTTGGGGTTATGGAAGCCGAATGAGATACTATCTATTGCTGTGAGTTTGTGAGTTCGAGACACGTATATTGCTTATATCATTATTCTCTTCATCTTAATGCAAATTCTTGTGGCTGCAGACGCATAGAATAACGCCAGTCTAACATTTAACTTGTTCGAGAGAAAGGTTATTTGTCTGGAAAAGAGATAATGTCAAGGTAGTAGGACACCCTTTCCTATTAAAAAGCTAGTGCCGTAACTGGACTAACCTCTTGGAGAATTTGTACCGTTAGACACGCTTTAAGCTCGAGAGAGTTAAAGTGAAATAGTCCTTGTTCAGGTCGAGAGACGCTTGGATTTACCATCGACTACAATTCTCTATAAGCAATTGCATGTCAAGACTCTACACACTCATAGCCAATAGAGACGTATACCTCAGAAGGTGGACATAACCCCAACGCTTCAATTCTCATTGTTTACAACTTACGTAACAATCTTTCTCTCTTTACTTTGCTATTTTCAGCTTTTACTTTATTGTTTTCGTTACACATTACAATCCCCCCTTTTACGAGACTTGCACCAAAAGTTTAGTAATTTTGCTTACTTGTTGGCCAAGCTATTCCCTGTGGGATCGACACCCAACCCAGGTTGGGTTCTATATTTGCTAACGACCGCTTTACACTCCCACGAGAGCTGTAGATTGAGCGTTATAAAAAATTGGCGCCGTTGCCGGGGAATACGAATGTCAATCAAGTTCGTGATAATTACTAGACCCTTTGGTCAAAGATTCTTGTACTTTTACTTTTAGTTGTTGTTTTTGTTTTTTTTAGGATTATTTAGTGCATCAATGGAGGAACAACGTGAAATTGAAAGGATGGCTGCTCAAGTGCATCAACAGAATATTGATAACCATAGGCGAGCAACAAATCCTGACGATGAGGATCTGGGCGATGAAGAGCTACTAAACCCACGGCATACTGCTGAAATGGCGGCACCCATGCAAAGGAGAGATCGTCAAGCGCGATTTTGGCCCGAACGTTGAGCTGTGCACATATCGTTTGATGATGATGATGATGATCTTGATGGAGCTGGTGCCACAGGAGCCATTATTATTCCACCATTAGCACCTGGAGCAAAGTTCAATATCACTAGCACCATGATTCAGCTTTTGCAACTCAAGGGATTATTTGGTGGACTAGCAGGCGATGATCCGAATATGCATCTGATCAACTTTAATTCTACATGCAAGTCATTCGACAATCCTGGAGTTGGACAGAATGCAATTCGATTACGTCTATTTACATTGTCTCTGTCTGGGGAGGCAACTATGTGGTTGAATGGGCTGACTCCTGATTCTATTACTCATTGGAGGCAATTGAAAGACGCTTTCCTAGAAAGATTCTTTCCGCCATCCAAAAAAGCACAATTGAGAGATGAAATCAGCAACTTTCGTCAGCTTCCCTCTGAAGCTCTCCACGTTACATGGGAGAGGTTCAAGTGCGGCTGGAGGATCATTTATGGACCTCACCTTTGTTCAGGCAAGCAATA
Organism: Capsicum baccatum var. pendulum; assembly: GCA_030864225.1. NCBI lineage: Eukaryota > Viridiplantae > Streptophyta > Magnoliopsida > Solanales > Solanaceae > Capsicum > Capsicum baccatum. The sequence continues at coordinate 273,162,017 of CM061555.1, forward strand.
TGCTAGACCGGATGACAAAACAAAGTAGAGCTTGGCATACCAGGGATTCTGAGGTAGCAAGCCCCACTTTATCTATTGGCATGTCTGCAGACCAGAGAAGAAGAGAAGAAGAACGTGAGCAAGACATGGCGCACATGAAAACACAATTGGATCTTCTGACAAAGCACTTATTATCAGGGAAGACCAAAAAAGTGAAAGTTGTAGCGATAAAAGGAAGAGACGAATCTGATTCTGAAGAGGAGGCCAACTACTTGAACAATCAGGGGGGTTTCCGTGGGAATGCCCAAGGAAACCAAGGTCGGAACTATTATGATAAATCTGGAAGCAAAGACCAAGGTAGTTGGAAGAAAAATAATGAAAAGAGTGGTTTGTACGTTCCCCCTGGTAAACGTGATACCACCACATCTAATTCTATGGAAGACATGATGGCTAAGTTATTAAAAGGAGTGGAAGCAACGAGCGCGGGAGTTAAGGAGGTGATTGATGATTTGTCCTCCATGAAGCAACTAGTTGATTCTCATTCCACTTCTATCAAGCAAATAGAGCAGCAATTGAGCCAACTTTCAGCAGCATTCAATCAAAGAAAGGCTGGCACCTTACCAAGCGATACTGTGCAAAACCCAAAGAATGATGGGTCATGCATGGTCATCACTACCAGAAGCGGTAAGGTGCTGGAAACTTCAGCAAAAGGCAAGCAAGTGGTTGACGAAGTTGCGGACATGGACATTACACCTAGTGACGTTACAAAAGGAGAAGAAGCCGCAACAACTACTCCCAACGTCAGGGACGTTTCACCTAGTGACGTGCAGCCTGAAAAAGTGGAAAAACAGAAGCAAGAGGAGAAAAAAACCGTGGAGAGAACACTTCCATACCCACCACCACCTTTTCCCCAAAGATTGAAGAAGGTGGCGGATGACACAAAGTTCAGCAGATTCATGAATATGTTAAAGCAGCTCACCATTAATGTTCCATTGGTGGAGGCACTTGAACAAATGCCTGGGTATGCGAAATTTATGAAGGATCTCTTGACAAAGAAGCGGGCAGCAAGTTATGACTTGGCGGATAATGTTCATCATTGTAGTGCAATCGCTACAAGATCGCTAGTTCAAAAGAAGGCAGATCCTGGAGCTTTCACTATTCCTTGCACAATTGGATCGTTGGATTTTGCCAAGGCATTGTGTGATCTTGGTTCTAGCATCAATTTGATGCCACTATCCATCTACAAGAAGTTGGGGCTAGGCGATCCTACACCAACCAATATGAGGCTCGTGATGGCTGATAGGTCGGTAAAATGACCTGTCGGTATCTTGAATGATGTGTTGGTGAAAGTTTCTTCATTTATCTTTCCTGCAGACTTCGTTATTCTGGATTGTAAGGAGGATTCTGAAGTTCCCATCATCTTGGGACGTCCCTTCCTTGCAACTGGAAGTGTGCTTATTGACATGAAAGATAATGAGCTTTTGTTTCGAATTAATGACGAAGTGGTACGGTTTGATATATGCAAAACAATGAAGCATCCCAGCGATATGAATGAGTTATATGTTCATCATGAGGATACGAAAGAATTATCTATAGAGAAACAGCCTACTGTTGAGCCATTGTCTGCTGTGCCACTGAAAGTTGAGCATGAAGATAATGAAGGTTATGAAGAACTTATGAGTGCTCTAACAGAAATAGAGCCTTATACTCCTAAGCAACCAGATTGTGATCTCAAGAATCAACCAACAACGAAGACTCCCATTGACGATCCACCAATGCTAGAATCGCAAGAGCTTCCCGATTATCTAAGGTATGTGTTCTTGGAAAGTGGAAGTATACTTCCGATAAGTGTGGTAGATGATTTAAGTGAACAGCACGTGGAGGCTCTCATCTCTACTCTGATGAGGTACAAGAGAGCTATGGGTTGGACTATTGATGATATAATTGGTGACTCTCCGGAGAAACGTAGGAGTCATCTCGAAGAAGATCGCATACCCACAGGTAAGCTTCATTGCCGTCTAAATCCTTTTAGAAAACGATCCACCATTTACCTCGACGAAGTCTGAGTACTCGAGGTAACCATGTCGTGCCACGACAATAAATAATGCGCTAGATGGGAGGCAACCCATTGTTTATCGTTTTTCATTTATCGTTTATCGTTTTCTTTCATTCTAGTACTTGTCTTGTTTTTAATTAATGAAAATCCAAAAATAAGAGTCGTGCCACGACCAAAACTAAGGCGCTTGGTGGGAGGAAACCCATCGTACTAATCATTTTTATTGTTTTGAGCAAATATAGGTGCAAGAGGTATACGACAAGGAGATCGGTTTCAAATTTTGATTTGGACGTATTGCATGGTAAAGGTGGTAAGTTAGGAATAGTGATGCATAAGGTTATGGATTGAGCATTACTCATGCCAAAATAGGCATCGAGGAAGGCTAGGCCTAGGTAAAAATAGGCCACGAACAATGTAAAACCTATCCTATAGCCCAAGGTCTCGGAATCTAGTGTGCAAAGACATAGGCGCCGCCCATGCTCAAGTATGCTATAGCATAGGCGCCGCCTATGCTAATGCATTTGGTCTTTGAATCTTATATGCTTTTAACAATGCGCCGCATATGGTCAAGAATGCTTTTAACAATGCGCCGCATATGGTAAAGAATGCTTTTAAGAATGCGCCGCATAGTGTCACTAAATGCTTTTCAAAATGCATGGCATATGCTATGGCATTCTGCTCAGCTAGGCAAAGCATTAGGCACCGCCTATGGTCACTTTTTGTCTCCAAATCCGATTTTAATGGGTCAAAACTTGACCCAACCTTTTCTTATAAATATGAGACTTAATCTTGAACCAAAAACACATTGGAAACCTAGCTCATGCACCACCTATAGTCTCCAAATCCTATCAAAAAGTTTCCTTTTGCTTTTTTTCTTCACAAGAACATCATCCAAAGGCTTCAACCAAGTAAGTACTACTTTGTTCTTCATTTAAATTTTGTAAGTACTACTTTACTACACCTATTATGAATTGCTAAATCTTGAAAAAGTATTGGTGATGTGAACGTGTTTGAATTGTTGATACAAAACCAAGTGAGTGAACATGTACGTTAGGATGCTCTTAACTTATTTCCGACTTGAATTTGATTTTGATGCATTGTTATACTACTTGCGGAATTGCTATAGTAATGAACATTGCATAATCTTGTCACTTGAATACTTACATGTTAGACTATCCCAGCCATCAGGATAAGACTTATAGTGCCTACCGACATAAGAGGTTGTGATTGTTGTAAGAATAACTATTCCATATGGTAACCCCTATGTAGTAGTGTTGCTATAGCTACCATGAAAGTATTCCAATGGCTGCAAGTAAGTAATGCATTTCTGATTTTCTTGTCGGAATACAATCCTAAAACGTATGTCGATGAATTCTGAGTAATCGATCACTTTCACCTCACTAGTTGGTGCCAACAACCTAAGTGTGGGGTGGTACCCCTACTGTCTGTGTATAGATTGTATCCATTGAGATTGTGCTACCATTAACACTATTTCAAGTCTCAGGTACAATGGCACCTAAAGAGAGACAAGGCAAGGAAGAAGGCTACCACTTCCCAAAAGGGCAAGAAAAGAGGCCGCAAGGAGCAAGGAGAACCCTCCTCGCTGCAAACACCTTGACTCACGCTTGGAATTAAGTGGGATACTTATGAGGAACTTCTAAGGATGATGACTCTGATGATAATTCCGATGCAAGGGGTATGACCCCAGACATAGAGAATGAGTCCGACTAACCAGGTTCTTCTTATTTATTTTCCACTGAGGACAGTGTGCCCCGTCTAAGTGTGGGGTGATGGTATTTGCATGCTATACTTCTCGATCCGCATTTGCATTTATTCATATTTGTTTGCTTAGTTTTTTTAGTAGTAAATTTTTTTTTTTAGCTTCGCATGAAATAATTCTAATAGGCAGCATGAGATTATAACAAGAGTATGTGCTACAATTATGACTATTGAGACGTTTAGGCTCTAGTTGTGACTAATTATGTGATATTGAGTGGTTCAATTCTTTCACTTGTTGGGTCGAGAGTCTATATTACTTCCAATCAAGTCAACCATGTGCCTTGTGTGTGTGAGGTAACAGTATATTCTATGTTTGTGGCTGATGCTAGAACTTGCCTGGTATGTATGCAAAGCGAAAATAAGGAGTGTAAGTTTAGGAGATGATTTAGGCATTTCTTTGGCAACCTATACATGTTTACCTTTGTTTTACCTACCCATGGACATCATCCTAGTTAAACCCTTTTGAGCCTTTAGCCTATTTCTTTGACAACCTTGTATGTAAGCCTAATCCATTTTTTTTCAAGACCGTAATTTGATCCAAATTCCTAAGTTCTTTAAAGTGAAAAAGTCATGTGACAACATAAGAGGAAATTGGGTGAGTATGATACTTTAAATTGTAATGGTGCTTGAATGTGTGATGAAAAAGAAAGTGCTATCATAAGAGGTATGTTGTGAAAAGAAAAAGGAAAAAAGAAAGCTGAAAAGTAAGTTATGTTTAAAATTGAAAAACAAAAGAGGAGAACAAGGGTGGTAGAATAAAAGAAAGAAAAAAGGTTGAAAGAAAAAAATGTCGATGATACAATGTGATGTATTAAAGTGCTTAGGAACTTAGTCACTATTTTTGGCCAAAATAGTCCTACCCGTCCCTTAGCCTACATTACAGCCATCAAAAGACCTACTTGATCCTAAGCTTAGCATTCTGACATTTAGTAGATTACTACATTAAGGGCAAGCCTATGGTCATCAGTTGCTACATATGAATTCTTTGTGAGAGTGAGAGCAAGGACATTTTGATACCCATGTTTGAAAAATATGCTATATTTGTGAGTAATTATGGGTACTATATTGTGAGACACACATGGTTGATGAGCTTTGGATAGTTGTATATGATTCTATGTACCTTAACGTTTGCATGCGAGTTGATCACCATCACTAGTCTACGTTAGAGGTTAAACTGTTTCTACTTATAATCGGGAAGCTACTCTTTGTTGATAATTTTTGTGCTTGTCTTGAAGAATGTTTTGTGTTGTTGCTGTAAAAACCCTAAGTTGATGCTTAGAAGGACATGATATTTTGTTCGAGGATGAACAAAGCTGCAAGTGTGGGGTGTTGATGATAGGTGAATTTACACACCTATATCAATATATTTTGCCCATATTTTAGCCTAGTTTTGAGAACAAATTATATATTTCATGCACTTTTAGTCTTTTTTCCTGTAAATGAGCTAACGAACATGATTAGGAAAGTTTCAGGTATAAATGATGCAAAATACAGCATTTTATGGCTTACTTGACGCAAAAGAAAGCTCACAAAGGAAGGGAAGGAAGTCTACACGCCTAAGGACCAAAAGTGCTGCATGGAAAATCTGTCCCGGGCTAAAACAACATTTCTGACGACTTTGGGGACTTACAGATACAAAGCTGGATTTTGACAATGATACATTAACCTAGTACAATTGGGTTATGTATTTCATTAGTTTATTTGGATTAGGAAAATGTTACATTAACCTAGTACAAATGGGTTAAGTATTTCCTTAGTTTAGTAGGATTTGGTTATTTATTTCATTAGCATAGTAGGAGTAGGATAGGAGTATTATAAATACCCTATCATGCTAGAGATTTTTAATTAAGTCCTCCCTTAGTGGAGAGGCAAGTCCTCCCTTAGTGGAGAGACACATTCTACTTCTCAATTACAACTCTTCTAATCTTTCCATTAATTCTATTCTTAAATTCCACAACAAGAGAATCGTTACTTGCTAAGGAATCACGCCACACGCCTATCACCTAATCCACACGCCATTACTCAACAATAACAATGCAAATCGTGATCTCCTTCGCACCCATGGGTAACTAAACTTCTCTGTTGGGGTTATGGAAGCCGAATGAGATACTATCTATTGCTGTGAGTTTGTGAGTTCGAGACACGTATATTGCTTATATCATTATTCTCTTCATCTTAATGCAAATTCTTGTGGCTGCAGACGCATAGAATAACGCCAGTCTAACATTTAACTTGTTCGAGAGAAAGGTTATTTGTCTGGAAAAGAGATAATGTCAAGGTAGTAGGACACCCTTTCCTATTAAAAAGCTAGTGCCGTAACTGGACTAACCTCTTGGAGAATTTGTACCGTTAGACACGCTTTAAGCTCGAGAGAGTTAAAGTGAAATAGTCCTTGTTCAGGTCGAGAGACGCTTGGATTTACCATCGACTACAATTCTCTATAAGCAATTGCATGTCAAGACTCTACACACTCATAGCCAATAGAGACGTATACCTCAGAAGGTGGACATAACCCCAACGCTTCAATTCTCATTGTTTACAACTTACGTAACAATCTTTCTCTCTTTACTTTGCTATTTTCAGCTTTTACTTTATTGTTTTCGTTACACATTACAATCCCCCCTTTTACGAGACTTGCACCAAAAGTTTAGTAATTTTGCTTACTTGTTGGCCAAGCTATTCCCTGTGGGATCGACACCCAACCCAGGTTGGGTTCTATATTTGCTAACGACCGCTTTACACTCCCACGAGAGCTGTAGATTGAGCGTTATCACCAACAAAAACTTAAAGAAAATACTCTGTAAGATGGTACAGGGTTCCTGACAATGGCATGAAAAGTTACCTTTTGCTTTGTTGAGTTATCGTACTACAGTTCGGACTTCAATTGGTACAACTCCTTACTTGTTAGTGTATGGAACTGAAGCAGTTATACCTGCAGAGATTGAGATTCCATATCTTCGAGTAGTTGTAAAAGCTGAAATTGATAAAGACCAATGGGTCAAGACTCGTTTGGAGCAATTAAGCTTGATTGATGAAAAAAGATTGGCTTCAGTATGTCATGGACAACTATACCAGAAGAGAATGGCACGAGCATATAACAAAAAGATGCGTCACAGATATTTTGAAGTTGGTCAGTTAGTATTAAGACGCATCATTCCTCATCAGATTGAAGCCAAAGGCAAATTTTCTCCTAATTGGCATGAGCCATTCATGGTGAAGAAAGTGTTACCTAATGGCGCGTTATATCTGACTGATGTAGAAGGAAAAATGGAAGGAATGCCGGTCAATGCTGATGTAGTTAAAAGATATTATGTATGATATTCATATACAATTATGTTATGTATGTTTTGTACTTATATTTTTAAAGATTGAAATGATGAAGGCATTTTGTTCTACTATCTGAATAATATATCAACCTTTGCTTACCCTTTTGAGCTTTTATTTTTCTTCGAACCCCTCTTTTGGAATCAAAATAAAAAAAGTGTGTGAAAAAAAAATCAATCAAAAATTCAAAATCAAACAAAAAAATGATGTTTCATGAATTACGTTTGACCTGATTCTTGCTATGATAAGATACGTAGGCAACCCTACCTCGGGGTTCGGTCTAACTAGAAGAAAATTCAAATTACCCAGAATGAAATGAAACTGAGGCAAAAAAAAAATTCTTAAAAGAATCGATTCCAAAAGTTGTATGTTTCACCCAATGTCATATAAATTTTTTTAGCCTCATGCCTACATTTCTTCCTAACCCTATCCAAAATCCAAGTTACAACCAAAGAAAGACCTTCGGATTAATCTTTGAGAATGTCAAGGCTAAACATATTATGAGTGCATGATATTTCATATTTTGGGTGTTTATTAAAAAAAAAGTGATGAAAAAATGAAAATGAGAGAGTCTTATTGGTGAAAACCCTTTCGGGCATCATAAGACGACTGGGAGCTGAGACGAAAATGAAAAGGAGATAGGCTCGTTGGAAAAAACCCATTGAGGTGCCACTAGCTTAAGAAAGGTTGTTATCAAGAAGGAACAAATTCAAGATTGGCTTAATTTCAAGTTCAATATGTGGACAAAAGTTGTAATGATTGGTGTGGGTAGATCTGGTTGTTTTATTCAAAATGCATGTCATAATCACCAGAATCGATTTCCACATTCAGATAAGTTTTCTCTTTGTTTTGAAAAGAGAGATATCTATTGTCTTTTTATTTTGTTTTATTTTTATTTTTGATTTTTGTGTCTTTGTCATCAAACAAAAATTTTTGTTGTCTTTTGAGTCAAATTCACATCAGGTCGAGTCAGAAAAGACTCCAAACTCGCTACCAACTCCTTTAAGGGTACAAAGCAAGACAAAGGGTCGATGTACAGAGACAACATTTCAAAGTAAAAGTAAAGTACTCAAGATGATTGTGATTTGACCATTTTAAAAATTGAGGAAATCTAAGGGATGTATTGGAAGCTAAACTCAGAAGCACCATATAACAAAAATATGATTTGAGTTTAGGATCTCAGTAGTCAGAATTCTGAGTCAAAAATATGACAATTCAAAGAAGATTATCATGGATTGGAAAAGAGTTGAGCATGGCAAGTGCGAGAGTGGCCACTTCAAAAGCCAAATGCCACAAACTAACCACCATATGTTTTAAAACTCACAATTTTTCTTTGTTTGGAATAGAGATGAAATAATGTTTTCAGATAAAGGATGCAATTTCACACTTCATTCAATGCAAGAAGCATGATTACAACATCTGATACTGGATCTCGGTCATGATAAACTTTATTCTTTGCGAGATATATTAAGATTCAGTGACACATAAATTTTTTCAGTACAAACTGGGGAAAAATTTTATGTGTGTTGTATGAAATTTATTTTATGCACAGGACCCTCCTGAAGAATGGGAATTTATTTTATGGGACAGGACCCTCCTGAAGAATGGGAATTTATTTTATGCACAGGACCCTCCTGAAGAATGGGAATTTATTTTATGGGACAGGACCCTCCTGAAGAATGGAAATTTAGTTTATGCTCAAGACCCTCTTGAAGAATGGGAATTTATTTTATGCACAGGACCCTCCTGAAGAATGGAAATTTATTTTGTGCTCAGGACCCTCCTGAAGAATGGGACAGGACCCTCCTGAAGAATGGGAATCTATTTTATGCTCAGGACCCCCCTGAAGAATGGGACAGGATCTTCCTGAAGAATGAGAATTTATTTTATGGACAGGACCCTCCTGAAGAATGGGAATTTATTTTTATGCTCAGGACCCTCCTAAAGAATGGGAATTTATTTTATATACAGGACCCTCTTGAAGAATGGGATGTTATTTTTCTGTTTCAGTATTTGCTTTGAGTCCAGGAGCCCGCCTGAAGAACAGGGTGCAGAAATTGTAAATCCAGGAGCCCGCCTGAAGAATAAGGTGAAGAAAAAAGAAGTCCAGGAGCCCGCCTGAAGAACAGGGTGCAGAAATTGCAAATCCAGGAGCCCGCCTGAAGAACAGGATGAAGAAATTAGAAGTCCAGGAGCCCGCCTGAAGAACAGGGTGAAGAAAAAGAAAGTTCAGGAGCCCGCCTGAAGAATAAGATGAAGAAAACCAAAGTCCAGGAGCCCGCCTGAAAACAGGGTGAAGAAATCGAAAGTCAGGAGCCCACCTGAAGAATGGGGTGAATTTTCAAGTTCAAGTCGCGAAGGCTTAAATCAAGATTCAAGAGAGTGCAATTTTTACTTATATTTTTTTCATTTTTGATTTTGTTAGTCATTTGACGTAAAAAGCAGAAGTCGTCAACCGGAAACTTGATGGAATCTCATTCGACTTTTAACTCTTTCTCTCTCCATTTTACCTTTGAACTACTCGTGACTTGATTTCCTTATAACTCGGGATAAAAAAGAAGTTCAAAAACAGGACTTGGTCACATTTTTCTTTTTCTTTTTATATTTTTTATTTTTATTTCTTCCTTACCTTTCAAATAATTGGATGATCAAAAATCATATCTTGTCTACTTCTTTGTATGAAAACTCTTTGAGATTCCACACAAAGAGGGGCAAAAATGTAGACACGTGATTTTTTATCCTCCTCAAATTTTAATTTATTTTCGATAGTAAATATTTATATTTGGTCTAATATTATTTAAATTTTTATTTTTATTTATTGAGAATTTTATTCATATTTTTATTCTGATTAATATATATATATATATATATATATATATATATAAAATTAATTAATTAAAAATAGTTGTCTTTTCTCAATTTTAATAAATAAATTAGTAGTTTTAATATTATTTTATTTTAATTATTTTATTTTAACTATTTGTAAATTTTATTATATTTGTCTTAAATATAAAATTAATTAGTTATTATTATCATTTTATTTATTATCACTATTGTCATATTTTAAGAAAATAAATAAATAAATAAATTATAAAATTTAAATTTTAAAATCCCTTCCCCCTTATCTGCCTAACTATAATTGTTCCCCCCTAAAAAATATTAACTGTTCCCCCAATGTTTTCCTATATTTAAGGACTTTCACTTTCAGATATTAAGGGAGGTATTTTTTTTCCTATAAGATCAGAATACACAGACGAAAAAAAATTGAAGAAGCAAGAAAAGAGAAAAACGAAAAAAGAAAAAAAAAAGCAAAAACAACATTCTGTCAACACAGAAAGGAAAGATTTAAAAGGAAAAGAGAAGGGTCGAAGAGATCGGGTTTCCGTTGAATTTTTTAGTGACGGCGTTTTGCTTTTTTTTTCCCGTTTAATTCACTACACAGGTTCTTATCAAATTCATATTATTTATTTTGTAAGTTTCGTTGTGAATGGAAGGATGAAGGAAGTTATTTCACTGGCTTTTTATATTATTTAGTGTGCAAAATTAATATATTTATTTTTACGTAATATGTGCTATATATTTTATTTATAGCTAATCTGTTGATTTGAAATAATATTCATTAGAATGATTTTGAGTTTTATGTGAGATAATGTTTTATAAGTTATTAGTGTTAAAAGATGTAAAATTGGCATGCAATCAGTGTATATTTATGTTACAAACCATGCAAAAATGAGAAAGAAGACATGCACAATATAGGAGCAAACAAAGAAAAGAGACGCTGAAGAAAAAATAGTACGAGGAGAAGAGATTAGAATAGAGGGAAAGCAAGAATTAGAAAGCACAAAAAACTAAGGAAATAGAACTTCATTACGAGCAAATTAGTTAGATCGAATAACTTTTCTTGTTTGAGGTGCATCGATGAAGTTGTTTGTTTGAGATTTTGTTTGTACCCCTTTGTTAGTGGATGCTCCAATGAGTTTTATTTGGTTGCAAAAATCCAAAATATCTTCAAGTTGTTTTGCTATAATAGTGCAATTTTATTATGTGATTAACAAATATTCAAAGTTTCATATTATATGTTTTGAAACTGTTGTTTTCTTGTCAAGTGTCATATGTTTGCTAAAAGATAAAATTTACAAATGACTTCATGAATTTAACTAAACATTCATCCAGTTATTTAAAAAGTTTACAATAGAGATGTTGCTAATTAAAAGGCTTTAGCATTGGTTATTATAATAATAGTGTAGTGACGTGACGCTGTGTTATTATATTAAACTAATCCATTTTAGTAGAAAATAATTTCGTGTGTTACTTGATTTAAATCAATTTAGGCTTAGGTGAATAGAATAATGTTCTTTTGCTTTATTTGTTAAAATTAATTAAACGTACCGTGGACTTATTATCATGCATTAGGTTTTTATTTTCAATTAATTATATATTGAGTGCTATTTGAGTTCACCGTGTTGGTTATCATTAATTTATGATATTTATATTCATAGTTATGGCATAAATTATTCATATTCATCTGGGGTTTCTAGAACGTATTTTTGGGCTACATTCACTCAAAAACCAATCTATTAACATTGGTAAGGGAGCGAGATGGTATATGGATTTATTCTAAACTCATCGCATAAAGGAAAATAAAAGAGAGGGAAAATTCCTTCATGAGCGAGCGAGGTGAGCTATCGAATAAATCAAAACTTGTTATAAAACAAAGAGTGAAAAGGAATAAGTATGAATAAGAAAATTGTCTCGAGTTATAAGAGACGGATGAATGCTTGTTAACGCTAGGCAAGTCTAGGCGTGTTTAAAATATTCGTCTCACTTAACAATGCGGCGTACACATCTTTCTGTGACATTTTAAAATTTAAGGATGCAATAATGCACCTTAACAAATATTTTTTTAAAAATTAATTTTTACCGATTTATTTTAATATAAGATAATAGACTAGTTTTTGGTATAATAAAAATGAGCAAATTTAGGTCTTAACACAATTTATTAAAATAATTTAAGTTAAGATAAGTCAATAAAAGCGACCGTGCTAGAACTACGGGATTCAAGGGGTGCCTCACACCTTCCCTTCGATCAACAGAATTCCTCACCCATTTTCTATTTTCGCAGACCAAATAAGAGTCATTTTCTTTTGATTAGGGATTCAAAAAAGGTGACTTGGAACACCAAAACTCAATTCCAAGTGGCGACTCTGTAAATAATTTAATCCCTATTCAATATCGTCACTTTAATTGGAAAAACCCTTCGACTCCACCTCGAGCGAAAAAGGGGTGTGACATAAACAAAGCCCAGAATTATCAAACCTACCAGAACAAGTATATTTATTTACGATTATTAATAGTTAAATTCATAAATTCCTGACAATCATGATATGATAAAATAAGTCCATGATAGTTACTTTATAGTAGAATTATTTGAAGAATAATATGTTTCAAAGTTTATTAGCAAAGTGGAAAAGGAGAAAAATCCCTAAGAACTATGTAATCCTAAAGGTGAAACCGGTGAGGCAAGAAAGTCGTGATAGGGAGTAGCTAGAGTAGAGGTGATGTTTAAGGGAAAAGTATTCAGATTATCATGCTAATAGTGACCGAAGAACATGTTATTTAAGAATACATGTTATTTAAGAATAATCTAGTATATAGTAATCTAAAATGATCAAATTTTATTATGTGTATGATAGACGGGAATATTTTGAAAAAAACATCATATAAAAAATGAATACTTATTTATCTGACAAAATAGTAGATAAATTTAAAATACTTGTTTTGTATGTACTTAAGGATATAGAAATTGTAGATATAAGAAAAATCATATTGAAAAAAATATTTGGTAAATATTTTATGACTAGAATAAATTACATACCACACCTACCTACCTACTGTTATAAATACCTACATGCCAAACCTACACATCAACCATAATAAATTACGTATATTTAGAATATTGGAAAATGGATATGAAAAATATACAATTAGTAGAAAAACTAATGAAAACCAATCTAGAAAAATATATGAGAATTAAGGATATAAAATATATAGAATTCTTTAAGAAAAATATACAGGAATTATTAAGATTGAAAAAACAACTAATAAATACTATGATAAAGCATTTAATTGCTAGAATCCAATTCCAAGTTATCCAAGTTATTCGTAGAAACCTCAGTATCATATGAATAATATGACAAGTTATACATCTGATGAAATTAAGATACTCATTTTATATATCATAAAAGACTTAGAATTAGAAGACATAAAGAAAATAATATGGGAAAAAATATTTTATGAAGAATCGTTAAGTCTAGAATGGTTAGAAGATATGCGTGATCTTAGTTTATATTATTCAGATAGTTATTATTTAGATAATAATAGTTATTTTCAGATGGATATTATACAGATTAAAAATTTTAGAATATATTAAAAGAGTTAGAGAAAAATAAAGTTGGTTATACGAAGAAATTAATTATAGAAACAAGCTTAGAAAAGGAAGAGAACAATTAAAAGAAAGATTAATTTGGATAAATAAAACCATAAAAAAACTAGAATTAAAAGACAATTTAGAATATGATTTAGACATAGAATTATTCATAGAAGAAAAAGACAAGATAATTAACGAAATAGATAACCTAGAATTTAATATCAGATATAGTACAATGAGAATAAATTATTACAAAGAAATTTGCAGTATCACAACTACTTTAGGATAAAATAATAAATTATGAATATTTAAAATATTGGAGACAAGATATGAAAGAAATAAGATTAGAAGAAATACTTATGAAAGAGAATTTAACTGAATATTTTAGAACAAAAGATATAGAATATTTAGAATACCTTCAAAATAATATACAAGTATTACAAAGACTAAGAGAAAAAACTAAAGAATATTACAGTAAAGCATTTAATCAAATACCATTTAATCACCCCCCAACATATGAACATCAATAAAACTAAGAAATATTCACGCACAAATAAAAATAGATCCATTTGAGCTATAATAGATCTATTAAAGTTACCCAAGTTATCTGCACCCCCTACAATGTATTAGAACCTATTCTGGTAGGTCTGATAATTTTGGGTTTTGTTTATCCATAGCTTTTCCTTGAAAATATATTTTTTTTTAATTTAATATTCAAAAAGTTTTTGTGTACAAAGGAGAGGGCTTGCTTTCAATACATGAAAGTCTTACCTTTAACTTAGCTGGATGACTTACATAATTATAAGAGAAAAAGAAACTATTCCTACTACTATTCCTAATTTACACGTTTTACATGTAAACTACTTTCTACTTTACAGTTGTCCTATTTTCAAAAGACTTTACAAAAAATCACAAGAGTATTCTATAAAAATACAAAATTAATAAAGACTAAAGCTATACAATAATGACACTTTGCCATAGAAAAGTCAAAAAGTTATCAAAAACTAGTAAATGCACCTGATTTACAATCAAATTTACTAAAGTAGTTATATCCTTGTATTTGTCTTATTTTTAATATCTTATTTGGTGTTGGATAATTGTATGTCATAGTTTTTGCATTTAAATTTCTATAGTCAATCACCATTCAACTTTTTCCTCTTTTTTGTTCACTATGTTTATTTATTATAAACGCTGGGCTATTGTATTTACTATTGCTTCTTTGTATATACTGTTTTTCTAATAATTCATCTATATGCATTTTAAATTATTTTAAATCGTTAAAATTATATGTTAATGGTTTTTGAGTTATTATGCTATTTTTATCTATTAATTCAATTTTTATATCAGTTTTATGTTTTTCCCATCCTTTTAATGGATCTTCACTATATAATTGTCTTAATTTTTTCTTTATTATTTCTACCTTATCTATTGAAAATATAGTTATTGTTTTTTTATTTATCAAAAATACAACTAGTTCTACTGTGTCTTCTGTATTTTTTATGTTTTCTAACTTTTGTGTAATTTTTTCACTTCCTTTTATTCAATCAGTTTTCTTTCTTATTTTATTAATAACTTTTTTTGCTCTTACTTTTTGTTTACATGGTGTTGTAAACCACCAATCTATTTTAGTTATTATATGTGGGTATAATTTATCTAAAAATGACATTCCTAAAAGCATAGATGTTAGTTCATCATTATAGATTTCTTCTATTGTTATTATTTTATCCCATATCTATATTTTTACATTCTTAGCTTTATATGTAATTAAGCTTCCTTCTTTATTAATTCTTTTGACTACTATTGATGTTTTTAATTTATTCCATTTACTTTCTGGAACCAGTGTATCTACATAAGTTTGCTTCTGCTCCTGTATCTATCATAGGTGTATAATACCTATTATAATATCCTTCTACTATTATTTTTACAAGTACATATATTTTCATATCATGTTAAAGCTATTTTTAAGAATAATCTTTCTTTATTATATATTATAGATAATTGTGTATATTCTATATTGTATGGTTTTACTTATTTTAACCATTTTATTCCTAATATTATGTCTTCTTTTTGCATACCTTCCTTTATTTCAAATTCTATTTTTATTTTTCTAACTCCTATTATTATTTCCTTTTCAGCTATATCTTTAATGTTTATTAGACTCCTTGGTAGATCTGGGCATATATTACTATTAGATTTTATTTCT
Organism: Capsicum baccatum var. pendulum; assembly: GCA_030864225.1. Taxonomy (NCBI): domain Eukaryota; kingdom Viridiplantae; phylum Streptophyta; class Magnoliopsida; order Solanales; family Solanaceae; genus Capsicum; species Capsicum baccatum. The sequence goes on from CM061555.1 coordinate 273,177,785, forward strand.
TCACTTTTTACTAGATATTTTGCTGTATAATTTTTTTTTGTCCTGTGTTTAAGAGTATTAAATATTCTTTTTCATTTATTATTCCTGTTATGTAATATTGATTTAAATTAACTGTTGAAGTAATTTCATAACTTGTTCTATTTTATGAGCTTGATGATTCTATTTTTTCATGAGCTATTCTTTTTCATTTATTATTCCTGTTATGTAATATTGATTTAAATTAACTGTTTAAGTAATTTCATAACTTGTTCTATTTTATGATCCTGATGATTCTATTTTTTCATGAGCTATTCTTTTTTATGTACTTATTCTATCATTTATTATTTCTAAATCTTCTTCTATATATATGTCTTTGTAACTATAATCATTATTATCAATTGTTTTTACAAATTGTTCAAAAGGACTTTCTATTTGTATTTTATTTATTTTGTTTTTTCCCATTATTCTATGTTTTGTTGTTAATACGTATAGATTTTTATATCTTGCTGTAAATATTTTACTTCCTAGGGTTAGTTCTATTCCTGATATTTTCCAAAATAATACTAATAATTTATCTATATATTTATCTGTTATTGTTACTGAATAATTCGCACTTATTATAAATTTAAATTTTTGGTATATTACATTTCCTTTTATGGTGGTTATTATACTTTTTTTATAGGTTTTATAATTCAATCATCTGCTAAATATAATTCTATTGGTGTATCTATTCTTTCTCTAAAACATGTTTTTATCAGTATCTCTATTCCTCCAAGGTGTACATATTTTATTGGGTCTTTACTTTTTATATCCTTTATTTCTTTATTAATTATTTTCTTTGTTACTAGTGGTATACTAGCTCTACCTTTTGCATATCTACAGTCTATTATATGTTATTTTTGGCTTACTACGTAGTATTCTTCCTTTTTTCTACAAAATATATTTTTTATTGTTGGTATTTTAAATAATTTTTCAACACTTAAATCTAATGCTTTTCCTTTTATTTCGTCAAATATATTATTATCAAATATTATTTTTCAATCTGTTCCTTCTTTATTTAAATATTCTTCCTTTGTTATTATTTTTATATCTTTTTCAGTTATTTGGTTCATTTTTATATCTTCTTAAATCATTTGATTCATCTAATTCACTATCTATTTCATTATCTATTTTATTCTCCGAAATTTCATATATACTGTCTTCACTTTCTAATTCGTAATCTATATAATCTATTTACATAAATTTGGCATTTTCTATCTTTATTTCTGATATTTGTTTCTTCTTTGGATTCTTAGGCATTTTACAATCTCTAGCTAAATGTCCTAGTTTTTCACAATTATAACAAGTACATTATTTTATAGATTTCTTTTTCCTATACGGTCTTTTATGTTTATAATTTTTTATATAATATCTTTTTCTTAGTTTCTTACACTTATATTTTGATTTCTTGTATTTCTTATGTTTTTTTCTTTTCTTATAATATCTTTCTTCACATCCAAATTGAGGTGCTATTTTATCTTTGCAGCATGCTAAATTTCTTATTAATGTTTTGTCCATTTTTATTTCTTCTCTATATTTTTCACATAGATTTCTATACCGTTGTTGTAAGAATTTTATTCTTGCTCCTAGGGTATCTACTATTTTTACTTCATCTCAACTCTTTATTATTTTTGAACTAAATGGTTCAGGTAATTTACTAAAATATAATCTTATTATTTCTTTACTTTCTTCTATATTATATGTTCCTTTATAATAATATTCTTTAAATGCGCACGTATACTCATCTATATAGCACATATTACATATTGCTAGTTTTAACATTAAATTTCTATTTATATATTTTTCTTTATTTTGTTCTGCTTTTTTGGTTGTCATACTGCTAAATTTATCTCTTGTAGCTATTTCATATTTTTTCAATATTTCTGTTGGTGATATTTTAGAAGTTGTTGATGTTTCTTCTGTTTTATTGTCAGATGTTAATACTTTTTTACTTTCTTTGGTTAGGTTTAAAAACCATAATTTTACCGTTCCTATTTATGACTTTTCGATATATTCTGGTGTGTTTGTTGTATCTATTTTATTATCTAATAATTGTTTTGACATGTATCCTACCCATAGTTGTATTTTTTTATTTGTGTCTATTAAACAATTTAAATCTAAAAAGTTGTAATTAATTATTTATTTTTGTGTCCATTTGTTATATTCATTTTTCAGGTTATATATTTTAAACTTATCTTTATAATAATATGTAGGTTTTCTTATTTCTGATGTACTAGGTATTATGTTTTCACCGTCTTCTTTATTAAGAGTATTTATTTCTGTGTTTATATTTTATAAGTTTTCTTTATTAATTACTTCTTGTTTTTCATTAATTTTTAGTTTTTCTATGTTTTCTAGAATTTCTGTATATGTTTCACTATCTTTCAAGTCATAATTATCTGTTTTTTCGGCATCTATTGTATTTATTTCTAATTCACTGGTTTCTAATTCTTTATTTTTTCCTTCTAGTTTTTCTTTAAATTGATTTATCTCAATTAATAATTTTTGTTCTTTATCTTTTTCTTTCTATGTTTTTTCATACAAATCTTTTAGCATTTGTAATTCTTTTTCTAATTCAGCAATCCTACTATTTTTAGTTTCTTCTATCTTTTGTATTTTTCTATGGTTTGTTGTTTTATTTTATCTATTTCTTTTTTTCTGTCTATCTCTTTGTTTTTTCTTTCTATTCTTACCATGGCTGCCAACTTATCTTTTAATTTTAATTCTTCTTTTTCTAACATTAAATATAAATTCTTACAACTTATTTGCAATATCTTCTTTTTCATACAACTTACCTGCAATATCTTGTTAATAATTCTTCTGAAATAAATCCTTCCCTAATTACTCTTGTAGTTAGTTGTTTCTCTGGGTTGAGTAATGTTAGAATCCATTGTCTAGTATCTTTTATATCTTTTTGTCGTAGTTCTCTTAAATTTGAATAAATCATTTGGTGATCTCTTGAATAATAGCTCCATATTGGGTTTCCATTGATATAATTATTTGCTAATTCTTGAAAAATTGTAGCTATTCCAATAAGTGATTTATTTGCATAAAAATCAGGTATCTCAATTTTAGGTATCTCTGGCTGCTAAACAATATCTTATGGTATAATCATATGTTTGGTTAATCCTATTTTTACAATTTGTATAACTGATTTGATCTCGTCATATAATATCTCTGCTGGTGCAGTATAAAACTTTATAAAAAATAAATTCTCTTTGGTTATTCTTTTAGAAATGGTGTATGCTCTATGTAATTCTGGTATAGTTGATAGTTCATCTCCTTCTTTGATATATACGGTATTTAATAATCCATAACTGAAACAAGTTTTAACTAAGGTTGGGTTGGTTTTAGGTAATGCGATTAACTTGTTGTGACCTTGCAATTTTTGGGTTATGTAGTTTGTATTTGGTTCTTGGATATCTGTGGCTCTGGGTTTAAGGTTTAGATAAGTCTGTATTTTGTGGATATTTTTTTTGTATGCTCAGGTTATATGGTTATAGGCTTTTTGATCTTGGTTCAAACTTTCTTGATATGTGGTAATTTATGGGGGTATGTTCAAGGGGTCTTTTTGTGTTTTTGGTATAAATGGTTTTTCAAATATCTTATTCATGTTCATGTTCTGGTATCTTTGTCCACTAACTCCTTTGCTTGTACCTGCAATTGTAGATTGATAAACGTTATGGGTTTTATGGAGTGTCCCAACATCTCCTTTTAGCTCTAGAATTTTATTGTCTTCCGATCAACATAGCTCTGCACACTGCTGAGTTAGCTGATTCATAGCTTTAGACTTCAGTTTAACTTCATTAGTCTTTAACTTTTCTATTTCATTACCCATACTGTCCACTTTCATTGAAAGCGTAGTTAGAGTTTTGAATATTTTTTCTAAAGCATCATCTTCTATTATATCAGTCTGTGTAGCTTTGTCTTGATATGTAATCTGCAATAACATTTTTGTTAGTACTAATTACTTCAATTGTAAATGCAAAATTTAATATATTCAATACTAATCTCCTAATTTCTTTTGTTGTAACTGAATTTTGTATTTTCTTTGTTAACCACCAACGTACCTATGTATTATCTGTTCGTACAATAAATTTGTTGTATACAATATATGGCTCAAATGCTAATAAACATTTATATAATGAACATAATTCTTTTCTATTTATTTTCCATTTTATTTCTGTTTCACTAAACGTACCTGAGTAGTATCTATAATGATGTTCTAATTTTTCTTCTTCATATCTATATTTAAGTACTCCTCCATAACTATATTCACTAGCATCTGCTTCTACTATATATATAAATTTTTTATTTTCGTCTGGAAATTGTAATTTTGGTAACTCTTTACAAAGTATTTTTATTTTCTGGACTTGTTTTTTATCTTCTTCGTTGTAATTATATTCTATATCCTTTTTTAATTTTTCTGTAAAGGCTTTAGGTTTTCTGCTAATTTTGGTATATATTCTCTTACTTGGTTTACTAATCCTAAAAATGATTGTAATTTTTTTTTTTTGTATCTAATTCTTCTTTTGAATTTATTATTTTTTGTACTATATGTTGTTGTATTTTTACTCCACTTTTATCTATTTGTATTCCTAAAAACTCTATCTGATTTTTCATAATTTCGGCTTTCTTTTCACTTAAACTTATTTCCGATTTTTCTATTATATCTGTAAATTGTTCTAATAATTTTAAATGTTCCTCTTTAGTTTTTGTATATAGTAGTATATCATCTATGTGTACTATACAATTAGGTAATTGTTTAAAATAACTATCCATAAAGTGTTGGTATCTATGTGGTGCATTTTTATATCCAAATGGTAATACTTGGTTAATTATAGAACAACATAGGCTTTGATATCCATAAAGTATTGGTATCTACCTGGTGCATTATTAAAGTTATTTAGGAATGCATTTTAAATATGAAATATTTTTATCCAAATAGTAATACTTGGTTAAATATGGAATAGATGAAATATTCCAACAGGGTGCATTTAATTGAATACTATTGGTATCATAGTATATTATGATAAATATGATCTATTATAGATACCAACACTTTATGGATAACTTTATGGTACAAGTTATCCATAAATTGTACTATATCTGATATTAAATTCTAGGTTATCTATTTCGTTAATTATCTTGTCTTTTTCTTATATGAATAATTCTATGTCTAAATTATATTCTAAACTGTCTTTTAATTCTAGTTGTTTTATGGTTTTATTTATCAAAATTAATCTTTCTTTCAATTGTTCTCTTCCTCTTCTAAGCTGGTTTCTATAATTAATTTCTTCGTATAGCCAACTTTTTTTTCTCTAACTCTTTGAATATATTCTAGCATTCTTAATCTGTATAATATCCATCTGAATAATAACTATCTGAATTATTTCTACCATAGAAATCTATATTTTCTAATTCATCTTCTATCCAATTAGTACTTAATAACTCATCTTCAAAATCAAATATTTTTTCCCATATTATTTTCTTTATGCCTTCTAATTCTAAGTCTTTTCTGATATATAAAACAAGTATCTTAGTTTCATCAGATATATAACTTGTCATATTATTCATATTATGCTTGGGTTTCTATGAATAACTTGGAATTGGATTCTAGTAATTAATTATTTTATCATAGTATTTATTAGTTGTTTGTTTTAATCTTAAGAATTCTTGTATATTTTCATTAAGGAATTCTATATATTTTGTATCTTTAGTTCTCATATATTTTTCTAGATTGGTTTTTGTCACGACCCAAAAACGAGGGTCATGATGGCGCTTGTCGCAGCGTACCTGACAAGTAAGCCTATCACCCAAACTAATACGAATAGAGAAAAAGATAGAAATACCCCAAGGTAAGGCTTCTAATATGAAGCTGAATTATATAAATAATCATAACAATGCGGAAAGAACTTATCCAGAATACCAATCATGCCCAAAACCAGGTATCAATAGTGTAAGAACTACTAATAAAATCCAAGAGTCAAATACATCAAAAAAATAACTATAAAGGAATAATAATTATCTCCGAATACTAATAAAGATATAACTAGTATAGAAAGATAGAGGTGAACTTCGAATGCATGAATGTCCAACCGCTACTTTGGAAGCTCCAACAATCGCCCGAATTAAGTAAGCTGAGGCGCACTCGAGCTAGGACCTGCACCGAAAGGGTCCAGTGGGCATGATTATGGTCCACTTGTACTTAGTAGGTATCATAGGCCGATCAAGAAAAGTGGTAAATAAAGCATACAAAATATACACTAAGGGCAAGTCACCTGCAATCAGAAAATGCCCCACAACGGTAGCCCACACCGCTTGCACTAACAGTTCTAATATATCTCACATATATTACCAAAAACACACCAAGATACAGAACACAAGTCTACATTATGTTACATATAATTAGAACAAGAGAGAACATATAGATACAAGATCATCAAATACAAGTAAAGGAAGGTAAGAAAAATACATAGATGATAAGGCAATAAGGCAATACAACACAACATAAACACAATAAAATAAGTGCAATGTATATGATAATGATGATGATGATGATGTTGATGATGTACGAGGTTGTCGTACAACTTTTGGGATCGTCGCACAATCCCCGTATACACCTACGGAGCTAAAGCATCCCGACGTAGGACCCATGGAGGGTTAGTCAACCCATATACAATCCACATATCTCATCTCTCTTTTCCGACACATCCCTGGGAAAGGGTTTTATAAGGTGTTACAATATTTTTAAAAAGGTGTTGCCAGTGTTTCTCAAATGTTGCCACGGTGGTACCAATATTTCATGAATGGGTATGATATGAAGATGCAATGCTCGCAACCAATCACAATAAGTATTTCTACAACCAACCACATGATATATTTCCACAACCAACCATAATGATACATTTTCACAACCACATGAGCTAATATCCATTCATTATTTTCGTTTCATCCATGAATTTCCACATGTCTCATATACCAATAAAGTATGAATATAATCACAATACACCAATGGTACCACATTAAATAATACAATACAATTATTCATATGTATTCAAGGCTATCAATATCATATAGGACTCCACACGGTCAAACATATCACATAATATTTCAATTTCGACAATTATATCTCATATAGGCCCCCACACAAGCACAACACATAGATAGCCATTTTTCATGATTAGTTCTCATCCTTAACATGCATTTTGTACCATCATTTACTACCCAGCCCAGTCTGAAGAGTTAAGCCATAACCTACCTCGAAAGCCGAAATCGGTCCACTACACTTGAACCTGCAACCCTACCTTTTACGAACAGTCCCTAACTTTACTAGAAACATCAAATATGAAATATACGCGTCAAAATAAAACCAACTACACCCATATTGACTACTTTTAGTTCAGGATCAAAACGGACCCCAAAATAGATTTTCGAAAAAGAAGGGCAAAATTGAAACTTTACTTCAAAAACATGTTCCCCATGCTTTTAGGAACCTGCATTTGAAAACCCAAGTTAAATCGAGTAAAAAACGAGGTTCAAATGGAAGAAAAACCATTTTTGAGCTTTACCGGGTAACATATTTAAAATTCGGGTTAAAATCAAGAATTGGAGTTGTTTTGATGGTTAAATCAATGAAAAACTAGTAATTATAAGATAAAAGTACTATTCAAGTGAAAATAAGTGAAAGTTAGATTTATAATCATGCCCTAATATTTTTGGGGTTTTGAGAAATTTATCAAGAAATTACTAAGAAAATGGATGAATTCTTACCTTAAATCCGTAATAAAACCAAGAAAAAGATGTTAATCTATCTTTCTAAACTCACACAATCTTCACTTTTAAGATCTCAAACTATTTAAGGTTTAACTTTCAAGAGGCAAGATGAAAAATGAGCAAAATGGGCCAAAAAGGTGAAAGAAATCTGCTATAAATTGCAGATTTTTCTGCAATAACTATGCAGTCTTTTTTTTCTAAGTCGAAATGGACTTCGACGGGGTGCTCGGGATTCGTTCGGAGTCTGTTTTATGCAAACGAACTATGCAACCACACTAAATTCAACGTTCCGAACGCGATGACAACACCAGATTTTCCATAAAAAGTCATTTTCTCAAAATTGACCCCCGAAATCTGAAATCACAATTTTCCAAATCGAGGGTCAAAATGAGATTTAAGAGCCGTAAAATCATACCAAATATGCTAACACACTAGAATCAATATTTTGGATCTGCTGGCGAAGTTGTATTTTCCATACGAGGTCGTTTCGACTAAATGTGGGTCCCACACCCAACTTTCTAATTTTTCAACTTTCCGATCAATAGGTCGAAATGAGCTCGGGTGCACCGGCACCCGAACCAAAAGTCTACCTAGCCTAAAATCGATATTTATTAAAAATACAACTAGTTCTACTATGTCTTCTATATTTTTTTATATTTTCTATCTTTTGTGTAATTTTTTCACTTCCTTTTATCCAATCAGTTTTCTTTTTTATTTTATTAATAACTCTTTTTGCTCTTACTTTTTGTTTACATGGTGTTGTAAATCACCAATCTGTTTTAGTTATTATATGTGTGTATAATTTATATAAAAATAGCATTCCTAAAAGCATATCTTTTGATGTTAGTTCATAATTATAGATTTCTTCTATCGTTATTATTTTATCTTATATCTGTATTTTTACATTCTTATCTTTATATGTAATTAAGCTTCCTTCATTATTAAATCCTTTGACTATTATTGGTACTTTTAGCTTATCCCATTTACCTTCTGGTAAACAGTTGTATCTATTTAAGTTTGCTTTTACTCATGTATCTGTCATAGGTGAATAATACCTATTATAATATCCTTTTACTATTATTTTTACAAGTACATATATTTTCATATCATTACTTTCATATCATGTTAAAGCTCTTTTTATGAATAATCTTTCTTTATTATATGTTATAGATAATTGTGTATGTTCTATATTGTATGGTTTTACTTGTTCTAACCATTTTATTCCTAATATTATGTTTGCTTTTTGCATTTCTTCCTTTATTTAAAATTATATTTTTATTTTTCTAACTCCTATTATTATTACTTTTTTTGTCGTATCCCTAATGTTTATTAGACTCTTTGGCAGATCTGGGCATATATTACTATTAGATTTTATTTTTTCACTTTTTACTAGATATTTTGATATATAATTTTGTTTTTATCCTGTGTTTAAGAGTATTAAATATTCCTTTTCATTTATTGTTCCTGTTATGTAATATTAGTTTAAATTAACTGTTGAAGTTGTTTCATAACTTGTTCTTTTTTACGAGCTTGATGATTCTATTTTTTCATGAGCTATTCTTTTTTATGTACTTATTCTATCATTTATTATTTCTAAATCTTCTTCTGTCTCTATTTTTGTATCTATAATCATTATTATCAATTGTTTTTACGAATTGTTCAAAAGGACTTTCTATTTCTATTTAATTAATTTTATTTTTTTGTTATTTTATGTTTTATTGTTAATACATATAGATTTTTATATCTTGCTGTAAATATTTTACTTCATGATATGTTCTATTCATGACATTTTCCTATATAATACTAATGATTTACCTATATTTTTATCTGTTATTGCTATTAAATAATTCACACTTATTATAAATTTAACTTTTTGGCATATTAAATTTCCTTTTATAGCAGTTATTATACCTTTTTCTATAGGTTTTGTAATTCTATCATCTGCTAAATATAATTCTATTGGTGTATCTATTCCTTCTCTAAAACATGCTTTTATTAATATCTCTGTTCCTTCAAGGTGTACATATTTTATTGGGTCTTTATTTTTTATATCGTTTATTTTATTTATTAATCATTTTCTTTGTTACTAGTGGTATACTATCTCTTCCTTTTGCATATCTACAAACTATTACTTGTTCTTTTTGACTTATTACGTAGTATTCTTCCCTTTTTCTACTAAATATATTTTTTATTGTTGGTATTTTAAATATTTTCACTACACTTAAGTCTAACTCTTTTCTTTTTATTTCGTCAAATATATTATTATAAAATATTATTTTATAATCTGTTCCTTTTTCATTTAAATATTCTTTCTTTGTTATTATTTTTATATCTTCTTCAGTTATTTGGTTTATTTTTATATTTTCTTCAGTCATCTGATTCATCTAATTCACTATCTATTTCATTATCTGTTTCATTCTTCGAAATTTTATATTTACTATCTTCACTTTGTAATTCATAATCTATATAATCTATCTGCATATATTCTGTATTTTTTATTTTTATTTTTGATATTTGTTGCCTTTTTGGGTTTTTTGGCAATTTACAATCTCTAGCTAAATGTCCTAGTTTTCCACAATTATAACAAGTACATTCTTTTATAGATTTCTTTTTTCCTATATGGTCTTTTATGTTTATAATTTTTTACATAATATCTTTTTCTTGATTTCTTATATTTATATTTTGATTTCTTGTATTTCTTATGTCTGTTTATTTTCTTATAATATCTTTCTTCATATCCAAATTGAGGTGCTATTTTATCTTTGCAACATGCTAAATTTCTTATTAATGTTTTTTTTATTTTTATTTCTTCTCTATATTTTTCTCATAAATTTCTATACCATTGTTGTAAAAATTTTATTCTTGCTCCTAGGGTATCTACTATTTTTGCTTCATCCCAACTCTTTATTATTTTTGAACTAAATGGTTCGGGTAGTTTACTAAAATATAATCTTCTTATTTCTTTACTTTATTCTATATTATATGTTTCTTTATAATAATATTCCTTAAATGCGCACGTATACTCATTTATATAGCACATATTACATATTGCTAGTTTTAACATTAAATTTCTATTTACATCTTTTTCTTTATTTTGCTCTTCTTCTGTTGTTACACTGTTAAATTCATGTCTTATAGCTATTTTTCATTTTTTCAATATTTCTGTTGGTAGTATTTTAGTTGTTGTTGATGTTCCTTCTGTTTTATTATCAGATCTGAATACTTTTTTACTTGCTTTGGCTAGATTTAAAAACCATAATTTTGCTATTCCTATTAATGTTTTTTCTATGTATTTCGGTGTATTTGTTGTATCTATTTTATTATCTAATAATTATTTTGACATATATCCTACCCATAGTTGTATTATTTTATTTGTGTCGATTACACAATCTAAATCTAAAAAGTTGTAATTAATTATTTGTTTTGGTGTCCATTTATTATATTTATCCTTTGGATTATATATTTTAAATTTATTTTTGTAATTATAGGTTGGTTTTCTTATTTCTGATGTACTAGGTTTTATATTTTTATCTAGAGTATTTACTTCTATATTTATTAGTCTAGATTTTCTTTATTAGTCACTTCTTGTTTTTCATTAATTTCTAGTTTTCCTATGTTTTCTAGAATTTCTGAATATGTTTCACTATCTTTCGAGTTATAATTATCTGTTTCTTCAGCATTTATTGTATTTATTTCTAATTCACTGGTTTCTAATTCTTTATTTCTAATATTTTTTAATTGATTTATCTCAATTAATAATTTTTATTTTTTTTATCCTTTTCTTTTTTTTCTTTCTATCCTTTTTCATACAAATCTTTTAGCATTTGTAATTTTTTTCTAATTCAGCAATCCTACTATTTTTGGTTTCTTCTATTTTTCGTATTTCTTCTATGGGTTGTTGTTTTATTTTATCTATTTTCTTTTTTTTGTGTATTTCTTCGTTTTCTCTTTCTATTCTTACCATGACTGTCAACTTATCTTCTAATTTTAATTCTTTTTTTCTAACATTAAATATAAGTGTTCACCTATTTTCTTATATCTTCTTCCTAAATTAGAAAACACTATTTTTATTTTTGATCCTTCGTGATTTTCATATGTTTTTTCATTTATTATAAATTTTTCTTTTTTCATTTTATTTAAATGTATATAGGTTATGTTGATATATATATTCTAGACTATCTATTGTTGATTTTAAATTTGATGTTTCTTCTTTCTGTGCATTTATTAAATTCTTACTAACTCCGACAATTATGTTATACTGTAGTTTTTCTATCCTTATTTTTAATTCTTTACATTTTTCAGATATTATTTATTTTAATTCTTTATATTTTTGTGGATTCATCTAAACAATATTTATAATATTTTGGTAGATATTTACATCTAATTTTATCATAATTAATAAATTAATCAAATAAATCCATAAATCGAAATATATACTACTTCCATAACTTTAAATAATGTAGACGTTGATACCAATTGTAGGGGCTGCGAATAACTTGGGTAACTTAAATGGATAACTAAATAGAATAGATCTATTATAACTACAATGGATCTATTTTTATTTGTGCGTGAATATTTCTTAACTTCTCTTAACATTTTTATATTTAGTTTATTTATTTTAATTTTATTAATGTTCATATTTTGGGGGGTGATTGGATGGATTTGATTAAATGCTTTACTGTAATATTATTTGGTTTTTTCTCTTAGTCTTTGTAATTATTGTATATTATTTTGAAGGTATTCTAAATATTCTACATCTTTTGTTCCAAATTATTCAATTAAATTTTCTTTCATAAGTATTTCTGTTAATCTTATTTCTTCCATATCTTGTCTCCAATATTTTAAAAACTCATAGTCTATTATTTTATCCTAAAGTAGTTGTGATACTGCAAATTTCTTTGTAATAATTTATTCTAATTGTACTATATCTGATATTAAATTCTAGGTTATCTATTTCGTTAATTATCCTATCTTTTTCGTCTATGAATAATTCTATGTCTAAATCATATTCTAAACTGTCTTTTAATTCTAATTGTTTTATGGTTTTATTTATCCAAATTAATCTTTCTTTTAATTATTCTCTTCATTTTCTAAGTTGGTCTCTATAATTGATTTCTTCGTATAGCCAACTTTATTTTTTTCTAACTCTGTTAATATATTCTAACATTTTTAATCTGTATAATATCCATCTGAATAATAACTATCTGAATTATTTCTACCATAGAAATCAATATTTTCTAATTCATCTTCTATCCAATTAGTACTTAGTAACTCATCTTCAAAATCAAATATTTTTCCCATATTATTTTCTTTATGTCTTCTAATTTTAAGTCTTTTATGATATATAAAACAAGTATCTTAGTTTCATCAGATATATAACTTGTCATAGTATTCATATTATGCTTAGGTTTCTACGAATAACTTGGATAACTTGGAATTGGATTCTAATAAAATTGCTTTATCATAGTATTTATTAGTTGTTTGTTTTAATCTTAATAATTCTTGTATATTTTCATTAAACAATTCTATATATTTTATATCCTTAGTTCTAATATATTTTTCTAGATTGGTTTCCATTAGTTTTTCTACTAATTGTATATTTTTTATATCCATTTTTCAATATTCTAAATATACGTAATTTATCATGGTTGATGTGTAGGTTTGATATGTAAGTATTTGTAAGAGTTGGTAGGCAGGCGTGGTATGTAATTTATTCTAGTCATAAAATATTTATCAAATATTTTTTCCAATATGATTTTTCTTATATCTACAATTTCTATATCCTTAAGTATATATAAAACAAGTATTTTAAATTTATCTACCATTTTGTGAAATAAATAAGTATTCATTTTTCATATGATGCTTTTTCAAAATATTCTCTTCAATCATATACGTAACAAAATATGATCATTTTAGATTACTATATACTAGATTATCCTTAAATAACATGTTCTTCGGTCACTATTAGCATGGTAATCTGGATACTTTTCTCTTAAACAGCACCTCTACTCTGGCTACCCCCTATCACGACTTTCTTGCCTCACCGGTTTCACCTTTAGGATGACATAGTTCTTAGGAATTTTTCTCCTTTTCCACTTTGCTAATAAACTTCTTAACATGCTATTTTTCGAATAATTCTACTATAAAGTAACTAACATGAACTTATTTTATCATATCATGATTGTCAGGAATTTATGAATTTACCTATTCATAATCACAAATATAAATACCTATTCTGCTAAATCTAATAATTCTAGATTTTCCATAGCTGTTTGATGATTCATAGATTTTTCTTGGAAATATACCTGTTTTTATTAAATAATTCAAAAGCTTTTTGTGTACAAGAGAGGGTTTTGCTTCAACTCATGAAGACTTACCCTCTATCTGCCTTTGGTTCCTCTATTTATAAAGGGAAAACGAATATTTTACACTATTCCTATTCTTTACACGTATCCCTAGCTTTTTACAAAAATCTTCAAAAAATTATGATATCTACCTAATAATTATTGTACAAAAAAGTCAAAAAGCCTATACCTAAAAAGTTAAAGCTATTAATGGCTTTTACTAAAAAGTCTTCCTAATAATAATGACTATACAACCTATACAATAATTCACATGTCGCTTTCAAGCTCTTATTATTTTTTTCTTCCATTATTGCTCCGTTGTTATCTTCTTTTCATCTTCTCCATGTCATATATGCTGCTTTCTTATCTTCTTGCTATTGTAGATCACATTTGGAATAAACTTGTGTCTGCCACTACATCTGTTGCATATGTGGTCATCTTATCTTTGGCTAACCTGTTTACAGAATTGATCCATAGCTTCTTCTAAAATAACTCATTTCGTAATAGATCTTGTGACTGGTAACTCTTATAGTTTTAGGATCGTCATGACCTATTTTCTTATCTCTTCTCTATCATTTTCTCTAATATTTTTACAAGTAGAGTAAACCAATAATTGATTTCTGTTATAATAAATCAAAACTGGGTTTTGATTTATATAATTATTTGCTAACTCAGTCAATAAATTGCTAAGTTCAATAACTCTCTTGTTTTGGTAGCAGTCCGGTATCTGATTTTTTATTATCTCTTCTTATTCGCATATTTCTTTAGAGATAATATAATCTCGTGTCATTCCTATCTTGACAACAGTAATTGTCTGTTTTATTTCATCAAACAATATTTCTCCTGGTGCTGAGTAGAATATGAGGATATTTACTATGAATCTCACCCATGATAGCAATTGGTGCTAATATTTAACAGTAAAAGCCAAATAACAGAATGTAATATAAAGTTGTAGACTCTCCTTTTAAGAGTACTAAAATTAAAAAACTGAATATTCCATTAAACTAATTATTAGACTTTTCTTATAACTAACTAACTAATCAATGTATACATATATATATATATATATATATATATATATATATATATATATATATATATATAGACTCTCCTTTCAAGAGTACTAAAATTAAAAAACTGAATATTCCATTAAACTAATTATTAGACTTTTCTTATAACTAACTAACTAATCAATATATATATATATATATATATATATATATATATATATATATATATATATATATATATATATATATATATATATCTCTATATATATATATATAAATGAGACTCTTAGACAAACCTATTGGCATGTCTTAGAGCCTCCATTCTCATTTTTCATTTTTCTTCTTTTTCTAATTTTTTCTTATTTTATACTTACATAATTAATCATATTATATCCTATTTATTAAGTATCATTAAATTCTTTAACATCCATATTAATTTATAGTCAATAAGTTATTATATTAATTATTAATTATTGTACATAGAATTGAAAAGCTCCTCCAATTGTGTCTTTTTTATTTTTAATCTCTTTCAATTATTCGCCTATAAGTGTGTGTATAAATAAAGTAGTGTGCTTTTTGTTTTCAAAGATATTTTTTAATCTTTCTCTAATTATAAAATAATAATATTTTTTAATATTTCAAGTGTTTTTTTATATAAAATCTTTATAAGGAGTAACTATTTTTTATATATATACAATGTATTTGAAAAAAGTAACTATTCATAACTCATACCTCGTAAATTTATACATTCAATAGTATCCATAACTCCCATAATTTTTATATCTATAACTTTCATACATTAATTTATAAATTTATAATACCTAATAGTATTCCTTTATTTTACCTATATAAACTCATATTTGTTTCATGAAGACTCCCATTCAAAATTATTTTTCTCGGGCATGTTTATATTTGCGAGAAGTGAGGCTACGTTGGTTCGGGCATGTGATGAGGGGGAGGGGGACCTGATGCTCCAGTGTGGAGGTGTGAGAGGGCTATGAATGGTTTTAGGCGGGCTAGAGGTAGACCGAAGAAATATTGGAGGGAGGTGATTAGGGATGAATGGAGCAGTTACAGCTTACAGAGGACATGACCCTTGATAGGAAGATGTGGAGGACGCGGATTAGGGTAGAGGGTTAGGGGGTGGGAGCGCGGTGGTAGTAATAGGGGAGTTCTCCTTTGGGTCTGGAGTTTCTAGTTCGTAGTGTTGTGGCTGTAGTTTTTGGGACTAGTGGTGTTGACTTTTTTGCATCCCGTACTAGTTTATTATGCACTTATATTTTTTGTTTGTTATATTGTTAGTTTGTTTTGTGTACCATACTATTTTATATGCGCTTACTTTTTGTATTGGTTATACTGTTATTGGTCCTAAGCCGGGGGTCTATCGAAAACAGCCTCTCTACTTCTCTTGAGGTAGTGGTATGGTCTGCGTACACTCTACCCTCCCCAGACCTCACTAGGTGGAAATACACTGGGTATGTGGGTATGTTGTTGTTGTTGTTGTTCTCCATCTCTTTTGTTTGTAAATTATAGCACGTAATAAGAAGGAATTTATGAAGGCAAAATATTTTATTCTTAAATATTCTCTCATGTTTATATATTTGATATTCTTTCTTACTTTTAACATTTTTTCTTTTCATATTTGTTATCCTCCTACATGTAAATACATATTATGAATACTCCCATTCAAAATTATTTTTCTCTTCTCCATCCCTTTTGTTTGTAAATTATAGCACGTAATAAGACGGAGTAGATGAAGGCAAAATATTTTAATCTTAAATATTCTCTCATGTTAATGTATTTGATATTCTTTCTTACTTTTAAAATTTTTCCTTTACATATTTGTTATCCTCCTACAAGTAAATTTGGTCATGCAAATCAATATTAAGGTAATTTTATAGTAGTGCGAATTGCAATCAATTTTTTTAAGATGTATAATATAGTTTAGATTTCTTTTCTCTTTTCTGTGTAATTTTTTTATTGATATATTTGGAATAAAAATATTATGAATATCATATATAGTGCAGTATCATAAATATTTCATTCTCAAATATTCTTTCATGTTTATTTATTTGATATTCTTTCTTATTTTTAATGTTTTTTCTTACATATTTGTTATCCTACTCCAAGTAAATACGATCATGAAAATTAAAATTAAGGTAATTTTTTAATGGTGCGATCCATTTTTTTTAAGATGTATAATATAGTTTAGATTTCTTTCCTCTTTTATATGTAATTTTTTTATTGATATATTTGAAGTAAAAATATTATAAATATCATATATAGTGCAATATCATATTAACAATTGTCACATTCTTGTATTTTATATTATTATAATTAATAATTTATTTATTTATTTTATTTATTCATAACATCGACTTAATTTGCTTTATTTTCATAATTAATAATTAATATAATAACCTATTGACCATAAATTAATATGATTGTTAAAGAATTTAATGATACTTAATAAATAGGCTAGAATATAATTAATTATTCACTTATAAAATAATTTTTTTTTTAAAAAAGTCAAAAAATAAGGAAAAAGTAGGAATGGAGGCCTTAGAAGTATGCCACATCAGCATATTTCTAAGCCTTCTTCATATACCTACATATATATATATATAAAAATTTAAGATGTATAATATAGTTTAGATTTCTTTCCTCGTTTCTATGTAATTTTTTTTATTGATATATTTGAAATAGAAATATTACACATATATTTGAAATAGAAATATTACAATTTAAGTGCAATATCATATTAACAATTGTCACATTCTTGTGTCTTATATTATTATAATTAATTATCTTATTTAATTTATTCATAACTTCGGCTTACTTTGCTTCATTTTCATAACTTTTAAAAATATTTATTTCATGTATAAAAGAATGTTGTTATAAGCGAATGTAAGACTTAAGGCACAAGATAGAAATTATAATCAACATTTGCATAGAAGATCAAGTACTCCTACAAAAGATAGAGGTTAAAACAAAAAATAATATTTTCAACTTAATCCATAGATTATGATTTCAAAATATAATCTCTTATTCCATTTACTTCATCACTCATACATCCTAAATTATTTATTCTACTATATATATATAAAAAAGTAGGTACCTAAAAAGGACTAAAGGATTTTAATTTTTATAGTTGAAAAAGAAAAATACTATGTCTCAAATTAAGATCAATAAAGATTTAAAGTGTCTTGACTGAAATATTAATGTTATACACTACTTCATTTACAAAATAGTGAAATGTATTCATTTACTAAACTTTTTATAGCCGCGCGAAGCGCGATTAATTTCACTGGTTATTCTGAAAACACAGAAGTAATAGATGCAACATAAAGTAATAGACTCTCTCCTCCTACAACTACTAAAATTAAGAAGCTGAATATTCTATTATATCTACAATTAGACTTCTATAACTAAATATCTAATTATTCTAAAAAAAATCAGTAGAAGTAACAAATGCAACATCCTATAATTCATTATGTTGTATTGTATAAGTCCAAAGATGTAGCACAATTACACCCCTCATATTGTGTAACATATGGTGCTAAAATCATACTTGTAAATATACAGCATTTTTTATATAAATTCTCTGTTTTATCAGTTGTAAATCATAAGGTACCGTACTTTTTAAACTCTTTTTATTCTTGATTCGTCAATAGTTATCAAGTATTAGAAAATTTATCAATTGTGAATTCCTCCGTTTAAAAATAATTATCATGTTTTATTTTTATGAGAGTCAATTTGATTAATTTTAAAAGGTAAATTAGATTTGATTAATTCAGTATTTTAAAATTTAAATTTGGATATTTTAAAGCTATAAGAAAAATACTTACGTTGTAAATTTTTCTCATATCAATATAATGAAAAAATACATATTAAAATATTGATCAAAGTACAAATCATTTGATTCTCAGAAAAAATGGTGACAATTAAAAATGAACGGAGTTAGAGAAAGATTGTTTGGCCACAAAAAGTTCACTTTTTTTTGGATTTTTTTTCCACCTTATAAAATTTGCTGTGTTTGACCATGAAAATTTAAAAAAAAATTCCAATTTGATTTTTAAAAAGTGAAAACAAGTTTTTGTTGTTTTCACTTTTCTCAAATTCCCATTTTAACTTTTATTATTATTGCATATGATCCTAAATTTTTAAATTTTTACAAAAGAATACCTCTTAACTATTGCCAACCGCCAACCACCAACCACAAATAAATTAATGCGTAGCTATTTCTTCATATTTCTTTCATCGTAAAAATCTCCAAAATTGAAGACAAGCTCAACTTCAATTTGTTTTTTTTTTATTTTAACATTTTCTGAAATCTCACTTAACAATACAACAACATACCCAGTGTATTCCCACAAAGTGGGGTCTGGGAAGGGTAAGATGTATGCAGTCCATATCGCTACCTCCGAAGAAGTAGAGAGGTTGTTTCCGATAGACCCCAGACTCAAGATAAAGAATAATAAACAAGTGGATGGATGACGTAACAAAAATAAGGCATAAGAAATATTGAAATAGAAATAAGAAAAATACAAAATACATTTTTAACCAAAAAACTAAAGAAATTTTCCTATGGTGCCAAGGCCAAGATTGCTGAAATTCATTACATCTTAAAACGGAACAAGTTCCTCTTTTCTTCATGACTTCATCCAAATAGCTAATAAGAAATATGAAATGCATGTCTATGAATAGATAAGTAGTTAGCTTTCTGATACTAAACCACAGAGGAAATCTCACTTAACAATGTTTCACAAAAAATATTTTTAGCAATTACTGGATGACCATTAAGTGGCACTTTATACTCTGTTTGGATGGTGGTTTTATGGTATGGTATGATATAGTTGCTAAAAGAATCATATTTGTTTGGTCAAACCCATCGATAGCCCCTTAAACTTGTCTCTAAAATTCACTTAAGCTCCTAAACTAAGGCTTGTACCTATCAAACCCCCCCCCCCCCCCCCCCCCCCAATTTTGTTCCTATTGGGCAGTTTTTGGCCAATCAACTAAAATATCAAGTGTGTGTAATACACACGCGATGATGCAGCAAAAAAGGCTAATTAGAAACTGCCACGTGGCATTATGGTCCATTAATTATGAAAAATTAATTATAATTTTTTATTTTTTTAAAAAAGGTTCCTTCAAATCCCCCCAACCCACCAGTCCGCTTCAACCCCCCCACCCCACCCCCACCCCCACGCCACCCCTTCCATTCTCCTCTATTATTTACCAAAGATGATTTTGAAAAAAAAGAAAACACACACACACACACGCTGGTACACCCGCTCCCCCCTCCCTTCACCCTTCCATTCTTCTTCTCTATTGTTCTGCAAGAAGGAAGCAGAACTTAAAAAAAAAATCTTCACTTTCAGCAAGCTGCAGAACTTAAGAAAAAAAAAAGTTCTCATGATACTTTGTCCATCAAGGATACCATTCCCCATTATATTGGATTTGAGTTATTTAAGTTCATAAACATGTAATTTTGAACAATCTTGAAATTTTGAAGTTAATTTTTCGCGAGTCTCGCCGAAAAATGCATTCGAAAATGGCTAAAGAAGATGATGATTGAGGTCGTGGTTTGTAAAGGAAGATGATGATGACGAAGGGTTGTGAAAAATATGATTAAGGCGGGGGGGGGGGGGGCGAAGAAGACGATGAAGGGGGGGGGGGCAGTGAAGAAGATGATGAAAGGGGCGGGGTGCTTTTTTTTTTTTTTTTTTTATTAAGAAATTATAATAATTAAAAATAATATTAATAAAATAATTTAAGTATAAATTTTTTAATTAAAAAGAAGTAAAATATTATTTAATTTACTGTTCACGCACCCAAGGAGTGTGTAACATACTCTCCTTGCCAACTCAGCATTTTGTGCTTGATAGGTACCAATTTTAGCACTTGAGGGGCCTGATAGGTACAAACCTTAGTTTAGGGGCCTATGTGAATTTTCGGAACAACTTTGAGGTCCTATTGATGGGTTTGTCCTATTTGTTTTTATTGTTTCTCAAAATATATGGTATGATATGGCTTAATTTAATGGTTTTTGATAACCATGAAAAACCCTCACTTTATGTAACCACTGATTTGGCAGTATCTCATGGTTTGCTTATTTTGTTTTTCAATTATGCTCTTACTTACTATTATATAATACTATTTTATCCCTCATCATATATTATTTAACTCCACCTCCTACTCTAACCTCCACCCCACCCACTGCTCCCCTCCCTCCCTCGTTAATTTTTTTAAAATTTTCTTTTTTAAAAAATTTAAAACTTTTTTCTATCCCACCCCCTACCAAACTCAACCTCAATTTTTATTTTATTATTTTTTAAAAGATCTCAAAAAAAATTCTTACCGCACCTTCAACCCCCAGCCCCCTCCCTCCAAATCTATTTTTAAATTTTTTTTTTTTTAGAATATTTCAAACTTTTTGCTTATCTCACCCCTTACCAAACTCAAACTCAATTTTTATTTTATTATTTTTTTAAATTTTCTTTAAAAATTTCTTACCTCACCTTCACCCCCAGCCCCCCTCCAATCTACTAGCCCCCCCCCCCCACCAATTTCTTTTTTATTTTTAAAATTTATTTTTTAAAATCTTGAAGAAAATTTTATTGCACCACCCCATCCCTACCAGCTCCTCTTGCCCCTACAAAAAATTAATTTTTTAAAAAAAATTTAAAATTTTTTTTCTGGACCCCCTACTCCATTACCCCCACCCCAAATATTTTTTTACGAAAAAAATTAAATTTTTTGCTTACACTGCCCCTTTTATCATATTCATTTTTATTATTTTGTTTTAAATATATACAAATATTTTTAGAAAAAAATTTCTACTTGCATAATGAACACAAGAAAATAAGTAAGAAATAATTTATTTTTCTAGAAAATATTTTTTTTTGATTCCATATCGAACACACCCATAGCATACACAAAAGCTTTATTCAAACTTTGTACTTGTCGTTGGTGTCATATCTCAAAAACATCCAACAAAAAGAAATTTGTTATTATAAAAAATGAATTCAGTTATATTTATTTTAATGTACTCTTTTATTGACTTTGTTAAAATTTACATGAATTTAATAATTTAATATATCTACATAGCATAATTTATGATAAATTAGTTGAAAAAAAATATTTTATTAACAATTATAATAACTAAGGGCATTTTGGTAAACTTATCAGTTACGATACAGTACCATACTGTCAAACCAGATAATAAAACTGTTATTAAACAACAGTAAATGATACGATTCATCCAAACATTTGCCATTACTGCTAATGGGAAGACAAACTCCATCTTTCACAAACTCAAAGCTATCAGCTATTATAACTTTAGTAGCTTTAAAATAACTTTAAAGAGTCATATTTGGTTGTATGTCAGTAGGTAAATTAGTTAGTTGGTGATTTTGATAGTTTATAAAAGTTGAAAGTACAAAATTGTATTTAAAAAAAGACTTTTGAAAAGTTTAAATTTTTTTTTTTCTAAAAGACATGATCAAACACAACTCCAACTCCAACTTTAACTCCCACTTCAATTTCAATCTCAAAAAATTTTAATTTTCATGGCCAAACGCCTACTTAGTTAAACATGTCATAAAAAGCTAAAAATCCTAATTGTTATGCATTGGATATTTGGATGTCCCATTGCTTTCCCCTTTTTTTTTGGTGGCTTTAGCCAGTTTAGAGGATTATAAAAGCCTGCTAAAACTTAAGGAATCAATATACATCGAAGGCTCACTTTTCTTCCTTACTCTTTAAATATGGAGATCATTTATTTTTCTACTTTCAACTTTGTTACAATGCTCATATTCTTTTCCTTTTTGTTTACTACTCTATTTGCCAAAAGGAGAAAATCAACACAAGAAAAATTGCCTCCTGGTCCATGGAGACTTTCCATTATTGGGAGTCTCCATCACTTGAGAGGTGCATTATTATTTCCCCATTGCTCTCTTAAAAAATTGGCAACAAAATATGGTCCTATTATTTATTTGCAACTCGGAGAAATTCCTGCTGTGGTGGTATCGTCCCCTAATATGGCGAAAGAAATACTAAAGACTCACGAAATCGCCTTTGCTACAAGGCCACAAGTTACATCCATAAGCATCACTACTTACAATTATAAGGACGTTGCATTTGCACCATACGGTGACAATTGGAGACAAATGCGTAACATATGTTCCCTTCGTGGAAGTTACTTCACAAGATGAGTGGGGTGCAATCAAAACTCTTGAAGCTACATCATTAGGTTTATTAAGAAATGAGGAGTTTTGATGATAGACATATGAATGAAACATGTTGTGAAAGCTGGTCCATTCAAGTGAACAAAGATGAGATGCAGACAAGTTACTGATCACAACAACAACAAAAGAAGTTGAGTGGAACAAGAAGTCCTGCACAAGAGTCCTAGTCAAGATGAAGAGAAACATGAAGATGGGTTGATCAAGGAGTCTAGCAATAAGGATAAAGCAAAAGAGTTCTACTTAATCTAGAAGAGAGAAACAACTACAACAAGAAGTGAAGTTATTTGATAGAGTCCTACAGAAGATAGAAGAACAGATAAAAAAGGACTGCATCAAAAGATGTACATAGATACGACAAGCTGTATTCAAGTAACACACACACATAAAAAGGCACTGAAAAAAAATTCAACAATCAGCATATCAGTTCACATACTTGAAAAAGAACCTGGTCTCTTACTTAGCAAGTCGTAGACTGTGTGTAGTAGGTGGGTTCTTTGAGTCGTAATGAATCATTGTTCTAGTCTCAGTGATCTATAAACTAAGTTAGGAATTAAGTCTTCAAGTTGGGGAACTCGAAGACTTGGGAACACTTATTTTGGGAAGATTTGTGTTTTTGTAGTGATAGGAGTTAGAAGTTTTAATTCCTAGTTTACAAGAAGTCTTATAATTCTGTTGATTATTGAGGCTCAAGTATTATTGAGGCTCAAGTTGATTACAAGAAGTCTTAGAATATTAAGGTGACTACAATCAGGGAGGCGAATAAGGATCTTGAAGGCATGACTCTGGATGAACTAGTAGGGAACTTAAGGACTTATGAAATGGAAGTTGATAGAGTCAAAGAACAAGCAGCCCCTGAGAAAATCTTAGCATTGAAAGCTTCTGATAGTGATGAGGAATTTGAACTAGATAAGGAACAAGATGCCTTCATAACCAAGAACTTCAGAAAATTTTTTAAAACGAAGAAGGGAACAAGTACTAAGAAACATCCCAATGATAATCTAAATGGGTGTTACAAATATGGAAAAATTGATCATCAGATCAGAGACTGTCCAGTCTGGGAAATAGAATGGAAGAAGGAAAGGGTTGAAAAGAAACTGAAGGTAAACAGAAAGGAGGAGCATGCAATGATAGCAGCCTGGGGATCTGATTCAGATGAAGATGAAGTTGATGAAACTGCATTCATGGCTTTTGGAGATTCAGACTTAGATGAAGAAGATGAGGGGTCTGAGGTACGTATACTTGAACTTAAAGAAAAATTGCAATTGTTCTCAAAACCAAAACTTATTTTCTTGATGACTGCATTGATTAATGATTTCCAAGAGTTAAACTCTGATAAGGATGAATTGTTCAACAGTCTAGCAAGTCTCAAATTTGATCTCATTGATCTAAAGACTTGCTCAGATACAGTTGACAAGAAAAACTGCACTCTCAAGAAACAAGTTGTAGAACTTGAGATCTCAAACAACAATCTTAAGTCTGAAGTTCTCAAATTAACTCTCACTAAAAATGGGAAAAAAACCATGAGTGAAGAACAAGAAAATGCTGAACTTGAGCTAGTTAAATACAAACAAGAATGCCATGATTTAAATGAAAAAATAAATAAGCTGAGTCAGGAAGTGTCTAAACTAAAACTAGATCTTAAAAGAGCAAATAGGTGGACAAATTCCTCAAGAATTGTTCAAAAATTAAGTGAGAGAAATTTTAATGAAAAGGCAGGATTGGGATTCCACAAAAGCTTTGATGATCCTAAAGATTTATGTTACATCTGTGGAAACCTTGGACATCCCCCTACTGAATGTCCAGTGGCTGCAAAAAGTAGGTCAAACAGTCAAAACCAGGCTAACAGATCTTCTCAGACCAAAAGGAACAAGACCAGTTCTGTTCAGAGAAACAGGTCACACTACTTGTTACCTGCATGGACTAAAAGAAATTTAATTCATCCTTTCACTCATAAAATAGGACCCAAGCTTGTCTGGGTTCCTAACTTTAACCATTTATTTCTTTTGTAGGAGAAGGTGAAAGAAAGTAAAAGGCATTGGTATTTAGACAGTGCTTGCTCAAGACACATGACTGGTGATAAGAAAAAATTCCTTTCACTCATCAAAATAGATGGGAGAGGAGTAAATTTTGTTGATGGAAAAAAAGGATTCATTAATAGAGTTGGAAAAATTGGCTCATCTGAGTTAAAAGCATTGGAAGATGTCTATCTTGTAGAAGGACTGAAGCATAACCTGCTAAGCATCTCATAACTGTGTGACAAAGGTAATAAAGTTATTTTTACTGCTGCAGGAGTCAAAGTTAAAAGGATAGATACCGAAGAGATTGTGCTCACTGCAAGAAGATACAAAAATGTATACAAAGCTGACATCATGGCACTACCTGGACCTGAGTTAACTTGTCTAAGTGCAATTGAAAATGGTCCCCTCCTTTGACGCAGAAGACTTGGACATGCAAGTCTGAAGCAACTAAACATACTTTCCTCCAAAGACATGGTATTTGGATTACCCCAAACCAAGTTTAAGAAAGAAACGCTATGTAGTGCTTATGTAAGAGGGAAGCAGGTAAGGTCTTCTTTTAAGTCTAAGAACTATGTTAGCACATCCAAGTGCCTTGACCTGGTTCATATGGACTTATGTAGACCCATGAGACTACAAAACAGAGGTGGAAAGAGGAATATTTTTATAATTGTTGATGATTATTCCAGGTTCACCTGGACCTTGTTTTTAACCTCTAACGAAGATGCCTTTGATGTCTTTAAAGTTTTTATTAAGAAAATTGAAAAGAAACTAGGTACTTCTTTAGTCTCCATAAGATCTGACCATGATATAGAATTTGAGAATGTAAAATTCTTGGATTTTTGTTCAACAAATGGCATAGATCATAACTTCTCAGCTCCTATAACACCTCAACAAAATGGGGTGGTGGAAAGGAAAAATAGAACCTTGGAGGATATGGCCAGAACAATGATGCTTGCAACAAATGTTGCCAAAAACCTCTGGGCTAAGGCAATAAGTACTGCAACATATATCATAAATAGATGCATGATCAGAACTTTGTTAGAGAAGACTCCCTATGAATTACTAAAAGGAAGAAAGCCTAACATTTCTCACTTTAGAACTTTTGGATGTAAATGTTTCATACATAATAATGAAAAGGATAATTTGGGAAAATTTGATGCTAAAAATGATGAGGGAATCTTCTTAGGTTATTCACTTCATACTAAAGCTTATATGGTTTTAAACAATAAAACTAACTGTGTTGAAGAAGCATGCATGTGATATTTGATAAATCCTATGTTAAGACTAACCTGCAGGAAGAAAATGATGCTGAGAAATAGGTTACACAACCTGATTCATTGACTAGAGCTACCAAACATGGAGGCACCTCAACAGAGGGAACTGAAGCTGAAGGCACAGTGATAGGGGGAACTGAGCGACCAACTACTCCATATCAGAATGTCATTAGTGATCCTAGTAGCTCACTAGAGTTGATTCCTAAGGGATACAAGTATAAAGGATCACATCCCATAGAGAATGTTCTTACTGAGCTCACCTCTGGGATCACCATAAAATCTGGAATGAGAAGTATGTGTTCCTTCAAGGCATTTCTATCAAAAATATAACCAAAGAAGATAACTGAAGTATTGCTTGATGCTGATTGGATCATAGCCATGAAGGAAGAGCTGAGTCAGTTTGAAAGAAGTAAAGTATGATACTTAGTTCCTCTTCTAAAAGATAGATTAGTAATTGGAACTAAGTAGGTATACAAGAATAAAGTTAATGAGCATGGAACAGTCACAAGAAACAAGGCAAGATTGGTGGTCCAAGGATATAACCAAGAAGAAGGAATAGACTTAGATGAGACTTTTGCACCTATAGCAAGACTTGAAGCTATAAGATTACTTGTTGCCTTTGCTGCTTACAAGGAATTTATACTATACCAGATGGATGTGAAGAGTGATTTCTGAATAGAATTCTCAAAGGGGAAGTATATGTCAAGCAACCTCTAGGATTTGAAAGCAAGGAGTTTCCTGATCATGTATATAAACTGGATAAAGCCTTGTATAGACTAAAACAAGCACCTAGAGCTTGGTATGAGAGATTGTCAAAGTTTTTTCTGGAGAATGGCCACTCCAAATGTAAAATTGACAATACCCTTTTCTTAAAAACTAATGGAAAGAATTTGTTAGTTGTGCAGGTATATGTGGATAACATTATATTTGGATCAACTAATATGAATATGACTTATGAGTTTGCCAAACTCATGAGTTGTGAATTTGAGATGAGTATGATGGAAGAGCTGAATTACTCTTTGGGACTACAAATAAAATAGTTAGCTTCAGGAACAATGATACACCAATAGAAGTATGTCAAAGAGATTCTTAAAATATTCTCCATGGAAGAAGCTAAAGAGATCAACACTCCTATTACCACTGCCTCAAAGCTTGATCTAGATAAAACAGGTCCTGATGTAGAGCAAAAGATGTATAGAGGTATGATAGGGTTACTACTGTATCTCACAGCAAATAGGATTGACATTGTGTTTACTATAGGGCTATGTGCTAGGTTTCAAGCAAATCCCAAAGAATCATATCTAAAATCAGTAAAAAGAATCTTCAGATACTTGAAGGGATAAAATAATCTTGGCTTGTGGTATCCAAACGGTAGTAAATTTAATTTGGTAGGATATTCTGATGATGACTATGCAGGATATTTGGTGGACAGGAAAATCACTACAGGTGTGGAACACTTCCTGGGATCATGTTTAATTACCTGATCCACAAAGAAGCAAAATTCAGTAGCCTTGTCTACAGCTGAGGCTGAATATGTTGTAGCTAGTTCATGTTGTGCATAGTTGTTGTGGATCAAACAACAACTTCTGTACTTTGGGGTAGATGTAGGTTGTATTTCCATTCTTTGTGATAACACAAGTGCCATAAACATTGCTAAAAATCCTGTTCAATATAAAGAAACTAAACATATTGATATTCAACATCACTTCCTAAGAGACAATGTTGAAGAAGGATTGATATCAATTATGTTTTGTTCTACTGAAGATCAAATTGCTGACATTTTTACTAAGGCCTTAAGTAGAGAACAATTTGAAAAAATTAGGTTAGCCTTGGGGATGATTAAAATTACATAAGTCTCCCTCAATGCTTGATTAGGATATACTGCTCTACATGTGATTGTTAATTAATTTAGTCTCACATATTAAGTTGTGTATCCTAATTCTAAGATTTTAGAATATGATGACTCATGGTTGTGGTTGATTTTGCAGAGGGATTGGATCACATAAGCAATTTGGTCCATTTTCAGGTATGATTACACTTACCTTCAGTAGCATAAAGAGAAATAAGTTGTCTACCTGGTTACTGTATCTCATAACAAACAGGCTTGACATTGTGTTTAGTGTAGGGCTATGTGCTAGGTTTCAATCAAATCCCAAAGAATCACATCTAAAATCAGTAAAAAGAATCTTCAGATACTTGAAGGGATCAAGTAATCTTGGTTTGTGGTATCCAAAAGATAGTAACTTTAATTTGGTAAGATATTCTGATGATGACTATGCAGGATATTTGGTGGACAGAAAAAGCACTACATATGTGGCACACTTTCTGGGATCATGTTTAATTACCTGGTCCACAAAGAAGCAAAATTCAGTAGCCTTGTCTACAGCTGAGGCTGAATATGTTGCAGCTGGTTCATGTTGTGCACAGTTGTTGTGGATCAAACAACAACTTCTATACTTTGGGGTAGATGTAGGTTGTGTTTCCATTTTTTGTGATAACACAAGTGCCATAAACATTGCTAAAAATCCTGTTCAATATAACCAAACTAAACATATTGATATTCAACATCACTTCCTAAGAGACAATGTTGAAAAAGGATTGATATCAATTATGTTCTGTTCTACTGAAGAGCAAATTGTTGACATTTTCACTAAGGCTTTAAGTAGAGAACAATTTGAAAAAATTAGGTTATCCTTGGGGATGATAAAATTGCATAAGCCTCCCTCAATGCTTGATTAGGATATACTGCTCTACACGTGATTGTTGATTAATTTAGTCTCACACATTAAGTTGTGTATCCTAATTCCAAGATTTTAGAATATGATGACTCATGGTTGTGGTTGATTTTGCAGAGGGACTGGATCACAGAAGCAATTTGGTCCATTTTCAGGTATGATTACAATTACCTTCAGTAGCATAAAGAGAAACAAGTTGTCTACCTAGTTTCTTTTGTTTGCCTTTAAACCGCCAAAAATTAAGAGTCCTATTTTCTTTCAAAAAACTGCTTACATCTTTCCCATTGATTCAGAGACTCTAATCATTACGCCACTGCCAAGGTATAGTCCCTCAACTTTTTAACTTTCTCTCTTTTCCTTTTTAAATACGTTTTCTTCTTTCTTGATTCTAAATCAATTTTCACCTATAACCCATCATAATCAAGACCACTTGTCTGATTCAAATGGTATCAACCTCACCATCTTCCTCCTTGTCATCAACTTCCTCCACTTATTAAGTCAATGATCCCTTCACCGCACTTACTCTTCATCCAAACATCATCTTACCTCCCTTAATCCCTCTTCAGATATCCCATAAGCTCACAGATTTTGCAGCCTTCAAAAACTTCCCAAACCCTTTTGCTCAAACTCCTTCACCCTCTTCATCCTTCTTACAACCTTTTCTTCCTCCTTCTATCACACTCCAAATTGTTGTTGATGATCTTTATATTGATAGAGATGACCTTTCTATTGCAGACTTGATTCCAAGAAGGTCAGTATCTCAGTTAAAGAAAAAAACCTCTTCCATCTCTATCAATGTCGAAAGCACTATTTCTATGAAACCCTCTCCAGCGGTTTCAAACCCTCAGACTCTTCATACTCAAGGAAAGAAACAATGTGAAGATGCTCTCTTGGATGAACCACTTCGAGCCAACAAAAGAAAATGGGTGCCTATATCTGATCCCACTCCTCCTCGTGCATTCTCCCCTGATCTTCTTCTTCGATCAGTAAGGAAGACTAAGACTATCATGGAAAAAATTCCAAAACCCTCCGTAGTTAGAACACCCTCTCCTAAAACAACTCCAAAAGCCTCTTTCTCTTCAAAATCTCCTTCCACAGTCAAAGGTTTAAATCTTCCAGAGTTTTCTCTCCAAAGTTGTCCATTCGATCTAAGAAACAAGTCACCAAACCTGTTCCTTCTGACTCATCCAACTCCGAGTTTCATCTAGATACCTTTGATGAGTTGGATCCTGAGCTTGAAGTTCCTTACCCATCCTCTCACCAAGATATTCCTGAGGCATACAGTCTTCACTTTCAAAAGCATAAATTAGCTCGAGGGAGGGTTGTTAGTGGTTTTGGGGGGGACGACATGCAAAACTTACTGGAAAAATTAGAATTTCAAGGATGGTCACATTTATTCCTTTAGGGAGATCTACAAAGAAGCTTTGCTAAACCCGAAGTGTATGAGTTCTATACAAATAGGGTGGGCATTGGTGAGATGTTCTCTACCACTGTGAGGAAGGTAACACTGAATCTTTATATTGCTGATATTTCTAGGATTCTGCATATCCCTTCTAGGGGGTGGGGTCACTATGTCAATGGTTTTTGGCCACCTCTTGATAATCTTGCCTCAGCCATTGACATATGTAGAAAGTTCTCTGGAAATCCTCACCTGGTCAATCATAGAAGAGTGGTTAAGAGGGAGATGTCTCTACTTCACCAACTGTACTTTGATGTAGTACATAAGATGATTCTTTCTAGGAAGGAAAGGAGAACTGTGGCTAGTTTTCTTGATCTTACTCTCATGGAACTACTGGACACTGAAGTAAGAGTTGATTTTCCTAGACTTATACTGAAGCATATGCAAAAGGTTCTCCTCAATGAAGCTAATGGACATGCCCTCACTTATTAGTTCTGGCTCACCCCTATATTCGAGGATTTTTGTATTTCTGTTCAAGTATGGTCTTCACAGACTACCAAGGATATCATAGGGTCTGTGAAACACATGATTCTACCTATTTCCATGAGAAGTGTTGATAATCCTATGCAAAGGTTGAGAAATTTACTGGCTGAAAAACAAGCTGAGGTGGAAGTTGCTTAGGCAGCCTTGGAGACTGCACAAGCTGCTTATGAAGAATAAAAAGGGATCCTTCAAGCTCAGATTGCTTCCCTTACTTCATTGTTAGAAAAGGAGAGAGCTGAGAATGCTGATGTTATTAGGAAACTCACCTCCCTTCTCCCCTCTTCTTCATCCACCTAGCTCTTCTACTTAGGTTTTTTTATGATCTCCTAGAACTATCCCTTTTTTTGTTCCTTCCCTAGATAACTTGTTCTCTCTTAGGTTGCTTTTGGTATATATAGTTATGTCTGCTACTAAATTAAATGGACTTGGTTGTTATACTATTTTCTGCTCCTATTTTCTCATACTGTTTTCATGATTCTCTTATTCTAAGTTTTGGTTGTCTTAGTGATAGACTCAATGGACATGAATTATTAAACGTTTTCACTTGATCCATCTTTTCGATGATATCAAAAGGGGGAAGAATAAGGCTACGCAATGCTTATAACTCAAATTGGACTAACCTATGTTTCATTCTACTTCTGTCACTTAAAATTCCTTATTGAGCATGTTAGGTTTTTGGATGCTATGCTGCTATGTTTGTCATTATCAAAAAAAAGGAATTTGTTAAGAAATGAGGAGTTTTGATGATATACATATGAATGAAATATGTTGTGAAAGCTGATCCATTCAAGTGAACAAAGATGAGATGCAGACAAGTTACTGATCACAACAACAATAAGAGAAGTTGAGTGGAACAAGAAGTCCTACACTAGAGTCCTAGTCAAGATAAAGAGAAACATGAAGATGGGTTGATCAAGGATTCTAGCAATAAGGATAAAGCAAAAAATTTCTACTTAATCTAGAAGAGTGAGACGGCTACAACAAGAAGTGAAGTTACTTAATAGAGTCCTACAGAAGATAGAAGAACAAATAAAAAAGGACTGCATCAGAAGATGTCCATATATACGACAAGCTACATTCAAGTAACACACACATAAAAAGGCACTAAAAAGAAATTCAACAATCAGCATATCAGTTCACATACTTGAAAAAGAACCTGGTATCTTACTTAGCAAGTCGTAGACTGTGTGTAGTAGGTAGGTTCTTTGAGTCATAATGAATCATTGTTCTAGTCTCAGTGATCTATAAACTGAGTTAGGAATTGTGTCTTCAAGTTGGGGAACTCGACGACTTGGGAACACTTATCTTGGGAAGATTTGTGTTTTTGTAGTGATAGGAGTTAGAAGTTTTAATTCCTAGTTTACAAGAAGTATTGTAATTCTGTTGATTGTTGAGGCTCAAGTATTATAGTGAAGTTGGGGTTAAATCCTGTAGAGGTACAGATCGTAGTTTTTTACACCTTTCTTGAGCTGGGTGTTTCCACGTAAAAACACTGTGTTCAGAATTTACTTCTGTGAACCACGTTTGCTTACTTGTTCCACAAATAGGCAATTAGTAGGGCTCGTACTCTAACAAGGTTGATGCAGCTCTTGAGAACATTGTTAATGAACACATTAAGAATCGAGCACTGGGAAGCAAGGAAAATGGTGATCATTTAATTGGAGGTCAAGATTTGGTTGATGTTCTCTTAAGAAAAAAAGAGAATGGTGAACTTCAATTTCCAATCACAAGTGATCACATAAAAGCAATCATTTCTGTAAGTTCTCTCCTTAATTTATATACACTCTAGTGTAGTGTAAAGAATATTGCCCAAATTAAGTCACACAAAGGATATTTACAACTAAGTCTTCACAAGAAATGATATTTATTATCTTTAAATTAAGAAATGTTTGTTGTTTTAATAGGTAAAGGTAATTTGATAATGTAACTTTTTTTAATAATGACAACGTATATAATTAACCTAAACTTAACATTTAATTGTGCATTCTCATGGAATTGTCTATTGCTGCCTTATTTATGTACATATGTTCGAATATGTTAGTCTTTATTTATGTGTATACGTTCGCTGCTGGAACTGAAACTTCAGCTGCGACTGTTATTTGGGCATTATCAGAAATGATGAGCAGACCAAATATTATGGTCAAGGCACAAAATGAAGTGAGACAAGTCTTCAAAGGGAAAACTTTTGATGAAGAAGATCTTGATAAATTGACATACTTAAAATTAGTGATCAAAGAAACATTGAGGCTACATCCTCCAGGCACTCTACTGCTAAGGGAATGTAGAAAATAAACATATATTGATGGATATGTGATACCTCCTAAGACAAGAGTACTAATCAATACATGGGCAGTTGGAAGAGATTCAGAAAGTTGGGACGACCCTGAGAATTTTATACCAGAGAGCTTTGAAAATTCTCCGGTTGACTATATGGGATATTATTTTGAATTTATACAATTTGGTTCGGGAAGAAGGATTTGTCCAGGAATGCCACTTGGTTTAACTAATGTTAAACATGCTTTGGCTCGACTCCTATATCATTTCGATTGGGCACTTCCATATGGAGCTAGTCCAGAAAACTTGGATATGGTCGCAAAAAATGGATTTAGTGCATCGAAGCAAAAAGATACGTGCGTAATTGCCATTGAGCACAGAGACAATGGCAAAATTTGATGGCATGCTTTAAATGAATGTGAAAAGTCAAAAGTACCATACGTACAGTCGATGTGTATGTTTGTGTGATGTGTCCAGCTTTCATCTTTGAAGTTTACCTATAGAAAATTAATGAGGACAGAGGCGGATCTAAGATTTCAAACTTGTGGGTTTCCAATAAAATAAATAAAACTGAAAAAATTAAAAAAAAAAAAACCTCCACAGAGATTCAAACTCATGACCAAGAGCAACATGACATACATCTCAGGTATGCCCCTCCTACCACTAATTATTCTATTATTTTGTTATGGGTTCCTGCTTGTTAATATTTAAACTCATTGAGAATTTTTTTAATGTAATTATAAGTTTTACGGTAGCGAGAAATCCCACCGGATACCATAGATCTGCTCCTGAATGAGGAAGAATAAGATCAACAGTTGTTTGTACATTCCTTTTGGGTGAAAGGTTGAATATATTGTACCGTTTATGTATTAGTATGTACTCCACCGTTTCATTTTAGTTGACTCTCTTTCTAAAAATATTTATTTTAATTTAGTTGTCTCATTGATGAAATTAAGAGTAATTTAATATATTTTTTTAATAATACTCTTATCATTAAATGACTAAACAAGTTTTATATATTTACATCTATATTTTCAAAGCATAATAATAAGGCTAAATAAGTAAAATAGATCCCTAATAAATATTTTTCTTAATGGGTGTGTCAAGTCTATAGGGGCCAATACATACGAATCGGAGGGAGTAATGTGACCATATATTTTTTTAAAAAAAATTCATAAATAGCATATTTAAGATCATAATTATGAGATTCATAACAACACTTTCATAATTACTTAAACTAGCAACTTATGTTTTGTATTTGAACAAACTATTTCTATAAAAATACATGTACAAATTATTTTACTGCTCATATTTAACTCAAATCGGTTGAGTTAAATATGGTATAATTAGCCATGAATTAAATGTGGAGATTCATTTTTCTTTAAAACCTCTTAATTAACATGATTTCTGTTATTTGTTACCAACTAAAGTCAAAATTCAAATTTTAGTTTCACATTATCGTTTTTCATCTAAGAAAAAAAATCAAAATCAAATTCTAACTGAAACTTCTCTTGTTCAATATCATTGAAAATTCAAATTAAATCATTACTTTTGTTGAAGATATTCAATCGTAATATTGTTTTCTTATATGAATTTCATCAATTGTTTGAAATCGATCAAAATTTTTTCGTTCTGAATTTTTTTTGAACCATTACTGTTATTTCGTTTTTGAGTCACTTCTAATGTTTCGTTTAAATATAGTGACCAAAATCATTTTTTGGTTAAATTATTTTTGAATATTTTGAGTCATTAATGATTTTTTGTTAGAGTGATCAAAATTAATTTTTCGTTACGTTGTACAATTTAACAATATATTTCGTTAAATTATTTTTGAATATTTTGTAAACGAATTTTAAAAAAAAAAGTAATGCAACAGTAAAAAACTTACATATGTATTTACAAAAATACATATCTCACTCATATATATATATATATATATATATATATATATATATATATATATATATATATATATATATGTATGTATGTATGTATAAACATATAAGACATAAAATCTCTATAACAAAAAGGACAACTATATATACATATACATATAAGTAATCAAAAAATGTATGATACATATCCTATATGTTTATATATACATGTGAGTCAGATATGTATTTCTGTAAATACATATGCGGATATATATGTATGTTTTTTACCGTAAATACATATGCAGATCTGTATGTTTATTTATTTTATATATTTTTTGAATATGTATATGTGATATAGATATTTATTTTTTAAAAATAAAAAATAGAGATAGAAGAGTAAAAAAATAAAATAAAAGAATAAAAAAAGAAAATGACAAAAACAAAAAATAAAAATATGAAAAAAAAAGAAGTGAAGAAGGAAAAAAAGAAGAAAGAGAAATAGAAAATAGAAATAGAAGTGTAAAAGCAAAAGCGAAAAAAAATAAAAAAGAAAAAGAAGAAGAAAAAAATAAGAAAAAGAAAAAAAGAAAATAATCAAGAAAAAAACGAAAAAGGAAAAAAAAGAGAAGTAGAAGAGAAAAAATAAAGTGAAAAGAAAAAATATAAAAGAAAAAAATAAAAATAAAAATAAAACGATACAAAAATGAAAAAACTAGCAAGAAAAAAAAGTTAAGAAATATAAGAGAGTGATATTTTGAAATTTTGAATAATCTTCATGATTGAGTGTGATTTGAAAAAGAAATCTACTAATTTAAATAAGAGTAATTTATGGGAAAGGAAAAAAATTGACAGAGAAAGCTAAGAGATTTCAAACAGATTTCAAACAATTAAAGGTAAAGTAAAAATCAGTTAAAGGAAAGATAAAGAGAAGTGACATGAAAAAAGGAACCTTATACATGGTAACTTCTCCGAGGCAGTAAGTGGGGGACCACACTTAAAATAATGTTATGTTTACTACACAATGTAATTTCATTAAAGTGTAGCTACTTTTCATAATTTAAGTCTTAATATACTACTTCTTG
Organism: Capsicum baccatum var. pendulum; assembly: GCA_030864225.1. Classification (NCBI taxonomy): domain Eukaryota; kingdom Viridiplantae; phylum Streptophyta; class Magnoliopsida; order Solanales; family Solanaceae; genus Capsicum; species Capsicum baccatum. The sequence goes on from CM061555.1 coordinate 273,214,384, forward strand.
TAGTTTTTCCTATTTTTTTCTTTTCTCTGACACATTATTTTTGGTCCACATGAATATCCTAGATATAGTTCAAAACATCAAATTGAAGGCAAAATGACTCGATGGACCCTTGTACTATGTCCGTTTTGAAATATGGATACCGCTACTTACATGTTTGTTATTTGGACCCTTGAACCCACTAAAAAGTAATATTTTAAACCCTTTAACTGTTGATCGAACCATGTGACATTTAAATGGCTGACTAGGATAAAGTGCGTGATCACACGCACGTGAGGTGAGAGTGGGGGTCATTTTTTAATCAATTTTACATTAAAATTATTAAATTTTTTTTTTTAAAAAGTAATATTACCTTTTTCTCCCCCTTCCCTCACCGTCCCCGTCCACCACCACTATCCCGGTCCACCACCTTCACAAAAGCTATTAAAGTTAATACGGAAACAAGTTATACCATACATATTAGAAGAATTATCCTTCTCAAAAAAAAATTAGAAGAATTAAATGAAATTGAAGAAAAAGGAGCAACAAGCATTTGGCCAACATAAATTTTTCCAAGGATTTCGTGAGCGCACATTGTGAATGATAAGTTTATTTATTTGGGAAGCATAGTAAAGCTTAATAATACATCAAAATTGACAACAGTGGTCGGGTTTAGCGGTTTGAGATCGTTAATAGAGTTTTGGGTCGGATATTTGGTGGGATGGAGTAGATGGCATGGTTTTTCGGCGAGAACTCATCGAAAACAGTGAGCTTCCATGAGTTTTCCTCTCTCGCGTCTCTCTCCGGTCACTCTTTTTTCTTTTCTCCGCTTTCTCTCTCAATTCTTTCCTTCTTTGAATTCCTTTATCGATTTCTCTCTACTCTCCCTTCATTTTTTTTGCGTATTCTCTAATTTCTTCCCCTTTTTGCTTAATTTGTGCGTGTGAATCTGTGAATTCGGTGTGTGTGGATTGATGTTTGTATATATCATCTTATGTGTGTTCTGTTTAGTGTGTGAGTGTGTGTATTTTTTCTAATTCAATGGGAACAACTTGGGGCTGCAATGGGAGATACCCTGCAATGGTGTTGTGTTTGTGTAGTAGTGGTGGTGAAAATTTACATGTTTTGGAAGGTGTCGAGGCAGGTGTGGCCATGGAGATGGAGAAGAAAGCCCAACCCCCCATCATTTTTTTTTTAATTCTTAATTTAGTTTTTTTTATTTTTTAAATATTTATGTTCTTATGTGGCATTTAATGTAATATTTAAAATGATGTGGAAGCTAATGTGGAATTTAATATAATATTTAAAAATGATGTGTCAACTGACGTGGAGGCGTTTGTGTTACACACACCGAAATAGGGTTTAAAAGATTGCTTTTTAAATAATTCAAGGGTCCAGATGACAAACATGTAAATAGAAGTATCCACATTACAAAACAGACATAGTACAAGGGTCCACCGAACCATTTTGCCTCAAATTGAATTCTTTATTTGTGGGGCGGAGCTATACAGAGCCAACGGTTAAAGTTTTTCTTCTTTGTAAATATGGTGCACTTTTAATCTCCCAAACATTTTTCGTCTATCACTAACTGTTAAAGTACGTGCCCTACTGATTATCTTATTTTAGCCTAACTGTTACTTATCGATGAAACAGGATGACTAACGTGTTTCATCCTAGCTAAAATAGTAAGTAAATAACATAATAAATTTTCACGTGAAAACACCCTGCTAAAAGAGTTGTAAAAAACCACGACCTGTACCTTTACAGGATTTAACCCCAACTCTACTAAATCACTTAAGCCACAATAATCAACAAATTACAAGACTTTTGTAAACTAGGAATTATAAACTTCTAATTCCTACTTCTACAAAATACCAACCTTTCCAAGGTGAGTTTTCCCAAGTCTTCTAGTTCCCCAACTTGAAGATAATACTCCTAACTCAGTTTATACTTTACTGAGACTAGAAAACAGTACAACTCGAGAACCAACCCAATACATAAAGTCTAAGACTCCTTAACTCTATGTAATAGGAACATGTTCAACTATGATTCCTTCAAGCTTTGGAACTGCAGAGATAATTTGTTGATGGTTGCTATTTTTGAAAGTGCATAAATGATTATGTCAATCACTTTCTCTATTTAACCACATTTCTTCCTGAATTCCTTCAGTGGATAAGACTTCTTTCTTGAGACAATCACTCAACTCATTAGAGTTTGATTCCAGCAGAAGTCTTTCGTTAAGTCAAACTCCTTGCATAGGTAAGAATCCTTCTTCAACTTGATCTCCTCATCTGAGTGAAACTCTTTCTTTAGATTATCTTCAAGTGTGGTATTCAACTACAACTTCTTCTTTATCACTCGTGATCAATACTATGAGTATGTCATAATTGGACTTGTTTATCCATTCCTGACTCTAAGCAATCTTGACTGAACCTACTAGTGAAAAATGAACCCCGCCTCCCTATGCTTGGACCATCTTGAGTAACATATTTCATTCATGTGTCAGTCATGAAAACTTTATTGATCTAACAAATTTCCCTTTTTAATGATGACAAACCACTTTCTTCTATACATTCCATTGTATTCCTTGAAACACTGAGTTAAGAGGAAGCATTAGAATGAAATAGATTAGTCATTAGGTCAAAAATATTGCATAGAACTCATCTTCCCCAATTTGACATCATCGAAAAGCTAGTTCAAGAGAGTTCAAAACTAAAAATATATGTGTAACAATTCATGGCCACTGGGGCTATCACCAAGACAATCAGAATATGAATAAGAAGACCAATAATGCATTAAGTTGTGCAAAGACTAAATGAACGGAGCAAAAGTAACTATTTCTTAAACAACCCACATATGATATCATGTAATCATACCAAAAAGAACAAGATGAACCAGCTATAGCAAAAAAAAATCCTAAAGCTCAATGATTTGGACGAGGTAGAGGGAACATATGGTATCAGCTGAGTTAGCCTTTATATGGTCTCAGCATTTTTAGATCTTTCTTATTCTATGTCAACTTGAAGATTAGTAATTCGAGCAAGGAGTTTCATTTTTTTAGCATTATAAGCAGCTCAAACAAGTTCCAATTCTGCATGGGCAGCTTTCAAGTTTGAAGTCTAAGCATTTTTCTTTTCCAGGTCAGCTTCCAATTCTAATTCAGCTAGAGTATTTCTCAACCTTTGCATAGGATTATTAGCATTTCTCATTAAAATAGGTAGTGCCATATGATTCATTTGAGTATTGAGGGCCTTTGGGGTTTTCTCAATCATAAAATCTGTATCCTACTCAGTAATGGTATCCTGAGTTGCCTCAGAATCAGAGGAATTAGAAGGAATAGGTTGTACAACCTATTTCATAGAATGAGAGATATATTTCGATTGAGCAGATTTAGAAGAGGATGGAAATTTTGATGTGAATTTAGAATTGGGAGTGGAAGAGGGAGGACTATAAGCTGAGGGTTTAAAAATAAGATGTTTCACCAATTGGCCCTTTCTCATAGAACAAGAAATACATTTGGAGAAGAAAATATAGGAGTAGGAACTGGTGTTGCAACATGCTTTTTTTTGCTGGTGTGAAGTGTTTCAACCAGAGTTTCCTCTTCTTGCTGCTTATTATGGTGAGTATGAGGAGTTAGAGGAGAGGCCATAAAATGTTGTGGTTCATCAAGAACCTCAATCTCATCAACGACAATGGGGGTAGAAGATTATTTTCTCTTTGTCTGGGATCTGACCTTTTTTGGGAAAAGATTACCAATAGTAACATCATCAAGATCTATGTTTTGAAGAGGTACAATATTAGTATCCTCATAGTTTGATGTCTAAGAACCAGTATAAACTTTTGAGAACGGGTTTTAAAAGTTTGTCCAAGCAGAAAAATCTGATAGCTTGCCAGGGTTTGTTGGAGGGATGTGAATTGTGGTGTTGGCAGCAGTATAAAGCACCAATTAAAGCACCAATTGGGTGAGGTGAGATTCACTGGGTATTTTGGAATTGGTTATCTCAAAAGAGGATGAAGAGGAAGCCATGGAGTAAAAAGAAGGAGAGATAAAGTATGTGTGTTTAATTTTGGGTGAGGCAATTTGTGGATTTTAGTTGGAATAAAAGTCTGATTTGAGTAGATAGTCCAGCTATGATGGAGAAGTCGTGGCAGCCTCTTTTTTTTCTTTAAAAATGGACTTTTGGGATTTGGCGGTTGCAGACAACCAAGTGAACTTAGTTGTTTCATCAAGCTGTTTTTAGAAAAGATTAATGTAAGATCATACTTGGGAGGTTTTAAGGAATAAACAAAATAACTTGTATGACTTAGTATCTTTGCATAACTCAATACACAATTTAGTTAATTTAGTCAAAAATTCTAGAATTAGGACACAACTTATTGCACAAGACTAAATTGCTTAACATTTATAGCTTAGGACATAACCGAAAATAGAGAATTCTAGTCAGTCATTTAAGGGAGTTCCTGCATTCTTATTCATCCCTAATTCTAATTTATTTTAAAATGCTCTCTACCCAATGCTTTAGTAAAAATATCAGCAATTTGGTCCTTAGTAGAGTAGATCATGATATGCATAAGACCTTTTTCTACATTTCCTTTAAACAATGTCTAATATCAATATGTTTAGTTCTTTTATGTTGCATAGGATTTTTTTCCATGTTGATGACCCTTGTCTTATAAAAAAAATCGGAACACATTCCATATCCATCCAACAATCCATGAGTTGTTTAATTCACAATAATTAAGTACAACATGACCTAGCAACAACATATGCACCCTTAATAATAGACAAAACTACTAAGTTTTGTTACTTAGTGGACTAAGCTACTAAATATGATTCAATCAACATCAGGAAGTGCTTCATCCATTTTTTTTTGGTTCGATCACTGAAAAGAAGGCTTTGAAAGCATTTTTGCTTCTTAATCTAGATCTTGTAGTGATTCCTCAGGTGAGGTCAGTGAGAACATCTTCAATAGGATAAGATCCTTTATATTTGTATATTTTGGGACCAAGCTTTAAGAGCTGCTAGGATCATAGTGATTGGTTTAAACTGAAGTAGTTGGTGGTGCTGTTCTCCATGTCAGTGTGCTTCCAGAATCAGTTCCCCATGTTGAGATGCCTCCAATTTCCCCCTGTCTGTGAATTTCTAGGTTGTTCCACTAATGAAACATGTTGAACAATATATTTCGGTGCCTATTATTCAGTTTCACCTTCTTTCTTTTACCACCTCTATTCCCTCTTACACAAGCCCGACAAACTTTGTCCTCTTTGAACTTAGTTTTGGGCAAGCCAATTACCATGTCCTTAGAGATTAATTTGTTCATTTTCTTCATAATTTCATTTCAAAGTCTCTTATACAAAAAGAGGGAATCATTTTCAATAACACTTAGACAGTTTAGTCTAGTATCAGACATATTCATGAGGTCAGCTTTAAACACATTCTTATATATTTTTGCGGTGGGCACAATTTCCTTGATGTCCATCCTTATGACCTGCACACACTAGGTAAATATCTTCCAGTGTTCTTGATTCAGATGTGCCAATTTTTCGGACTCTTGTAATGATACCCCTTTTACTATCACCAAATGATACTCCTCTTTTAATTTTTGAGCATGCAAGGAACCTTTTCTTGCCTTCTGTCATGTGTCTTGACCAAGCACTATTCAGTTACCAGTGCTTCTTGCTCCCTTTCACTCTTATCTGTAAAAGAATATTAGGGATTAGATTTAGGCACTCAGACGAGCTTGGGTCCTTTCTTATGAGTAAAAGGGTGAATTAAATTTTTCCTAGCCCATTGAGGCAACAGGTTGTATGACCTGTTCCTCTGACCAGTTTGATTTTTACTTTTATTAGTCTATGCTATCATGGAGTTAGATCTTTTTGCAAGATTAATACTCCTTGACCTTCTTTTAGCAGCAACTGGACACTCAGTAGTAGGATGTCCATGATTATCACATATGTAGCATAAATCCTGAGTAACAGTAAAGGTTTTGTAAAACCCAAGTTTAGCCTTCTTACGGTGGGTTTTTCCACTCAGTTGATGAACAGTTCTTGAGGAATTTGTCCACCTATTTTTCCTTTCAAGATCAAGTTTTAGTTTAGAAATTTTTTGGCTTAATCTGTTCACCTTTTGCTTCTCATCACTACATTCTTTTTTGAATTTAATCAACTCAATTTCAAAATTTTCTTGTTTTTTACTTTTGATCCTTTTCCTTTTTTCAGAAAGAGTCAATTTTAAGATTTCAGATTTTAGAGCCAGATTTGAAGAATCAGGTTGACCAACCTGTTCCTTAAGGGTGCAATTCTCCTTTTCAACAATGTTCTTGCAGGTTTCTAGATTAATAAAGTCAAATTTGATACTTGCAAGACTATTGAACAACTCATTCCTACCAGGAGTTAATTCTTGGAAATCATCAATTAGAGCACTCATTAAGTAAACAAGTTTTCTCTTAGAAAATAAATGCACTTTTTCTTTAAGCTCAAGAAAACTTACCTTAGAAGTGCAATCTTCTTCTTCTAAGTCTGAATCTTCTATGGCCATGAGTACAGTTTCATCAATCTCACCATCATCATCTAAATCATCCGATTCAGTTTCCCAAGTGGTCGCCATAACATATTTTTTTTTGATTTTTCTTGGCCTTTTATTTTAATTCCTTCTCAACTCTTTCTCTTTTCTTGGCCTTTTATTTTATTTTAATTGCTTCATCACTGTCAGATGCCTTCAATGCCAGAGTTTTCTCAGGAGCTTGCATTTCCTTCTTGATTTCATTAATTTGTATTTCACAAGTCTTCAAATTTACTACTAGTTCATCCAAAGTCATATTAGTAAGATCCTTTGCTTCCTTAACGGCAGTGACTTTGACATCCCATTTAGACTTGGGTAATACCCATTTTTTCTTCAAGGGGGGTGACTTTACCCAAGGAAGTTAACTCATTTGTTAAAGTGGTAAGTCTTGTCATCATCACATGAAGAAATTCATTCTTTTTTATTTTAAAGGTTTCATATTCGGTAAAGAGAAGAGCAATTCTAAATTTCCTTACTTGGGTGGTGCCCTCATGTGCATTGACTAAGGCATCCCAGATTTGCTTGGTAGTGGTACAATTTGACACTCTGTTGTGCTCAGCTGGACCTAGTCCATATACCAAAATGTTTCTAGCCTTAACATTCTTCCTTAAGGTCGTTAAATCATCAACGGTAAATTTACTTCTCACCTTCTTGACCGGTTCACCATCAACCAGTTTCATTGGGATGGTTCTACCATCTGTGATTTTGTCCCACAACTCATAGTCTTCACCTTGAAGAAACATCACTATCCTGGTTTTCCACCAAATAAAGTAAGAACGATCAAAGAGGGGAGGCCTAGTAGTGGATTGTCCTTCACTGTGACCAGTAGGTGGTGCAGAATTTATTATAGTGATCTTTGTCTTGGGTGCTAACCTTTTTTTAAGACAACCTCGCTTTGATACTACTTTTTAAAGTGCGTGCCCAACTGATTATCTTATTTTACCCTAATTATTGCTTATCGATGAAACAAGTTGACTAACATGTTTCAACCTAGCTAAAACAGTAAGTAAATAACACAGTAACTGTTCATATGAAAAACACTCAGCTCAAAGAGGTGTAAAAAACCACGACCCGTACCTCTACAAGATTTAACCCCAACTCCACTAAATCACTTGAGCCTCAACAATCAACAAATTACAAGACCATTGTAAACTAGGAATTATAAACTTCTAATTCCCAGTTCTACAAAACACCAACCTTCTCAAGATAAGTGTTCCCAAGTCTTCTAGTTCCCCAACTTGAAGACAATACTCCTAGCTTATCTTATACTTCACTGAGTTTAGAAAATAATACAGCTCAAGAACCAACCTAATACATAAAGTCTAAGACACCTTAACTCAAAGTAATAGGAACAGGTTCAACCATGAGTCTTTCAAGCTTTGGAACTGCAGAGATAATTTGTCGATGGTTGCTATCTTTGTAATTTCATGAGTGATTATGTCAATCACTTTCTTTATTTAACCACTGTAGACCGTTAATTTTGACCCTCCCCTAAATTTTACATATTTTTACCATAAAAAAATATATTTTTTCTAATATATATTTTTTCAACTTTTATTTTATTTTTAGTAGGTTTTATTTGAAATTGTGAAAATGATTTTCTTTAAAATTAGAGTTGCATTTTAGGATATGTTTTATTTTTATTTCTTTTTTAATAATAGAATCGTTTTAAAAATATGTTTTCTTTTAGCGTAGATTTTAATAAAAATAATAAAATAAAATAAAATAAAAAAGAAAAAGAAAAGAAAAGAAAAGAAAATCCTAACCTAATAAAACAACCCCATCTGCACATCCCCACTTTCCTCAACCTCTCCCACAATCTCTTTTTTTACAACAAACTCCCTCAACTTTCCTAACACTACACATTATATAAACAACATAATACACACATAGAACACACAGATTTAGAGGACAATATTGGGTGAAAAAAAGCCAGAGAAAAAAAGACATCAGACAAAAAGAGAAAAACACAGACATCAAAATAATGAGACACAAAAAGCAAAACAAAGAAGAAAAGAAAGAGTTCTGAATCGAGTTTTGGGTTTACGTTCGAGTTTCCGGTGATAACATTCTTACTTCGATATTCGTTTAATTCATCACAAAGAATTTTATCCCATTTTGAACTGTTATTTCATAAGTTTTATTATTATGAATCGAAGTATGAAATCAAATTAGTTCAATGGCTTCATGCATTATTCAATGTGCAAAAATTGATTATTGATGTGAATGCATTATGTTATCCAAATATTTTGTTGCATAAAATGATGCATCAAAAGTTGAATTAGAGTTTAAAGTCTATAAAGTGGATATTTAAAAGAATGCATAAGGATTCTGGACATGTTTGTACTGATATATGCATACACCCACTGAAAATGCACACATAATTTAAACACACACTCACGCACATAGTAAAAAAACACACACTTACCTACACTGGACAATAATTCATATTCTACAAAAATTCACGACAAATCACACACAAATGGGAATAGAAAAATCAGAGAGAGAGCGAACGGAGTGAGCGAGATTGTAGAAAAAGATGGCGAAAATTTAGAAAAAATAGGTGTTCATTGACTTTTTTTGGCGAGTTTCTCGCTAGAAACCTACTGGATTAGCCGTCGAAAAACCCCAAAATAGCTCACCACCACCAAACTCATCGAATTTGCTATCGAGAAAACACGGCCAGTCACTGTCTCTCCATGATAAACCGTCTCCAATCATCCCGTTCTCATTTATGATTGAAGCCTATTGGAAAAACACCACCCGCTAATACTTTTCATTTTTTGTGCCTTCATCTCTCTCTGTACATATACTATATGTGATAATAATCCTATATAATTTCTTTAATTTATTATCTTCATGTTCACTCCATAATTTTTATTCGTTTACTTATTTGATTGTTTGTATATGCTATAATAGTACATTTTGTTTATTGTGAAAGTAATGAGAATTCGATTGAATATGGCTTCAATTAGTTTAGAACAAATAGTTAACTGATTCACCTACCTTTTTATATTAATTAATAGATTTGGTTGGGCCTGATTCGATATGTAGAGTCTGTTCGTTAATTAATGTAAAAATGAGCGAGACACATTGCGATTTTATTCAAGACCCATCATAATAATATAAGAAAAGAGTGGAAAAATCAATTTGTAAGGGCGCGAGGTGAGTTACGGACTAATTCAAAACTTGTTATAATTTGTAAGGAAAAGAGTAAGTTTAGATCTTGAATTTATAATAGACTAACCAACGCCTTAACACTAGGCAAGTTTTAGGCATGTTTAAAATACTCGTCTCAATTAAGAATGCGGTGTACACATCTTTCTGAGATATTTAAAAATAATTCCAGAATGCAATAATGTACTTTGTCAAATATTTTTCTGAAATTAATTTTCACTAATTTCATACAAGAGGTATAGACAGATACTAGAATATTAAACATGAGCGAATTAAGGCTTGCAAACATAATTTATTCAAAATAGTTAAAGCTAAGTATAATTTGATAAAAGTGACTGCACTTGAACCACGGAACTTGAGGGGTGCCTCATACCTTTTCCTTGGTAAATAGAATTTCTTATCCGATCTTCTATTTTCGCAGACCAATAAAGAGTCATTTCCTTTTGGTTAGGGATTCAATAAGGTGACTTAAAACACCATAACTCACTTTCAAGTGGTGGCTCTGAAAATAATAAAAATAATTCCTATTCAAAACCATCACTTTAATTGAAAAAACGTTTCACCTTCGATAGCCTCCATGCGAAAAAGAGGTGTGACATTTCTGGCGACTATACTGGGGAATAACCAGAATTTGAGCTCTTGATATTGACTTTACTTTCTTTAATTATTTTGATATTGTATTGCTGGCCTAATGTGCTAATTGTCACTCATTTATTGCTTTAATATTGTTGAATTGTATAATAAATTATCTTCTCTTGCGCACCCCCTCCGAGTCTCTGAAAATAAGATAGAAAAAATGCAGAGTATGCATCCTACCTTTTTTTTAGATAGCCAGTGTGTGAAGGCATCTGTTGAAGGATTTTTAGTCACATATATTAGAAGGGTATTGGATCAACAACGAAGTTGGAGTAGCACTGCTACTGAACAAGTTGTCCCTCCCCGAGTTGAGTGTCTGCTCGGGTAAGCCAGTCTAGACACCTATGCCTATCAAGCTAAACTTAGTAGAACTGAAACTCAGAATCTGGTTATCCCTATTAGGTTCCTCTTTATTTGCATCATGTGCATTTAATTTTGCCGGGCTCGGCACAGGGGTCGGGTCTGTCTAGGACAAGTGTCCCTCTCTATAATGACCAACATGTACCTACATGCTCTTTGACATTTATGTGGAGGGCCATTTGATTGTTGATCAGCTTTAGAAAACTTAGTGAAATGTAAGAGAGTTTTTTGTTCTAAAAATTAATGAATAATTTTTCAAAGAAATTAAAAAGTATATTTAGTTTTTAAGGTCTTCATGAACTACGAGGGTCTAATTCTCTCTCTTTAACAAGATACGTAGGAAATCCTTCTCAGGATACAACCATGTCTTTTAAAAATTATTCATAGATTTATTGAGGGGTATTTTTGAAAAAAATAACTATTTTCATTAGTATTATTATTTTATCTTACATTCCCCTTTCTTCTTTTTTCTTATCCTCAAATTTAATTTTGATGCATATCTTAATAGCCCGGAACCTTTAGGGGATGTGAGCAAAGTTTTGATAAATTAATAAAACATGTAAATATATAGTTTAACAGTCCTGAACCTTTAGGGATCGTGTTGCACAACATTATATACAAAATAATCATTTTCTTTTCTTTCTTTCTTTCTTTCTTTCTAAGTTATTATTATTATTTTTATTTTTATTTTTATTTTTCTAGTGTACTTAGTTGTATTTTCTCTCAAACTCATAATTAAAATTATGTAGCGGTCTGTCATTGCAAAATTTTTGGTGGAGTTGGTATAAATAAATATCATCCCTTAAATGAAATGTTGACATCCATGATTCTCACACTTCTTATTTTTGAATAAAATTATTTTGCATCTGAGTCCAATTTAATGGTTCCATTAATGTTCACGAGTCAAGTTAAAAAATTTAAAAGTTAGTGAATTAAGTTCTGCTGAGAGTCTGGACATTTCCTAATCTCGTGTCTCTATCCATAGGTATAACATATCTCCTCAAATTCATGAAAAGTGTCAAAAAGGAAAAGAGATATGAATGTACTATTACAGGTTGTGGACTGTACCCCCGACAACTTTGGACATGGTGGAACAAGATGGATTCATTGGATCATGGTTAAATATATAAGTATTTGGGTTTTTTGACAAGTATCATGAAAATCAACCCTAGCAGGGATATGGTTGATGCACTGCTGACTCTCTGGGATTCAATGAACAATGTATTTCGTTTCTCAAATTTCAAGTTGACTCCGACTTTATAGGAGATATCGACTTCTATTAGATTTCGGGATATGCACCAAAAAAGACTTATAGCCTCAAGACTCATCTCTATAAACAGATTCTGTAAGCTCCTGAACATACGTAACTCAAAAGAAAAATTATTGGAAAAAGGTTGGGTCTCCTTACAGTTTTTGTATGAAAGATACAAAAAACAAGAGGGGTTTGAGAAATTTGGTAAACAACTCTGTAACAAGGGATGTTTTGAAACTTGGAAAGAACATAGACGATTTTCATTGTTGGTATTCTTTTTAGGAACTATGATCTTCCTGATAAGAGAGAAAAAAATTAACATTCGTTTAGCTGGAGTGGTACATGTATTGATTAAGAATGAGAATTACTATATGGTATGAATGATCTTGGCTGACATATATCGTATTCTAACTGTTTGTCATAGGGGAAGAGTTTTTTTCAAAGGATGAACATCTTGCTACAAATGTGGATTGTAGAGCATCTTTATCAATATCCTACGGTGTTAAGATTTGTTCTTAAATGAGTTGATCACATCGATGATTATAAATAAAGGATGGAGAAATATAAATGTCCAGAAGGAGTTAGTGATTGGGATAAGCTTTTTTGTTCACTGGCGGCAGATAAAATTACTTGGACCTTCCCTTGGTTCTCTTGGACGCAGGTCATACATAGATCTGTGATTCAACCATTCTTGTTATTGATGGGTATTAGAGGTGTTCAAACATATGTGCCATTGCTGGTTCTACATCATCTAGGTAGGCGTCAAATAATTCCCATAACAAAAAATATGAAAGAGTTTGTGTTTAAGGTTAGACCAGAGATTCCCCTTCCGAAGGAATTGACACAACAGATGTGGGATAGTTATCATCTTAAGGGAATTGAAACATTGGTCATAGAATGTGAGAAAGGAGAAATACACCCAGGCTACTATAAATGGTTTGAGAAACAACCACCTCCACCAGTCATACCAGAAAGATCGGTTAAGGGAATCATAGATCAAGAGGCTGTAATAAGGATAGGGATTGAGATGGCTATGCGAGAACATCATGATGTCAATCACGATTTATGATTAGAATTAGAGCATGCTAGGTAATACTTGTTTCAATAACAAGTATATAAGGATGTAGAGAATGAGGCATGAGTTAAGCAAGAATAATTGAAGTAGAGAGAGATTATCAGTCCACTATTCAGGTGCTAAATGCTGATTTAGAACGAGCTAGAGAAAGAATAGAAGAAAGACAGAGGGAATTTGCTGAGGAAAAAGCTAAGTCAGCAGACATTGAGGTAGAACTTCAAGGACAAATCAAGTTGGCCTCAACTAGGGGATCACAAGTTGCATAAATTGCCGCATTTCGCCGCCAACAGTTACAAGAATTTGAAAAGAAAATACAGGAAAAATTCGATCAAGAGAGATCTTAGTGGATACATGAAAAAGGGATAATACGAGAATAGATGGAGGTAGATTCCACTCGAGATCAATGTACAAGAGAGATGATTTCTTCCCGTGACCATCATGCCCAAGGATGGGATCAGGCTTTCAATTTCCTTCTAGGGAAGGTTCGTCATATGGAAGAGCTTACTGCTAGAATGGGTTTGGAATTCCAAGAGCTGAATCGTAAATAATTTTTGGCGCAAGTACCAGCTTTTTCCCAGTGTCTCACCACTTCATTGGAAGACATATACTTGGGTTTGGGAGGCCATATAAAGTCAAATCTCCTTGATCGAGCATGTGGAGGTTGCAAAAAGCAGTTGAAAACTTGAGATACTGGAATTTAGTTGTATTGATGGATAGTTATTTTCTTTTACTGCATTAATTCAGTTTCAGTCTTAGAACTTTTTTTCTAGATTTTATGTCTTTCAGTTAATCTTGTTTGTTTAAGTTTAGTTTTATTTATCAGATGTCAGTTGGTAGGTCTACTTTTAGGAGTTGTGTCATTTGTTCTATCGTACTTGTATTTGAAAATAACTTAATATAATAATGTTGACCGTTTATTTCTATATATATATATTACATATGTTTTACTTCATTTGCTCTATTAATTTTCTTTCAAAACAAAAGGAAAAAGTTATTTTGTTAAGTTTTTCACGAACTCCGCACACCTGAGTCTCATCTTGATGACATACATAGGCAGCGGGTTCGGTGATCTTTAAAAAAAGTTATCTTTCCTTCTCAACAAAAAAAAAAGGTTTTGATCCTTATATAAAAAGAAATTAATTATTTTTTGAAAATATATAAAATATATATTTTTTATCATTATTAATAAATTCAAAAATAAATTCTTTCTCATTATTCAAATAAAAAAGTGTGTTTCTTCATATCTCCTGTTTCACGAACTACGCACAAATGATTCTCATTATGAAGAGATACGTAGGCAACCCTTATTGGGTTCGGTGATATTCTTACAGAAAATTTTTTGAAAGTGTGGAATGCTGACACATTTCTTACTTCTAGAGTCAATATAGTATTAAGGTGGTTGGTTTATGATTAAGATGACATCTTATTCATACAACAGAGGTCCAAAAGAAAATGCAAGATGACCCACAAAGAGGGCATAGAGTCCGACAAAGAAGAAATGTAAAATCAGTTGATTCCATAGGAATCTGCATCAATGAAACAGATAGAGATGGTTTATGTCTTCTTCCAACCACGAGCATGAGTACATTAATCACTTGCTCTCTACAGTAGATAAAAACTTTGTGGAAATAATCAAATGGTTGAAAATGGAATCGAATCTAGAAAAGTTGCAAGTCAAATAGTACTTAAGGTTACAACTCAGGTAGTTCAGAATAATTCAAGATACTTTGGGGTCAAGTAGAAAAACTGATTGTAGCAGTGATTGTGGAGACTCTATTAAGGCCCACATGCAAATAGTGACTAAAATATTAAGTTCGCCAATTTGGAAGTCACTTCACTCCCAGTGAGAAGGGAGTTTTGGTAGTCTATTTTATTTTTCTTTCTGCTACCCAAATTGTTTTAGGGTTGTAGTTCGGGATTTATTTTGTCTTATTTTCTTATCATTTCTATTCAAACCCCTCTATCTTTCTGTTAACAAAATATGTGTCCCTTTTATTTTTATTTTTATTTTTTAATATATATTGTTTAATTGTCTTTCTTTTTTCAGAGTGCTCTTTCGATGGTGATTCTAGTGATATGATATGCATGCTGAGTTCACAGACTGATCTTTAAACCCATTCTAATCCTGAAACATCGAGCCAAGAAATTAAGTTAAAAAAATATATAAAAAAATAAGTAAAGTGTTGATCTGTTTGTTGACCGAGTTACAGCCTCACTTTGATAGATTGGGTCTTCAATGAGAAGGTCTATCTCGAGTATTTTAAATGAGATCAATCAGAGGATATATAGTTTCTACTGTTAGGAAAAGCAAAATAAAGTTAGCTAAAAAAAAGCATGAGTCATCTATTGTGAGGAAAGTACAACACAAGTAGGCCTGTATGGTTCATAAACATGAAAGAAGTGACACACTTGCACATTCTTAGTGAAGGGTAATGTTGACAAAGATGTGTATGATCTCATGTTTCACTATCAGATTGCTTGTTATGGACTTGCATTTTTAAGGAATGATATGACAAAGGCATTTCATTATGCTATCCAAATGTTGTGTCATCCTTTGTTACCCTTTTTGAGCTTTAGTTTTATTTTCTTTCGTGTCCATTTTTTGGAATC
Source organism: Capsicum baccatum var. pendulum (assembly GCA_030864225.1). Classification (NCBI taxonomy): domain Eukaryota; kingdom Viridiplantae; phylum Streptophyta; class Magnoliopsida; order Solanales; family Solanaceae; genus Capsicum; species Capsicum baccatum. The sequence goes on from CM061555.1 coordinate 273,230,032, forward strand.
AAAATAGAGTCTGAAAAAAGTCAAAGAAAAAATAAAGAAAAAGAAAAATGTCAAGAATGAGAAATAGAGTAAAAAAAATCTCAAAAAGAGAAAAGTTGAAGAAAAAGAAAATAAAAATGTAGTAAAAAAAAGAAAAAATCAAGCAACAGAACAAGATGTATGAACCACGTTAGACCTGATTCTTGCTATGACAAGATATGTAGGAAGCCCTATTTTAGGGTTCGGCCCAAACAAGTAAAAACTTCAAGTTACCCAGTATGAAATAAAACTGGGGCAAAAGTTATTTTCTTTATGAGTCAATTTCAAAAGTTTTAAGTCTCACCCTATGTTATATATATTTTGAGCCTTATGTCGTCCTTTCTCTAACCCTATCCAAAAGCCAAGTTATAATCAAAGAAAGACCTTCAGATTAATCTTTGGGAATGTCAAGCCTAAGCATGTTAAGGGTATATGATGTTTCATATTTTGGGAACCACTTTCCTTCACCAGCAGAAAAAAAAGTGAGAAAAAAAATGAGAGAGTCTTATTGGTGAAAACCTTCTTGGGCACCATAAGGCGATAGTAAGGTGAGAGAAATCAAAATAAAAGAGTATTATTGCTGAAAACCTTCCTGGACACCATAAGACAATAACAAGTTGTGAGGAAAATGAAAATGAGAGTCTTATTGGAGAATACCCTCACGCGCAATATAAGGCGATCGTGAGACGAGCGAAATAAAAAAGAGAGTCTTATTGGTAAAAAAACCTCATAGACGCCATAAGACGACAGTGAGTTGAGATAAAATGAAAATGAGGGAGGATAGCTAGCGAAAACCCATTGAACCTTCATTAACCAAAGATTGTTTGTAATCTAGAGGCAAAAAGTTCAAGAGCAGCTCGACTTTAAATTCAATAAGTTGGAAAAGTTGATAAATAATTGGGATAGGTAGATCAGGTTGTTTAATTAAAGATGCATATCATAATCACTAGAAACGGCTATCACACCCAGATAAGTTTCTCTTTCTGACATCTTTGAAAAAGGGATGTCTATTGTCTTTTTTTTTCTTTCTATATATATTTTTTTGTGTCTTTGTTGTCAAATGAAAAATCATTATCGTCATTTTTCTCATATTTTTGAGTCAAATTTATGCCAAGACAACTGAGAAAGAACTTCAAAACTTGCTACCAACTTCCTCAATTGCACAAAGCAAGACAAAGGGCCAATACATAAAGTTAACATATTTCAAAATAAATTAAGATACTCAAGAATGCTTGTTATCTGGCAGTTTTTGTACTCATACAAATATAAAAGGTGTATTAGAAGTTAAATACAGATGCATCATGCAATGGAAATGCGATTTGAGTCAAATACTTTTAATAGCCAGAATTTGGGGTCAGTAGTATAACAAGTCAATAATACCTATCAATGATTTACAATGTAGATAAGCATGACAAGTGAAAGAATGGTCTCCTCAATAGCCAAATGCCACAAATCAACCACCGTACTTTTAAATTAAAAAGTTTTCTTTGTATGAAACAAAAACACATGTTACCTTCAAATCAAGGCTCAAAATCCTAAATATCAAAAAATTTAATTCCTCACTTCTATAAATGCAAGAGGAAATATTGCTATGCAATTTTGCTAACTATAATTATAGTAAAAAATCATCATCCTATACCTCTAGGAGATACACTTCCTTGCCTGGGGAATTTAAGTTTTCATATGTTAGGTAACGCACTTCCTAACTTGAACCTTCACTCCTAGAAGACATACTTTCTAGTTGAGTTATTTCATTTAAACAGTAGGAGACATACTTCCTTGTCTGGGTAATTTAAGTTTCTTGTGTTAGGTGATGTACTTATTAACTTGAACCTTCGCTCCTAAAAGATGTACATTCTAGTCTAGTCATTTCATTTAATCCCTAGGAGACACACTTCCTTGTCTGGTTAATTTAAGTTTCATGTGTTAGGCGACACACTTCCTAAATTGAACTTTACTCCTAGAAGATGTATTTTCTAGTTGAGTCATTTTATTTAACCCTTAGGAGATGTATTTCCTTGTCTGGGTAATTTAAGTTTCATGTGTTAGGTGATACACTTCCTAACTTGAACCTTTACTCCTAGAAGATGAACTTTCTAGTTGAGTCATTTCATTTAACCCCAAGAGACGCACTTCCTTGTATTGGGTATTTCAAGTTTCATTTATTAGGTGATGGACTTCTTAACTTGGATAAAGGGTTATTTCAAGTATCATTCGTCAGGTAACACATTTCCTAACTTGAACCATTAATCCTAGAAGATACATTTTCTAGTCGAGTTCTTCTATTTGACCCCTAGGAGATGCACTTCTTTGTCTAGGTATTTTAGTTTTTATTTGTTAGGTGACACACTTCCTAACTTGAACCTTTACTCCTAGAAGATGTACTTTCTAGTTGAGTCCTTCTATTTAACCCCTAGGAGAAGAACTTCCTTGTCTGGGTATGTCACTCTTCATATGTTAGGTGACACACTTTCTAACTTGAGCCTTCACTCGTAGAAGACGCACTTTCTAGTCGATTCATTCCATTTAGCCCTAGGAGATGCATTTTCTTGTTTGGGTAATTCAAGGTTCACTTGTTAGGTGACACACTTTCTAATTTGAATCTTTAATCGTAGAAGGTGCACTTTCTAGTTAGAGTCCTCCATGTCAATTTTTAGGAGACACACTTCCTAATTTGGGTATCAGTTTACTCTCAAGAGACGCATTTATTTATCAAGACTTTTATTCATCGTCTTTACTGTAATTTTTTTAAAAAAATTAAGATCCGGTGATACTTAAAACTTTTCCTAGTACAAACTGGGGCAAAAAAAATATGTTTTATGGAATTTTACAGTATTCTTAAGACCCTCCTGGATAATGGGATTTTACTTCCAGGTCAGGACCTTCCTGGATAATGGGACTTTTATTTTCAGCTCAGGACCCTCCGGGATAATAGGACTTTAATTTTTAACTTAGGACCTTCCTAGATAAAGGGATTTTATTTTCAGCTCGGGACCCTCCTGGATGATAGGATTTTACTTCTCTACTCAGGATCCTCTAAGATTTTACTTTTCTGATCAGTACCCTCCCAGATAATGGGACTTTACTTTCTGCTCAGGGCCCTCTTGGATAATGAGATTTTACTTTTCTGCTCAGGACTCTCCTGGATAATAGTACTTTACTTTCTGCTCAAAACCCTCCTGGATAATGAGATTAAACTTTCTGCTCAGGACCCTCTGGATAATGGAATTTTATTCTCAGATCAGGACCCTCTTGGATAATAGGACTTTACTTTCTGCTCAGGACCTCCCTGAATAATGGTATTTTATTTTATGCTCAGGCCCCTCCTGGATACTAGGGCTTTATTTATGCCCAGGAACTTCCTGGATAATGGAATTTTCCTTTATGCTCAGGTCACTCCTGGATAAAGGGACTTTACTTTATGTTCAGGACCCTTCTAGATAATGAGATTCTATTTTTTGCTCAGGACCCTCCTAGATAATGGGTATTTATATTCTTCTCAGGACCCTCCTGGATAATGGGATTTTACTTTCTGCTCAGGACCCTCCTGGATAATGGAATACTACTTTCTGCTCAGGACCCCCCTGGATAATGAGATTTTATTTTTTACTCCGGACCCTTCTGGATAATGAGAATTTACTTTCTGCTCAGGACCCTCTGGATAATAGTAATTTACTTTCTGCTCAGGACCTTCCTAGAGAATGGAAATATATTTTCTGCTCAAGACCCTCCTGGATAATGGGACTTGACTTTCTGCTCAGGATCCTCCTGGATAATGGGATTTTACTTTATCCTCAGGATCTCCCTGGATAATGAGATTTTATTTTATGTTCAGGACCGTCCTAGATAATAGAATTTTATTTTATGTTCAGGACCCTCCTGGATAATAAAATTTTACTTTCTGCTCAAGGCCTTCCTGGATAATGGAATTTTATTTTCTGCACAGGACCCTCCTGGATAATGGGAATTTACTTTATGTTCAGGACCCTCCTGGATAATGAAAATTTACTTTATGTTTAGGACCCTCTTGGATAATGAGAATTTATTTTCTGTTCAGGACTCTCATGGATAATGAGAATTTACTTTCTGCTCAAGACCCTCCTGGATAATGGAAATTACTTTCTGTTAAGGATCCTCCAGGATAATGGAATTTACTTTTCTGCCCAGGGTCCTCCTGGATAGTGGGATTTTATTTCAGTGTAGGACCTTCCTGTATAGTGGGATTTTACTTTATGCTCAGGACACTCCTGGATAATGGGAATTTATTTTCTGCTCAGGACCCTTGTGAAAATAGGAATTTACTTTCTGCTCAGGACCCTCCTGGATAATGAGATTTTATTTTTCAACTCAGGACCTCCCTGGATAATGAGAATTTTATTTTTCAGCTCAGGACCCTCCTGGATAATGGGACTTTTATTTTCTTGTTCACCTTTTACTTTGAGTTCAGGATACATGTTTGGAAAATCAGAAATAGCAAGTCAGGAGCTCGCCTAGAGAACATGGTGAATAAGTTGCAATCTCAGGAGCCCGCCTGGAGAATAGGATGAAGAAATTACAAGTCAGGAGCCCGCCTGGAGAATAGGGTGATAAAATAGCAAGTCAGGAGCTCGTCTGGAGAATAAAGTGAATATTATCAGTTGCAAGTTCAGGAGCACACCTGAAGAATAAGGTGAAGATTTTCAAGTTCAAGTCAGAAGAAAGTCTGAAGAATAAGTCAATTGTCAAGTTCCTCTCCAGTACCAAGAGTCAAAATGGAGGAACATTTCATTTTCCAAGGGCAACTCAACATAATGATGATCTTACCACCTAAGAAGTCACGAAGATTCAAGTCAAGATTTCATAAAAGCTGCATAGATAGGATCTTTCACTTGTATCTTTATTTTTGTATTTCATTTGGATGTAAAAACAAAAGCCGCGAACCGAAGACACGACGGGACCTAACTCGACCTCTAACTCATCGTCTCACCATTTTACCTAATTGAACTAAATGCGACTTGATTTCCTTATAACTGAGGATATGTAGGTGGTCCATAACAGGACTCGATCGCATTTTCTTTTTTCTTTCTTCTACCCTTTAAAATAATTGGAGGGTCAAAACTTATTTCATTGTCTACTTCTTTGCATGAAACATTTAGTGTATTCAAACAAAGAGAGGCAAAATGTAGATAGTTAATTTTGACCCTCCCCTAAATTTTACGTATTTTAAGAATATAAAAATATATTTTTCAGCTTTTATTTTATTTTTAGTAGGATTTATTTGAAAATTGTCAAAAGGATTTTATTTAAAAACAGAGTTGCATTTTAGGATATATATTTTTTTTATTTCTTTTTAATAATAATTTTTTAAAAAAACTATATCTTCTTTTAGCTTAGATTTTAATAAAATAAAAAATAGAAGAAAAGAAAAAAGAAAAAAAAAAGAAAATCCTATCCTAATAAAACCACCCCATCTGCACACCCCCACTTTTCTCAACCTCTCCCATAATCACTTTTTTTCCAGCAAACTCCCTCAACTTCCCTTACACTACACAATTTATAGACAACACAATACACACACAGAACATATGAATTTAGAGGAAAACATTGGAAAAAAAAAGACAGAAAAAAATCAGACAGACACAGAAAAAAAAACATCAGACAAAAAGAGAAAAACACAGACATCAAAAGAATGAGAGACAAAAAGCAAAACACAGAAGAAAACAAAGAAAAGAAAGAGTTTTGAATCGAGTTTCAAGTTTTCGTTCGAGTTTCTGATGATAACATTCTTGCTTCAATATTCGTTTAATTAATCACACAGGTTCTTATCCCATTTTGAACTTTTATTTCATAAGTATTATTGTTATGAATCAAAGTAGGAAATAAAATAAGTTCAATGGCTTCATGCATTATTCAATGTGCAAAATTTGATTATTGATGTGAATGTGTTATGATAAATTATATTGTATATTTTGTTATCCAAATATTTTGTTGCATAAAATGATGCATCAAAAGTTGAATTAGAGTTTAACGTCTATAAAGTGGATATTTAAAAGAATGTATAAGAATTCTAGACATGTTTGTACTGATATATGCGTACACCCACTGAAAAACGCACATATAATTTACACACACACTCACGCACATAGTAACAATACTCAAACTCACATACATTGGACAAAAATTTACGACAAAACACACACATATGGGAATAGAAAAATAAGAGAGAGAGTCAACGGAGTGAGAGAGATTGGAGAGAAAGATGGCAAGGATAAAAAAAATAGGTGTTTATTGACTGTTTCCAGCGAGTTTCTCGCCGAAAAACCCCAAAATTGCTCACCTCCCAAACCCGCCGAATTTTGCTACCGAGAAAACACGACCAGTCACTGTCTCGCCGTGATAAACACTCTCCGATCATCCCTTTCTCATTTTCGATTGAAGCTCATCGGGAAACCACCACCCGCTTATACTTTTTGTTTTTCATGCCCTCACCTCTGTCTGTACATAAACTATATGTGATAATAATCATATATAATTTCTTTAGTATATTATCTTCGTGTGCACTTCATAATTTTTATTCATTTACTTTATTTACTTGTTTGTTGTTATGTATAAATGCTATAACTGTACATTTTATTTACTGTGAAAGTAATGATAATTCGATTGAATATGACGTCAATTAGTTTAGAACAAATAGTTAACTGATTCGCCCACCTTTGCATATTAATTAATAGATTGTGTTGGGCCTGATTCGAGATGTAAAGCCTGTTTGTTAATTAATGTAAAAATGAGCGAGGCACGCTGAGATTTTATTCAAGACCCGTCATAATGATAAAAGAAAAGAATGGAGAAATTAATTTGTAAGAGTGCGAGGTGAGTTGTGGACTAATTCAAAACTTGTTACAATTTTTAAGGAAAAGAGTAAGTTTAGATATCTTGAATTTATAATAGACTAACCAATGCCTTAGCGCTAGGCAAGTTTTAGGCATGTTTAAAATACTCGTCTCAATTAAGAATGTGGCGTACACATCTTTCTAAGATATTTAAAAATGATTCAAGGATGCAATAATGCACCTTGAAAAATATTTTTCTTAAATTAATTTTCACTAATTTAATATAAGAGGTATAGACAGATACTAGATATTAAACATGAACGAATTAAGACTTGCAAACATAATTTATTCAAAATAGTTCAAGCTAATTATAATTGATAAAAGTGACCGTTCTTGAACCACGGGAATTGAGGGGTGTCGCATACCTTTCCCTCGGTCAACAAAATTCTTTACCCGATCTTCAGGTTTTCGCAGACCAATAAAAAGTCATTTACTTTTGATTAGGGATTCAATAAGGTGACTTGGAACACCATAACTCACTCCAAGTGGCATCTCTGAAAATGGTAAAAATAATTCCTATTCAAAACCGTCACTTTAATTGGAAAAACATTTCGCCTTCGATAGCCTCCATGCGAAACAGGGGTGTGATAACCACATTTCTTCTTGAAGTCCTTCAGTGAATAAAACTTCTTTCTTGAGACAATCACTCAACTCATCAGAGTTTGTTATCCAGTAGAAGTCCTTCGTTAAGTCAAATTCGTTGCATAGGTAAAACTCCTTCTTCAACTTGATCTCCTCATCTGAGTGAAACTGTTTCTTCAACTTATCTTTAAGTATTGTATTCAACAACAACTTCTTCTTTATCACTCATGATCAATACTTTGAGTTTATCAAAATTAGACTTGTTTATCCATTCTTGACTCTAAGCAATCTTGATTGAACCGCCTAGTAAAAATTGAACCCCATCTCTCTATGTTTGGACTAGCTTGAGTAACATGTTTCATTCATGTGTCAGTCATCAAAACATCATTTATCTAACACTAATGGATGTCACTCACATGCAAAGTATCCAATTAGTAGGCCAGGGGAGGATAGAGTGTGTGCAAATCTTACCTCTATCTTGGATTCTAATCAAATTGAAAGACTTTTTCCAAAAGGCCTCTGCTCAAAGAATATACGATTCAGTCACGATTTAGATTTTCTTGTGGGGTTTTTATTGATTCTATAACGGTTTATGATTATTCTTAACGGGTAGTTGATAGCCCAATACAATTATTAAATTATAATTTTACCCTTAGTAGTTATTAAAAGGCGCTTGTTTTCTTCATGAACCGTGTTTCTGGAATTGTGGACAATATGCATGTTTTGCTTTGTTATATCTATACGTGCATGTTGAATTGTTGATAATCGGGATTTAGGTCTCTCGTAAATTTTTCTTTAGAACTTCTGGATATGCATATTTAACTTGACTAGTTTAGGATACACGTATTACATGTGTATATCACGTCAATATAAAATTAAGATTATATACAAAAAAAAATAAAGTATATAATAGCTTTCATGACAAATGGCATTTTAAAATGAATATTTACGTTCATTTTAAGATTGAGATATAATTTCATACATATATATATATATATATATATATATATATATATATATATATATATATATATATATATATATATATATATATATATATGGGGTGAAGGGTCTTAGAAATATTATTTGAACTTTTTGTCCTTCGTTAAAAGTCTCTAATAGATAAAATTGTCGTTTCATTATTTTTTTCTTAAATTATTATTTAATAATAAATCATTAAAAATTAAGAATACTAAACTCTATGATAAAAATAATTATATGATAAGAGTCTAAGAGATGGTAGGAGAATTAATATAGACTACCTAGAATATACGAAAAGAAAAATTAGAAAAGACTCCTAAATATATGGAGGCCTTTTTCCACCGTTTTCCTAAATCCTAATATTGGTAAACTACGTGAAACATGAACATTAGCAAAATTCTATAATTTAATTTATTTTAATAAAAGAAATTTTATATGACAAAAAAGGCAAAAGAAGAACAAGTTATTCATTAATCTAATTACAATTATAGTCCGAAAGTAAGAAAATTAAATACTACCATAAATGATTTATTTCTAAAAAAGAACACTACCTAAAATAATTTAATAAATCTCTATCTCTAATCTCTAATCTCTAATATATTAAAAGTGTGAAGGCCTTAGAAATATTGTTTGAACTTTTTAACTTTCATTAAAGTCTGACAAAATTGTCATTCACTTTTTTTTCTTAAACTATTATTTAATAATAAACCATTAAAAATTAAAAATACTAAAATATATGATAAAAATAACTCTATGGTAAGAGTCTAAGAGATAGTAGGAGAACTAAAGTAGACTACCTAGAATATATGAAAAGAAAAATTAGAAAAGACTCCTAAATATGTGGAGGTATTTTCCCACCATTTTCCTAAATCCTAATATTGTTACACTACATGAAACATGGAAATTAGCGAAATTCTATGATTTACTTTATTTTGATAAAAAGAAATTTGATACGACAAAAAAGACAAAAGAAGAATGAGTTATCTCGAAATCTAATTACAATTATAGTCCGAAAGTAAGAAAATTAAATACTACCATAAATATTTTTTTTTTAAAAGAGAACACTACCTAAAATAATTTAATAACATAATTAACTTTTATTTTTCCATAAAAGAAAAATAAAAACGTTCCATATTTAGAAAAACTGAGGAAAAGGTTTTGAATTTTTATAAATTAAGTTTTTTCCTTTGACAAATCCACAACATAGTCATGTTTAGATGAATTTATTCTGTCAATAATTTTATATTTTCTTTGTCTTTTATATTATATATCCATTATATAGGTCAACTGACCAAACCAATTATAAAAATTGCATTTGTAGAGGTTTTTGTGTTTATATCAACTAGACAAAGTTGAGTATTTATTCTCAAACAAAAGGTTTATGAAAAATATATTGCCTAAAAGTTATATCATTGTATCTAGGTTAGTATTTGTACATAATAGCTTTGCTTAATTTATCTAATAAAAATCATCATCGAAATAGGAAAAAAGAACTCTGTTTGATGCATAGGATTTGAGATTGAAGAAAGAAAAAAACCGACTTTCTCAAATTAAAGGCCTATGAAAAATATATAGCCTGAAAGTTATATCATTGTATTGATATCTTGATATGACTGCTACTATAAAAGTGTAGTGTGAGTTTTCATATAAGAATTTAGAGAACTGTGCATATAAATTAGTTCGACCTAAGAGAATAGCATCACTGAAGTGCTTGATAGTCTAATTAGAACATTAAAATAAGGTAAAACATAATTTTCCAATGATAACATGAATTTTTTTTCCGCCGTGATTATACAGAAGTTATTGAGACGACTCCTTGCAATTTATTCTCTTCTGTGTGCTTCAATATGGTCATGTCTTAGTTTACGATAAACGTGCAACGCACGTTCATATAAACTAGTATATATATATATATATATATATATATATATATATATATATATATGTATATGGCATAATCATAAATATGACCCTAAATTGGATATCAAATTATAACATTGACCTTAAACTTAGATAGTGCACAAATAGGATCTTTAACTATTCAAAACCTGAACAAATATGACCTCCGATCCTATGTAGCAAAATACGTGTTGTACACGTAAAACTGGGCACGTCAGGCTAAAAATTTGAGCGTTCCAACAGTAAAAAAAGGGTAAAACAACTATTATGCCCTTACTAATTCTTTTTTATATATTTAAATGACTTTTCACTATTATTTTTCATTATTTTCAACTCAAAGATGAAACGATAATAATAATAAATAAAACAATTATAGTTTTAATAAAATGTTATTAAATTAACGTTATTAAAACGTTATAAAATTAACGTTATTAAATTAACGTTATTAATAAAAAATTATTAAATTAACATTATTAAATTAACGTTATTAAACTAAAGTAATTAAATTAACGTTATTAAAATGTTATTAAATTAACGTTGTTAAGGACAATAGTAGTATATTAAATTAATGTTATTAAAACATTATTAAGGGCAATAGTAATAGTATATTAAATTAATGTTATTAAAATATTTTTAAATTAACATTATTAATAAAACGTTATTAAGATGAATTTTTTTAAAAAAATATTGTTATTATTATTATTATTATTATTATTATTATTATTAGTCGTAGTAGTAGTATATTGATTGAAGCAATAGTAGTACACGATATGTACAAATAGTATTAGTATAATAATAATAATAATAATAATAATAATAATAATAATAATAATTATTATTATTATTATTATTATTATTATTATTATTATTATTAGTCGAAGTAGTAGTAGTAGTAGTATATTGATCGAAGCAATAGTAGTACGTAATATGTAGAAGTAGTAGTAGTAGAATAGTTATAATAATAATAATAATAATAATAATAATAATAATAATAATAATAATAATAATAATACTAATAAGCAAAATGACATTGTTTTAACTTATAGAAGCAAAACGACGTCTTTTTAATTGAAAGACAAAAGTCCCTCCATGTCAGCCCTTTTAATGATGTGGCACCGTATGATTGGATTACATATCCACATAGGTGCAAGTGAGTTACCCGCATGGAGGTTGCATAATGAGAGGTCATATTTGTTCAGGTTTTGAATAATTAAAGGTCCTATTTGTGCACTATCAAAGTTTAAGGTCAATGTTATAATTTGGTGTCAATTTTAGGGTCATATTTATGTATTATATATATATATATATACATATATACATATATATATATATATATAATAGGATTAACAGAAGTAGATATGACTAATAATGGAGGCATTTTCTATATTAGTCCAGATTTCCTAATCAATCTAAAAGAATTCGGAAGAAATATTAAAATAGGAATCCAAACTAAAGGATACGAGGAAATGAATAGTGGAAATAATTTACTGATGTGCATAGGTTTTATAGGTAAGTTAACCTTAAGTAGCAACACAAAATTTAAATTAAAAGTAAATGATGTAGTTGAGATAATGGGAAACAAAGGAATAAGTCTTATAAAACCAATAAAAATAGATCCAGAAATATACGCATGATTAGAATAGAATCTAAACAAATTTACTAAATCAAAAACTTTCACACCAGACTCTCACTTACTATATACTACAAGTAAAGGAGAAACCTCAGTTAGATTTACAGATTATAACTACACAACGAAAAGAAATTTAGATGACGATGAAACAGAAAGTAACATAGAAACAGAAAACGAATTTATGAATATAGAAGTTTTACAAGAAGGATATGAAGTAGACTTAGCCATAGAAAAAGAAAAAAACTTAGCAGAAGAATATAAAAACATAACGTTTAAATGTAAAGGATGCCAAAAAGACGACATGAAGATAAATGAATGTATAGAACACTTCAAAAGTTGCCTAAAACGAAGTGATAATCTACGATATAGAAGTAATGAATCTTTCTTTAAACTTGAAGAAGATACAATATATATACCAAGTTCTACCATTAGTTACAAAGAATTAGCTGAGTTAGGAGCTAGCAGAAGTGTCGGCCCACTATATGATGGCCACGTAGTGTTGCTTTAGACCACTCCTTTATGAGATATTTGCCTATAAAAGGCATGTATTTTTAGAGTGAAAAGATAAGAGTGCAATTACCCAACTCCAGAACCCATGTATAAACCTCTCCTTCAAAAACACCCACCAAAGCCAATCTTCTTTCTATAAAATTTTTGTATCAAGTAACCTGTTTGTTTTAATAAAAGCTTCAAGGTTTCTATCCGCTCTTTAGGGGGTTCCCGAAAGGGAAACTTCTCTCCTAAGTTACTTCATGTAAGTTCTTATTTAAGTATTTTTTCCCCACAAAAATATTTTCTTTATGAATGATTTTATCTATGTTTAAACACATCTTACATATTTTTGTACATCATGTAAATTAGTTGTTTCTATAAAAAATTTTACCCTCAGTATATGGTTAGCCTCTTAATTTCTTGATAACAACGATGGATTAACCTGTAAATTCCTAGGAATTCTAGCCTTGATAGTCCGCCAAGTCTGCAGAATAGACATAGGACGAGTGTTTGTTGCCAGATAAAAATATTCCGGGGTGTGGTTAAAGAAGTATGGTATTAAGAACATAGATTAGGAGGAAGAGATGAACAGGGTAAGTTAAAAAAAAAAAAAGGTAAAAATTTTGGGGAAAATATAAATCATAAGAACGATAAAAATGAAGAAACAACGAGAGAGAGGGAGTACTGAGTAGGATTTACAAGTTTGATAAATTTCCACTCGCATATTCTGTTTTTTCTTTAATATCCTTTCTTAAAATTGAAAAATTCTTTTTAAATTGAAACATCCCTCCATTTTGGTATCAGAGCGAGAAGGTTTTTGGAACATTACCTATTAACTCGCAAAAGTTTATAAACTCTGTATGAAAAGACATAGATCATTTCAAGATATAAGGTGTAGCTATTTTTATCTATATAGAGAATATAAAAAAATCAGAGATATAAAAATTAAGAAAACCAATTTAGAAGAAAGTTTAGAAAGATTAGTAACAGCCTGCAGACAAAATAAATCAATTAACAGATCTAGGAGAGCATTCGAACTAGTAAGTGCTATACACTGGGAAATACAAGGTTGCGAAAGTGACTTAGAACATAGTGCTAAAGTAGTAAAGTGGATAAAAGAACGAATTAAGAAAAAAACTTATCAACTAGGATAGTAGATGTCAATAAGATATATCCATTATATTAGAGAGGTACAGCGCCAATATTATAGGGAAGTTACTTATAAACGTGAGATTATAAAAATACAAAACCAATTTATAGAAATATTAGAAAAATTAGATAAAGAAATAAAAAACCTAGAAACCGATATTATAAAGTTCAAAAAAACAGAAAATTACGAAATAGTTGCTATAGGTATAAATCATTATAAAAACATTTTAATTAGCGAACGATCTAGATTAATAGAGACTATACAAGAACTAGACTTAGATATAACCTGGTCAAATAATAGATTAAGATACCAAACTAAACTAAGCAAAAAATATCTTAACTTAAATCACTTAGGATAACAACATAGCTTCGTTAAAACGCCTAGACTATTTAGATCTTAGATTTCAACCAGAAAAGAAATATAGAGTATTAAAAGATAACTCTACTATAAGGTGTAATTTCAACCAGGGAGAGCATATTTTACACTCAGAAGCTAAACAATACAACACAGTAGTAGATCTTTTGATCAATTCTAGCGAAAAGACACAAGAAAAAGATAACAGTATAATAAGAACTTTAGAACAGATAGAAGTTACTCAAAATAAACATAAAAAGACCCTAGATAAAATAGAACAGAATTTAGATTATCTGAAATCACAAGAAATAGAAATAGATAGAAAAATTCAGTATCTAAACCATAAATTTAATTTAGAGCAAATACCTACAAAAATAGAAATAGAAAAACTAATAAAAACATTAATAGAAAAACCTAAAGAACTAGAAGCAAAAACAACACAATTAATATCTAGGCTTGTCGAACAAGTAGAAAATATAACTAGGGAAATTAAAGACTTACAAGAAATAACAAAAAGATTAGAAGAAATATCGCTTTCATGAGTGAGGAAGATACAAACTATACAAAGGCACTAGAAAAATCAAGAATTCATCACAGCGAACCAGAAGGATTATCTAGGTATATACCCTCAAGTCAAACAGACAAAGTTTTACTAAAACAAAATAATACCATAATAGAACTACTTATAGATTTGCATAAAAAGATAGATAGTTTAATTCAAAATAAATAAATAGTTACAACACCAAAAGAACCAGAACTACCTGAACTACATAAAAAGATAGATATCTTAATAAAAGATAAAGAAACCAAAGAAAAACAAAAACCTATTTCAGAAATAGAAGAACTGGTAAATCAATTAAATAAAATTGAAATAACCCCTCAAAACGAAAGCAAGAAAATAATAAGAAAACCACAAAGATGGACCTTTTATCAAATCGACGGAGAACAATCGAAAATAACAACGAAGGACAAAGAATCAGTTTCTCAGAAAACAGGATAGGAAATAATAATATATTATCTAGAATATGCAGAAGACAATCTAATATAGAACAAAACCAAGAACTTAACGAAATAATAGATGTAGATAAAGATTTACAAATCTTTCAACAACATCAGTTAAAATTACTAAATCCTAAGACGTTATATAATGCAGGATATTTTTCTTCAGACAATCAGTTATTTAGACATTAGAGGGAAGAACAAATATCAGCCTTAGGAGAAGATTTTAAAATACTAGACTTAGTAAATATTAATTCATTAAAACATATAAAGAATAGTAAAATGATTTTAATGCATATGGGATTAATTGTTATAGGAATAAAAGGATTAACGAGAAAAAACTTAGGAGCTAAAGTATTAATAACAATATACGATGATAGATGGTCAGACATTAAAAAATCTATAATAGGATTAACAGAAGTAGATATGACTAATAATGGAGGCATTTTCTATATTAGTCCAGATTTCCTAATGAATCTAAAAGAATTCGGAAGAAATATTAAAATAGGAATCCAAACTAAAGGATACGAGGAAATGAATAGTGGAAATAATTTACTAATGTGCATAGGTTTTATAGGTAAGTTAACCTTAAGTAGCAACACAAAATTTAAATTAAAAGTAAATGATGTAGTTGAGATAATGGGAAACAAAGGAATAAGTCTTATAAAACCAATAAAAATAGACCCAGAAATATACGCAGGATTAGAATGGAATCTAAACAAATTTACTAAACCAAAAAATTTCACACCAGACTCTCACTTACTATATACTACAAGTAAAGGAGAAACCTCAGTTAGATTTACAGATTATAACTACACAACGAAAAGAAATTTAGATGACGATGAAACATAAAGTAACATAGAAACAGAAAACGAATTTATGAATATAGAAGTTTTACAAGAAGGATATGAAGTAGACTTAGCCATAGAAAAAGAAAAAAACTTAGCAGAAGAATATAAAAACATAACGTTTAAATGTAAAGGATGCCAAAAAGACGACATAAAGATAAATGAATGTATAGAACACTTCAAAAGTTGCGTAAAACGAAGTGATAAGCTAGGATATAGAAGTAATGAATCTTTCTTTAAACTTGAAGAAGATACAATATCTATACCAAGTTCTACCATTAGTTACAAAGAATTAGCTGAGTTAGAACCAGCTAACTCCTCAAGTGCTAGCCCTTTCCAACAAACAAATCCTAATCCGCAGCCAATAGAATACAGTACCAGCAATGTACCTAGAAGACCTGTAATTAGGGTAAACCCAGATACAAAAATTAAAGGAGATTATATAAAACCAGCAGGAAAAAGAATGCCTATAGAGGAACCAATTAAACTCCAAGAGGGAGGTAGCAAAGGAAAAATTTTAAATATCGCAGCACATGATCCCCAAATGTGGGATACAGTAATAGATTTATGGAAAGGTATAGTAGCCGCTGATTACTTAAGACATTATACTGAGACTGATACTGAAACAATGTATAAATATTTAGAAACCTTCCTAGGAGAATCTGCAAAAGCTACATGGGAAAGTTTTAAGACAAACTGTCCACATGATTTCCAGATTCTACTAAGTATGGGACCAAACCATTATAATTTTACAAATAAAATGCACATGTTATTAACTGGAAAAGATCCAAATAGTGGATTAATAGCTTTACAAAAGGAAGCCTTAGGGGGCATTCCGAGAAATGAACTCGGGTTCACCAGCCCCATCGTCACATGCATTATTAATTTCTTCCAGACGCGTGCTTTAACAGTTTTTCTTTCTTTTTAGAAAGTAGTGATAAAGGAAGCACTCAGACTGACTCTGATATTTACAAGACATAAAGTGGGCATTCCCACTTGACTAGCTACATATATTTCCAAAATACAGTAGAAAAAGACTAAAAGTTATCCTAACTATAGGTTGCCTTGTCTTGTCTTCAAGTATCCAAGTTGTGCAGGGCAATTGAATCGAAACTCATCCCTGATTCATCATCCTCATAGGGATCCTGTGCATGTTGGAATTGGAAATTGTTGTCTTCACCTGAACTTGAACCATTAGTGTCTTGCTCCGGTATAACTCTGTCTGAATTAATGGGTTGTGCTGGTACAACTCTGTCTGAATTAATAGGTTCTGGTACAACTCTATCTGAATTAATGGGTTGTTCCCTTGTCTGTTCGTTTACATATTTATCTTGAGTCTGGCTACTGAAAAATTTATCTAATGTCTGTTTAATTATGGTTTCTATTGTCTGATTTTTTCTTTTAGCCATTAAAGTCTTTTTAAGCTTATTTTCTGATCTTGTTAGTTTAGTTTTTGATGAAGAACTTCCTCCATCTTCACTTTTTGGCAAAGTGACAGCCATCAACGGATTTGGTTTGTCTTTACCGGTTACCGTTTGAGCCGACTAGCTGTACCAACATCCGGTACAGTGGATTTCTTAGCATTTAGTGGGAAATGCACACCCTTCTCATCCATTTTTTGAGGAGATGGAGAACTCTATTCTGAGTGCTGCTGTCTGAGTCTTGTTTCTAGTATCTGGATCTGTTTAATTAATCTAGTATTCTCCATGACAAGGGAATCCTTTTGAGCATTCAATGTTTTGAAGTTTTCCGTCATGGAAGAGCAATGGTCACAAAAAATTATCTTCCCAGTGTCTTTCTGTACATTATACTGGGGAATCTGATCTGGTTTTTGTCTAAGAGAAGGAGAAATATAGTAATTGGGTCCTAAGTATCCTCTGGCATGGTTAGTGGCTTCAGTAAAATCATTAAAGCCTTTAAAAAGAGGAGTTTTGAAACCTTGTATGGAGTCTAAAACTTCTAGCCAAGTTTGGAAAATACCATTGGTTTTTCCATGTATTACTACATAATATTTAAAACGGGGTCTATTTTTCTCTGCCATGTACTGGCATAAAGCATTCATAGAGGCCATAAAATGATTACGACTTTGTTTATTATAGGAAATCCATAAATTGTCTACTAAGTATTTTTGGGTTCTATCTAAAACATAGTCTGGTCTTACTCTAAATGACATATTGCTTTCTGGGAATGCAACTAAGTTAAAAGGTCCGAATTGAATTCGTTCCAGTGTCTCCATTGTTTCTAAAGGTCTAAAATGTAAGTTACCTAACATTGTCTGCTGGTAAGAGTGTGAGGACGAGGCTACACCCTTTCCTTTGTCTGCGGGAGGTTGTCTTGTTGGTCTCATTATGAAAACAAATAAGTAATATTAAACTTATTTATTTATTTATTCCTAGTTGTAGTCTACTCAACTGATCCGCTAATGCATTTTCCTTTCCCTTAATATGTTCAAATACTATATTTTTGTAAACAGATATAGTGTCAGTAAAATTTAGCCATCTTCGTCTACTACTATTTTTATCATTAATTTTTTGATGAAACTTGACTGTTGCTTCACAGTCTGTTCTAACTAAGACTTCTTCCTTATTTAATATATATAGTTTAAAACTGTTTAATCCGTATATGATTGCAAGTACTTCTAAATCTATGGCACTCATATTTCCTTTTTCTTTATAAGCACCACTTTGATACCCGCATATTTGTTCTTCATTTTTACTACTATATTTATTGGGTCTAGCTTTTAAGATAGCTCCCCATCCTAAGTCACTACCATCTGTTTGAATAATTAAGTAATCTGACTCTAGTGGTATTTTTAAGTCTGGAATATTTTTAACTTTTTCTTTTATTTTTTGAACCAATTTAATATCTTCTATATTAAAATTTTTCTGTCCTTTACTACCTGTTTTGGCATATAAAGGTCCTGCTATTTTTCCTAAATCTTGAATAAAATTTCGAGCGTAATTTACTAATCCTAAAAACTTTTGTAAATCTTTTGTTGTTTCTAATTTGTCTAGCATTTCTAGTACCTTTTTTGCTATATGTGGTTGTAATTTTACCTTTCCGTTACCTAGAGTTATTCCTAAAAAGTTAATATAAGTTTTACACAACTCCATTTTTTTCTTACTTATTATTATGCCATGTTTAACAAATAGTCTAAAAACTAGTTGTAAATGTCCTAAATGTTCTTGCATGGTTTGACTAAATACTAAAATATCATCTACATAGACTAATATGAAATGCTTATATTCTCTAAATATATTATCCATTTTTCTTTGAAAAATGGGTGGAGCTGTTTTTAATCCGAAAGGCATTACTAACCATTCAAAATGTCCTCCTGGACATGTGAATGCTGTCCATTCTATGCTTTCGGGATGCATTTTTACTTGCCAGTAGCCTGATTTACAATCGAATTTACTATAAACCTTTTTATTTTGGATTCTATTAATTAATTCATTTTTATCTGGTAATTTGTATGCATCTGTTCTAGTATTATCATTTAGTCTTTTGTAGTTAATTACCATACGGGCTTTTCCTCTTACCTGTTCACTATGGTTTCTTACCATAAATGCTGCTGATCTATGTCTAGAAGTAGATCTTCTTATGACTCCTAATTTTAAAAGTTCTTTTATCTGTTCATCAAATTCATTAGTGTCCTCATTATTTGCTTCTATAGGAGCTGTTTTTATAGTATATTCCAAATTAATTATGTCTAACTTACACATTAGTTCATTAGCATTCCAGTGAGCTAATGGTCGTTCTCCTATGATTTCCATTTCGTCTAATATAGATATTATATTTTCCAAATCTTTTGGACTGTTTATTACTCCTATTCTTTCTATTCCTTTTCTAAAATTGTAAAACTGGGTTTCTATACTTATTAAGGTATATTCTTTTTCTATATATTCAACACACTCTTGTCCTTCTGCATTAAGTAAGGTATAACTTCTAACTTCGTCTAGATTTTCTTTTAACAAATTACTGCATTGTGGCGTACTTTGGTAATCTTTGCAGCATGGTTCTGGAAGTGATTTATTTTTATAAGTATTTAGGGTTCTATATATGGTAGGCAAGATTTTTGTCTGTACAGGTGTATAAGTTAGGTTCCTAAATATCATTATTCCGTCTCTTGTCAAAAGGCATCCTCCTTTATCTTGTATACAGAATTTTAATCCTATTACAAAGTCTGATCCTATATTTAAATCTCTGGCCAATATTCTATTCACTTTATAGACTGGGTTATAGAATTTATCACAAGTGTTTAGGAAACTTATTTGTGCATTTTCTACGTAATAACGATTAATATTTTGAGAGCCATCCATTTGAGTGGCTAGTATAGGTTTCTCAAGTGTTTTTAATAAGTATTCGGGTACTATTGCTTTATTAATTAAACAACTGGTACATCCGGGATCTACTAGTGCTAATGTTTCTATTTCTATATCTTTTATCTTAATTTTTATCAGAACTTTTATGGTGGAGAATTCTTTATCTTCGTTACATATTAAAGTTGTATGACTATTTTCTATATTCATAAGTTCTGCCTCTAATTTTTCTAAATGTACTGTGTCTACTGTCTCTTGTGTATCTGTTTCCTCTTTAGTTTTTCCTTTCTCTAGAGTAGTTATTCTTTGTTCTAAATCATTTAATCTAGTTTCTAGAGTAGATACTCTTAAATTTAAGATCTGATTATTTATATATTTTTGTCCATTATTTGTTTGTGATTCTATCTTTATTTTTAAAGTATTTTCTATACAATTTATACACGCTTCTAGGTAGCACTTCTTGCATTTTGCTCTATTTTCTTTACTTAGATACCAACTACATATTCTACATCTATTACTGTCGAGACCCTTATTTCTTTGGAAGTCATGAATACACTCTTGTGTAACATTCATCAAATTATTGATTACTAAATTGTTTAGATCTAAATCTTCAATTTCTTGTCCTAGTTCATTAACTAAGTTGTCTTCTTCTGATTTTGACGAATCAGATTTTAAATTGTCTTTGTCATTTATATCAATACTTATTATTGAGTATATACTTTCTGTATCTGACATGTATTCATCTACATTTAATAGTGTTTCTTGAAAGTCTTCTATTAGTTGCGAATTTCTTGTCCTATTATTATTTCTCTTAGGACATACGTTGGCTAAATGATCTATGCTGCCACATGTATAACATTCTAGTTTATTTTTATAATTTCTATCATTTCTGTATTTTCTAACATGTCTATCTCTATTAAGCCATGGTTTTTTAGCTTTAGATTTTCTTAGGAAATATTGTTTTTTGCTATATGTTTTTTGATTATTTCATTTCTTATACCTCCTATGTTGTTTTTGATCATAATTCTGGGTTGTATATATAACTGATTTACAAAAATTCATTTCATTATTTTTTAATTGTTTCTGTATTTGTATGTTTGTACATTTTTCAGTTAAGATATCCATTATGTGTTGAGTTCTATGTCCTATTGTCCATTTAAAATTTGGGTTTGCTGCAACCCCATCTCTTTTATACCATCTTTCTTCGATTTCTCTTCCTAAGGCTCTGGATAGTTTATTAAATAATTTTTTACCTATTTCTTCATTAAATGTATTTCCACTAACAGTACAGTAGTAAAAATAATCTTGTAAGAACTTTTTTATGTATACCCAGTGTGATAT
This sequence comes from Capsicum baccatum var. pendulum, assembly GCA_030864225.1. NCBI lineage: Eukaryota > Viridiplantae > Streptophyta > Magnoliopsida > Solanales > Solanaceae > Capsicum > Capsicum baccatum. The sequence continues at coordinate 273,251,514 of CM061555.1, forward strand.
ACTGAGTTGTTCTAACTTGATTAAGGTTTCCTAGACTTCTTCCTTATTTAATATATATAGTTTAAAACTGTTTAATCCGTATATGATTGCAAGTACTTCTAAATCTATGGCACTCATATTTCCTTTTTCTTTATAAACACCACTTTGATACCCGCATATTTGTTCTTCATTTTTACTACTATATTTATTGGGTCTAGCTTTTAAGATAGCTCCCCATCCATGACGAAAAACATCAAAACATTGAATGCTCAAAAGGAGTCCCTTGTCATGGAGAATACTAGATTAATTAAACAGATCCAGATACTAGAAACAAGACTCAGACAGCAACACTCAACTAGTAAGACAAATGCTCAGACACAGACTACGCCAGAACAGAGTTCCCCATCTCCTCAAAAAATGGATGAGAAAGGTGTGCATTTCCCACTAAATGCTAAGAAATCCACTGTACCGAATGTTGGTACAGCTAGTCCGGCTCAAATGGTAATCGGTAAAGACAAACCAAATCCGTTGATGGTTGTCACTTTGCCAAAAAGTGAAGATGGAGGAAGTTCTTCATCAAAAACTAAACTAACAAGATCAGAAAATAAGCTTAAAAAGACTTTAATGGCTAAAAGAAAAAATCAGACAATAGAAACCATAATTAAACAGACATTAGCAAAATGCAAGAAGTGCTACCTAGAAGCGTGTACAAATTGTATAGAAAATACTTTAAAAATAAAGATAGAATCACAAACAAATAATGGACAAAAATATACAAATAATCAGATCTTAAATTTAAGAGTATCTACTCTAGAAACTAGATTAAATGATTTAGAACAAAGAATAACTACTCTAGAGAAAGGAAAAACTAAAGAGGAAACAGATACACAAGAGACAGTAGACACAGTACATTTAGAAAAATTAGAGGCAAAACTTATGAATATAGAAAATAGTCATACAACTTTAATATGTAACGAAGATAAAGAATTCTCCACCATAAAAGTTCTGATAAAAATTAAGATAAAAGATATAGAAATAGAAACATTAGCACTAGTAGATCCCGGATGTACCAGTTGTTTAATTAATAAAGCAATAGTACCCGAATACTTATTAAAAACACTTGAAAAACCTATACTATCCACTCAAATGGATGGCTCTCAAAATATTAATCGTTATTACGTAGAAAATGCACAAATAAGTTTCCTAAACACTTGTGATAAATTCTATAACCCAGTCTATAAAGTGAATAGAATATTGGCCAGAGATTTAAATATAGGATCAGACTTTGTAATAGGATTAAACTTCTGTATACAAGATAAAGGAGGATGCCTTTTGACAAGAGACGGAATAATGATATTTAGGAACCTAACTTATACACCTGTACAGACAAAAATCTTGCCTACCATATATAGAACCCTAAATACTTATAAAAATAAATCACTTCCAGAACCATGCTGCAAAGATTGCCAAAGTACGCCACAATGCAGCAATTTGTTAAAAGAAAATCTAGATGAAGTTAGAAGTTATACCTTACTTAATGTAGAAGGAAAAGAGTGTCTTGAATATATAGAAAAAGAATATACCTTAATAAGTATAGAAACCCAGTTTTACAATTTTAGAAAAGGAATAGAAAGAATAGGAGTAATAAACAGTCCAAAAGATTTGGAAAATATAATATCTATATTAGACGAAATGGAAATCATAGGAGAACGACCATTAGCTCACTGGAATGCTAATGAACTAATGTGTAAGTTAGACATAATTAATTTGGAATATACTATAAAAACAGCTCCTATAGAAGCAAATAATGAGGACACTAATGAATTTGATGAACAGATAAAAGAACTTTTAAAATTAGGAGTCATAAGAATTCTATTCACTTTATAGACTGGGTTATAGAATTTATCACAAGTGTTTAGGAAACTTATTTGTGCATTTTCTACGTAATAACGATTAATATTTTGAGAGCCATCCTGGGTTGTATATATAACTGATTTACAAAAATTCATTTCATTCTTTTTTAATTGTTTCTGTATTTGTATGTTTGTACATTTTTCAGTTAAGATATCCATTATGTGTTGAGTTCTATGTCCTATTGTCCATTTAAAATTTGGGTTTGCTGCAACCCCATATCTTTTATACCATCTTTCTTCGATTTCTCTTCCTAAGGCTCCGGGTAGTTTATTAAATAATTTTTTACCTAGTTCTTCATTAAATGTATTTCCACTAACATTACAGTAGTAAAAATAATCTTGTAAGAACTTTTTTATGTATACCCAGTGTGATATACTGAGTTGTTCTAACTTGATTAAGGCTTCCTTTTGTAAAGCTATTTATCCACTATTTGGATCTTTTCCGGTTAATAACATGTGCATTTTATTTGTAAAATTATAAGGGTTTGGTCCCATATTTAGTAGAATCTGGAAATCATATGGACAGTTTGTCTTAAAACTTTCCCATGTAGCTTTTGCAAATTCTCCTAGGAAGGTTTCTAAATATTTATACATTGTTTCAGTATCAGTCTCAGTATAATGTCTTAAGTAATCAGCGGCTACTATACCTTTCCATAAATCTATTACTGTATCCCACATTTGGGGATCATGTGCTGCGATATTTAAAATTTTTCCTTTGCTACCTCCCTCTTGGAGTTTAATTGGTTCCTCTATAGGCATTCTAGAAGATACAACATCTATACCAAGTTCTACCATTAGTTACAAAGAATTAGCTGAGTTAGAACCAGCTAGCTCCTCAAGTGCTAGCCCTTTCCAACAAACAAATCCTAATCCGCAGCCAATAGATTACAGTACCGGCAATGTACCTAGAAGACCTGTAATTAGGGTAAACCCAGATACAGAAATTAAAGGAGATTATATAAAACCAGCAGGAAAAAGAATGCCGATACCAAAATAGAGGGATATTTCAATTTAAAAAGATTTTTTCAATTTTAAGAAAGGATATTAAAGAAAAAAGAGAATTTGCGAGTGGAAATTTATCAGACTTGTAAATCCTACTCAGTACTCCCTCTCTCTCGTTGTTTCTTCATTTTTATCGTTCTTATGATTTATATTTTCCCCAAAATTTTTACCTTTTTTTTTTTTTTAACTTACCCTGTTCATCTCTTCCTCCTAATCTATGTTCTTAATACCATACTTCTTTAACCACACCCCGGAATATTTTTATCTGGCAACTAACACTCGTCCTATGTCTATTCTGCAGACTTGGCGGACTATCAAGGCCAGAATTCCTAGGAATTTACAGGTTAATCCATCGTTGTTATCAAGAAATTAAGAGGCTAACCATATACTGAGGGTAAAATTTTTTATAGAAACAACTAATTTACATGATGTACAAAAATATGTAAGATGTGTTTAAACATAGATAAAATCATTCATAAAGAAAATATTTTGTCGGGAAAAAATACATAAATAAGAACTTACATGAAGTAACTTAGGAGAGAGGTTTCCCTTTCGGGAACCCCCTAAAGAGCGGATAGAAACCTTGAAGCTTTTATTAAAACAAACAGGTTACTTGATACAAAAATTTTATAGAAAGAAGATTGGCTTTGGTGTGTGTTTTGGAAGGAGAGGTTTATATATGGGTTCTGGAGTTGGGTAATTGCACTCCTATCTTTTCACTCTAAAAATACATGCGTTTTATAGGCAAATATCTCATAAAGGAGTGGTCTAAAGCAACACTACGTGGCCATCATATAGTGGGCCGACACTTCTGCTAGCTCCTAACTCAGCTAATTCTTTGTAACTAATGGTAGAACTTGGTATATATATTGTATCTTCTTCAAGTTTAAAGAAAGATTCATTACTTCTATATCCTAGATTATCACTTCGTTTTAGGCAACTTTTGAAGTGTTCTATACATTCATTTATCTTCATGTCGTCTTTTTGGCATCCTTTACATTTAAACGTTATGTTTTTATATTCTTCTGCTAAGTTTTTTGCTTTTTCTATGGCTAAGTCTACTTCATATCCTTCTTGTAAAACTTCTATATTCATAAATTCGTTTTCTGTTTCTATGTTACTTTATGTTTCATCGTCATCTAAATTTCTTTTCGTTGTGTAGTTATAATCTGTAAATCTAACTGAGGTTTCTCCTTTACTTGTAGTATATAGTAAGTGAGAGTCTGGTGTGAAAGTTTTTGGTTTAGTAAATTTGTTTAGATTCCATTCTAATCCTGCGTATATTTCTGGGTCTATTTTTATTGGTTTTATAAGACTTATTCCTTTGTTTCCCATTATCTCAACTACATCATTTACTTTTAATTTAAATTTTGTGTTTCTACTTAAGGTTAACTTACCTATAAAACCTATGCACATTAGTAAATTATTTCCACTATTCATTTCCTCGTATCCTGTAGTTTGGATTCCTATTTTAATATTTCTTCCGAATTCTTTTAGATTCATTAGGAAATCTGGACTAATATAGAAAATGCCTCCATTATTAGTCATATCTACTTCCGTTAATCCTATTATAGATTTTTTAATGTCTGACCATCTATCATCGTATATTGTTATTAATACTTTAGCTCCTAAGTTTTTTCTCGTTAATCCTTTTATTCCTATAACAATTAATCCCATATGCATTAAAATCATTTTACTATTCTTTATATGTTTTAATGAATTAATATTTACTAAGTCTAGTATTTTAAAATCTTCTCCTAAGGCTGATATTTGTTCTTCCCTATAATGTCTAAATAACTGATTGTCTGAAGAAAAATATCCTGCATTATATAACGTCTTAGGATTTAGTAATTTTAACTGATGTTGTTGAAAGATTTGTAAATCTTTATCTACATCTATTATTTCGTTAAGTTCTTGGTTTTGTTCTATATTAGATTGTCTTCTGCATATTCTAGATAATATATTATTATTTCCTATCCTGTTTTCTGAGAAACTGATTCTTTGTCCTTCGTTGTTATTTTCGATTGTTCTCCGTCGATTTCATAAAAGGTCCATCTTTGTGGTTTTCTTATTATTTTCTTGCTTTCATTTTGAGGGGTTATTTCAATTTTCTTTAATTGATTTACCAGTTCTTCTATTTCGGAAATAGGTTTTTGTTTTTCTTTGGTTTCTTTATCTTTTATTAAGATATCTATCTTTTTATGTAGTTCAGGTAGTTCTGGTTCTTTTGGTGTTGTAACTATTTCTTTATTTTGAATTAAACTATCTATCTTTTTATGCACTTTAATTGAATGTTATTCCAACTTTGTTAATAACTCATTTGTTAGGACTCTATTGATTATTGTTTCCACACCAAAATGGTCATCATAAATGGTATCTGCTTGTGTCATATGTTTGATGAAATTAAGTTATTTTTTAGTATCCAAAGTAATGAAGTGATTTATATTACTATTTATCTATAGATTTACCTCAATACTATTAGTATAAATACTATTAACACAACCAAGAATGAAAAGTAAAATAAGAAAATAAGAAAAGAAACACGGTAAACTCTACCATTACTTTAATTTAGATTTCAACAAATCAAAGTTTGTAATTTATGAAAAAAATCGTATTTGATTCATATTCCTAAAAGGAAGAAAATAAAAATTTAGTATGTCTTTTTTTTTTTAAACCTAAATGTCTATTTTTAAATTTTATTTAGTATTATAATTTATCTAAAATTAAGATTTCTGTAATGACCTAAAAATTTGATGAAATATGTGAAATCTATGATTTTGTGTGATTTGACTGTTTTACTCCTCCTCGTAGTTGTATTATGGTATCTCTGGGGTGTGGGAGTAGTTGACATGATTTTTGATGCATTTTGGTATCATTTATGCAATATTGTGATTTTTGATGGCTTCGAAAGCCTTATTTTGGACTTATGTGGTTATATTTTGATCCGTGCGACGGATGACAGAACGGACTACGCCAGCGGCTCCGGAATATCGATTTTAGGCTAGGTAGACCTTTGGTTCGGGTCCTGGTTCACCCGAGCTCATTTCAACCTATTGATCGAAAAGTTGGAAAATTAAAAATATGGGTCTGGGACCCACATTTGATCGAAACGACCTCATATGGAAAATTCGAATTTGCCAACAGATCCGTAATATCAATTTTAATTTGTTAATATGTTAGGTATGATTTTACGGCTTTTAAATCTCATTTCGACCTTCGGTTTGGAAAATTGTGATTTCGGGTCTCGGGGGTCAATCTTGTGAAAATAAATTTTTCTGAAAAATCTGGTATTGCTATCGCGTTCGGAACATCGAATTTAGTGTGGTTGCATAATTTGTTTGCATAAATCGGACTCCGAACGAATTCCGAGCACCCCGTCGAAGTCCATTTCGAGTTAGAATAAAAAAAAACTGCTCAGTTATGCAGAAAAAATCTGCAATATATATAGCAGTTTTTTCACATTTTTGGGCCATTTTGCTCATTTTTCATCTTGTCTCTTGAGAGTTAAACCCTAAATATTTTGGGAGTTTAAAAGTGAAGTTTGTGAGAGCTTGGGAAGCTAGATTAACACTTATTTCTTGATTTTAATTACGGATTTAAGGTGAGAATTCATCCTTTTCTTAGAAATTTCTTGATAAATTTCTCAAAGCCCCAAAAATCTTAGGGCATGATTTTAAACCCAAATTCTATCTCCTTTCACTTGAATAATATTTTTATCTTATAATTACTAGTTTTTCATCAATTTAACCTTCAAAACAACTCCGATTCTTGATTTTAACTCGAATTTCACGGATTTTACCCGGTAAATCACAAAAATAGTTTTTCTTCAATTTGAACCCCGTTTTTCACTCGATTTAACTTGGGTTTTCAGCTGTAGGTTATGGAGAACATATTTTTGAAGTAAAGTTTCAATTTTGCCTTTCTTTTTCAGAAACCTATTTTGGGGGTCCGTTTTGACCCTGAATCAAAAGTAGTCAATAGTAGTGTCGTTGGTTTTATTTTGACGCGTCGATTTCATATTTGATGTTTTTAGTAGAGTTCGGGATTGTTCGTAAAAAGTAAGGTCGCGGGTTCAAGTATAGCGGATCAGTTTCGGCTTTCGAGGTAGGTTATGGCTTAACTCTTCAGACTGAGTTGGATAGTAAATGATGATACAAAATGCATGTTAAGGATGGGATCTAATCATGAAAAATGACTATCTACGTGTTGTGCCCGCGTGGGGGCCTATATGTGATGTAATTGTCAAAATTAAAATATTATGTGATATGTTTGACCATGTGGGGTCCTATGTGACATTGATAGCCTTGAATACATGTGAGTAATTGTATTGTATTATTTAACATGGTACCATGAGACATATGGAAATTCATGGATGAAATGAAAATAACGAATGAATATTGGCTCATGTGGTTGTGAAAATATATCATTGTGGTTGGTTGTGGAAATATATCATGTGGTTGATTGTGGAAATACTTATTGTGATTGGTTGTGGGCATTACATCTTCATATCATACTCATTCATAAAACATTGGTACCACCGTGGCAACATCTGAGAAACACTGGCAACACCTTTTTAGAAATGTTGTAACACCTTATGAAAACCTTTCCGAGGGATGTGTCAAAAAGGAGATATGAGATACGTGGATTGTATATGGGTTGATGAACCCCCCATGGGTCCTACGTCGGGAAGCTTTAGCTCCGTAGGTGTATACGAGGATTGTGCGACGATCCCAGAGGTTGTGCGACAACCTCGTGAATCATCATTATCATCATCATTATCATGTACATTGCACTTACTTTATTGTGTTTATGTTGTGTTGTATTGCCTTATTGACTTGTCATCTATGTGTTTGTCTTACTTTCCTTTACTTCTATTTGATGATATTGTATCTACATGTTCTTTCTTGTTATATTATATGTGACATAATGTATACTTGTGTTTCGTATCTTGGTGTATTTTTATAATATATGTAAGATATACTAGAACTATTAGTGCAAGCGATGTGGGCTACCGTTGTGGGACATTATCTGATTGCAGGTGACGTGCCCTTAGTGTATATTTTATATGCTTTATTTACCACTTTGCTTGGTCGGCCTATGATACCTACTGAGTACAAGTGGACCATAGTCATGCCTACTGCGCTCTTTCAGTGCAGGTCCTAGATCAAGTGCACCTCAGTTTACTTGATTCGGGCGATTATTGGAGCTTCCAAGGTGGCGGTTGGACATTCATGCGTCCGAAGTTCACCTCTATCTTTCTATACTAGTTATGTCTTTGTTAGTATTTGGAGACAGTTATTATTCCTTTGTGGTTATTTTTTCGATGTATTTGACTCTTGGATTGTATTAGTAGTTCTTACACTATTGACACCTGGTTTTGGGCATGATTGATAGTTTGGATAAGTTTTTTCTGCATTGTTATGATTATTTATATGGTTCGGCTTCATTCTAGTAGCCTTACCTTGGGGTATTTCTATCGTTTCTCTATTCGTATCAGTCTGGTTGATAGGCTTACTTGTTAAGGTACGTCGCGACAAGTGCCATCATGACCTTCATTTTTGGGTCGTGACAAATTAGTATCAAAGCAGCCAGGTTTCATTGGTCTCAACGGTGTAAGAATAGGATGTTTAATAGAGTCTCGCAGAATAGTACGTAGACGTTCGTATCTATCTTCGAGAGGCTATAGGACATCTTGAGGAAACTTTTCTCATTTTATTCCTTATCATGCTAATTCTTTCATACCCTGTATTCTGAGTTGTGTTTCACTCTTTCTACGTGAATGGAGTTGCTTATACCTCTTATCAGTTGAGAGATGCAACGACAGATTATTGGATATCATTTGTTGGTTGTAGTCTTGTTAATGTTCCTGAGTTGTCATGGGATCAGTTTGTTGATGCCTTTCTAGAGAGATTTATGCTTTTCAGTTTGTAAGATCTTATGTGGGATAAGTTTGATCATTTGGAGCAAGGATCCATGACAGTTGCTGAGTATGAGGCACGCTTTCATGCCCTATCCAGATATTCCTATGATAGTATTTCCACTTAGTTTGAAAAGATTTAAAAGTTTTGAAAGGTTTAGTTGTCTCCCTTTAGTTGGCTATGTCTCAGATGATTGTGTTTGGGGCTTCTTTTTAGAGGTTCTCGTAGATTCCATGGTAGGCCAGTGCAGGTGATTTTATAGCGTTCAGCTGGTGGATCTTCTAGTGTAACAGTTCAGGGTGGTCGTTCGGGCTCAGTTGTACTTTCTCTTAGTGAGACTAGTCATAGAGGTTGCTATGTGTGTGATGAGTTTAGCCATGCGGCCAAGTACTTTTCTCGCCATGTGTTTAGAGCTAATCTTATTTCAGCTGTGAAAGGTAGGGGTTCTACCAAAGGTGCAAGAGGTAGAGATGGTAGAGCCTGTGGTGGTGGTTGTAGGGCTACTCAGCCAGTTTGTAGTCGTGGGTTGTGTTATGCTATACCATCCAGACTTGAGGCAGAGGCTTCTGATGTTTTGATTATAGGTAACTTCCTTGTTTGTTTCAGACCTGCATCTGTATTATTTAATCCTGAATCGACTTTCTCCTATGTGTCTGCGTATTTTTCTTTGGGTATTGATTCCGTTAGTGAGCCTTCTGCCATGCCTATTTATGTATCTACCCCAATAGGTAATTCTGTAGTGGTGGATCGGGCATACTGATCTTGTGTACTTTTTCTGGGCATAAGACTTTGGTAGACTTGCTCATGTTAGATATGGTCGATTTTGGTGTTATTTTGGGTATGGATTGGTTGGCTCCTTATCATGATGTCTTAGATTATTTTGCTAAGATTGTAACTTTAGCTTTAGTTGGTGTGACAAGGATAGCTTGGAAATGGTACACTTAATTCGGGTCCTAACAGGGTTATATCTTATGTTCAGGCTCATAAATTGGTTGAGAGGGGATGTTTATCTTACTTGGCCTATATTCATAATACCAACGTTGTTCACCTTCTTTCTTGGATTTTATTTGTGTTGTTCGTGAGTTTATGGATGTGTTCCTTACAGACTTTCCTGGTATGTCTCCATATTGAGATAATGATTTCATCATTGATGTTGAGCCAGGCACCAAGCCTATTTCTATTTCCTCCTTATAGGATAGCCCCAACAGAGTTGAAGGAACTGAAGGATCAGTTATAGGAGTTATTGGATAAGGGATTTATTTGACCTAGTATTTTACCTTGGGGTGCATCTTTCTTGTCTGTACAGAAAAAAAATGGGTCTATGGGGATGTGTATTTACTATCGGTAGTTGAATAAGGTAATGGTTAAGAATAGATATCCTCTTACTCGTAGTGATGATTTATTTGATCAGCTTCAGGGTGTTGCGGTGTTTTTGAAGATTGATTTGCAGTTTGGTTTTCACTAATTGAGGATTAGATATTTGGATATTTCAAAAATAGCTTTTTGAACTCGATATGATCATTATGTGTTCTTGGGCATGTCTTTTGGGTTGAACCATGCCCCTGCCGCATTCATAGAGTTGATGAACCGGGCATTTCGACCGTATCTTGACTCATTTATTATGGTATTTATAGATGATATCTTGGTTTATTCCAAGAGTGAGGTTGAGAATGGGCATTTGTGATTGTGCTTCAGAGATTGAGGGATGAGAAGTTGTATGCTAAGTTCTCTAAGTGGGAGTTTTGGTTGGAGTCTGTTTCTTTCTTTGGTCATGTGCTGACTAAGGAAGGTATTATGGTTGATCAAGCCAAGGTTGTAGTCTGTTTCTTTCTTTGGTCATGTGCTGACTAAGGAAGGTATTATGGTTGATCAAGCCAAGGTTGTAGTGGTTCATGACTGGGCTAGACCTATTTTGCCCACTGGGATTCAGAGTTTTATTGGGTTGGTCGGGTATTATCGATGTTTTGTTGAGGGTTTTTCATCTATTGCAGCTCCATTGACCAAGTTGACCCAGAAGAAGATTCCTTTTCAGTGGTTCGATGCTTGTAAGGCGAGCTTCCTGAAGCTCAAGGAATTGTTGACTTCAGCTCCTATATCAGCTTTGCCTAAGAAGGGCGTAGGCTTTACTGTCTTTTATGATGTTTCAGGTGTTGGGTTAGGTGTTGTGTTGATGCACGAGGGCAAGGTAAATGCTTATGCATCTCGTCAATTGAAGCTTCATGAGAAGAATTATCCTACCCATGATTTAAAGTTGTGCGCAGTTGTGTTTGCCTTGAAGTTGTGGAGGCACTACTTGTATGGAGTCCGTTGTGAGATCTTTTCATATCATCGTAGCCTTCAGTACTTCTTCACTCAGCGAGATCTTAATATGAGGCAGCGCCATTGGCTTGAGTTGGTTAAGGATTATGACTTGACTATTCTCTATCATCCGGGCAAGGCTAATATTGTTGTGGATGCCTTGAGCTAAAGTCGACTAGCATGGGTAGCTTAGCGCATGTTTTGACCCAGGAGAGACTTTTGGCCTTAGAGGTTCATTCTTTAGCTAACCAAATGGTTAGACTTGATATCTCGACACTAGGGTGTGTTTTGGCATTTGTGGATGCTAGACCTTCTTTGATGGAGCAGATCCGAGCTCATCTGTTTGATGATGTTGGATTGAGGTCGATTCGAGAAAAGGCATTGAGTGGATAGGATAAGGAAGCCTCACTTGATTCAGATAGAGTTTTGTGGATTAGAGTTCGAGTTTCTGTACCGAAAGTGGGTGATTAGATTAGGTTGATATTAGAGGAGGCCCATTGTTCCAGATATTCCATCTATCCAGGTATGACTAAAATGTATCGTGATGTAAGACAACACTACTGGTTGTGTGGTATGAGGCGAGATATAGCAGATTTTGTGGCTCGCTGCCTATGTTGTTAGTAGGTAAAGGTCAAGCATATGAGACTTGGTGGTTTACTTCAGAGGTTACCCATTCCCGAGTGGAAGTGGGAACACATCACTATGGACTTTGTGACTGGTTTGCCTCGTACATCTCATGGTTCTGATAGTGTTTAGGTCATCGTGGATCGCTTGACCAAGTCAGCTCATTTTATTTCGGTTCAGGTCTCATTTAGTGCTGAGAGGTTGGCCCGTATCTACATTCGTGAAATTGTGCGTCTGTATGGTGTGCCGATGTCCATTATTTTAGATTGAGGTCCTGTGTTCACATCTCACTTTTGGAAGACTTTTCAGGATGATTTGGGTACTCGAGTGGATCTTAGTACAGTGTTTCGGCCCCAGATTGATGGCCAGTCAGAGCGGACTATACAAGTTTTGGAGGATATGCTTCCCACATGCGTGATGGATTTTGGTGGCTAGTGGGAGTAGCATTTGGCTTTAGCAGAGTTTGCATATAATAATAGCTACTATTCCAGTATTGATATGGCTCCTTTTGAGGCGTTGTATGGTAGGCGTTGTCTCTCTCCGATAGGTTGGTTCGATGTTTCAGAGGTGAGACCTCGAGGTACGGACTTTCTTCGTGACTCTTTAGATAGGATTCGGGTCATTCAGGATAGACTTAGAGCGGCCCAGAGTAGGCAGAAGTGTTATGCTGATCGTATATGTCATGCCTTGAGTTTTGGTGTTGTTGATCGTGTTTTCCTTCGAGTTTCACCCATGAAGGGTGTGATGAGGTTTGGGAAGAGGGGCAAGCTTAGCCCCAGGTATATTGGTCCATTTGAGATTCTTCGGATTGTTGGTGATGTAGCTTATGAGTTGACTTTGCCCCCTGATCTATCAGCTATTCATCCAGTTTTTCATGTTTCTATGCTTCGTCGCTATATTCCTGATGAGTCTCATGTCATTCATTGGGATTTGATTCGGTTAGATGAGCGGTTGTCCTTTGTTGAGGAACCGGTTTCTATTTTGGCTAGGGATGTTAGGCGGTTGCGCTCTAGAGTGATCCCTGTGGTTAAGGTCCTATAGCGACATCGACCTGTAGATGAAGCTACTTGGGAGGTTGAGTCTGACATGTGCAATTCCTATCCCCAGCTTTTCATTGATTGAGGTATTTCCTTGCCTTAGTTCGAGGACGAACTAGATTTTTATTGGTGGATGATGTAACGACCTAAAAATTTGATGAAATATGTGAAATTTGTGATTTTATGTGATTTGAGTGTTTTACCCATCCACGCAGTTGCCTTATGGTATTTTTGGGGTGTGGGAGTGGTTGCCATGATTTTTGATGCATTTTGATATCGTTTATGCAATATTGTAGTTTCTGATGGCTTCAAAAGCCTTATTTTGGACTTATGTGGTTATATTTTGATCCGTGCGACGGATGACCTAACGGACTGCACCAGAAGCTCTGGAATATCGATTTTAGGCTAGGTGGACCTTTGGTTCGGGCCCTGATTCACCCGAGCTCATTTCAACCTATTGATTGAAAAATTGGAAAATTGAAAATATGGGTGTGGGACCCACATTTGATCGAAACGACCTCGTATGGAAAATTCGAATTTGCCAATAGATCCGTAATATCAATTTTAATGTGTTAACATGTTAGGTATGATTTTACGGCTTTTAAATCTCATTTCGACCTTCGGTTTGGAAAATTGTGATTTCGGGTCTCGGGGGTCAATTTTGTGAAAATAATTTTTTCTGAAAAATCTGGTATCGCTATCGCGTCCGGAACATCGAATTTAGTGTGGTTGCATAATTTGTTTGCATAAATAGGACTCCGAACGAATTCCGAGCACCCCGTCGAAGTCCATTTCGAGTTAGAATAAAAAAAAAACTGCTTAGTTATGCAGAAAAAATATGCAATATATATAGCAGTTTTTTCACATTTTTGGGCCATTTTGCTCATTTTTCATCTTGTCTCTTGAGAGTTAAACCCTAAATATTTTGAGAGTTTAAAAGTGAAGTTTGTGAGAGCTTGGGAAGCTAGATTAACACTTATTTGTTGATTTTAATTACGGATTTAAGGTGAGAATTCACCCTTTTCTTAGAAATTTCTTGATAAATTTGTCAAAGCCCCAAAAATCTTAGGGAATGATTTTAAACCCAAATTCTATCTCCTTTCACTTGAATAATATTTTTATCTTATAATTACTAGTTTTTCATCAATTTAACCGTCAAAACAACTCCGATTCTTGATTTGAACCCGGATTTCAAGGATTTTACTCGGTAAAACTCAAAAATAGTTTTTCTTCGATTTGAACCCCGTTTTTCACTCGATTTAACTTGGGTTTTCAGCTGTAGGTTCAAAAAAATATGGAGAACATATTTTTGAAGTAAAGTTCCAATTTTGTCCTTTTTTGGAAACCTATTTTGGGGGTCCGTTTTGACCCCGAATTAAAAGTAGTCAATATGGGTGTCGTTGATTTTATTTTAACGCGTAGATTTCATATTTGGTATTTTTAATAGAGTTCGGGATTGTTCGTGAAAAGTAAGGTCGCGGGTTCAAGTGTAGCGGACCGATTTCGGCATTCGAGGTAGGTTATGGATTAACTCTTCAGACTGGGCTGGGTAGTAAATGATGGTACAAAATGCATGTTATGGGTGGGAACTAATCATGAAAAATGGCTATCGACGTGTTGTGCCCGTGTGGGGGCCTATATGTGATGTAATTGTTGAAATTGAAATATTATGTGATATGTTTGACCGTGTGGGGTCCTATGTGACATTGATAGCCTTGAATACATGTGAGTAATTATATTATATTGTTTAATGTGGTACCATGGGTGTATTGTGATTATATTCATACTTTACTGGCATATGAGACATGTGGAAATTCATGGATGAAATGAAAATAACAAGTGAATATTGACTCATGTGGTTGAGGAAATGTATCATTGTGGTTGGTTGTGGAAATATATCATGTGGTTGGTTGTGGAAATACGTTGTGAGTATTACATTTTCATATCTTACTCATTCATGAAACATTGGTACCACTGTGGCAACATTTGAGAAAAACTGGCAACACCTTTTTAAAAAATATTGTAACACCTTACAAAATCCTTTTCGAGAGATGTGCCGGAAAGGAGATATGAGATGTGTGGATTGTATATGGGTTGAAGAACCCCCATGGATCCTACGTCAGGAAGCTTTAGCTCCGTAGGTGTATACGGGGATTGTGCGACGATTGATAACGCTCAATCTACAGCTCTCGTAGGAGTGTAAAGCGGTCGTTAGCAAATATAGAACCCAACCTGGGTTGGGTATCGATCCCACAGGGAATAGCTTGGTCAACAAGTAAGCAAAATTAATAGACTTTTGGTGCAAGTCTCGTAAGAAGGGGGGATTGTAATAAGTAACCAAAGTAATGAAATAAAAGCTGAAAATAATAAAGTAAAAAGAGAAAGATTGTCACGTTGGTTGTAAACAATGAGAATTGAAGCGTTGGGGTTATGTCCACCTTCTGAGGTATACGTCTCTATTGGCTATGAGTGTGTAGAGTCTTGACATGCAATTGCTTATAGAGAATTGTAGTTGATGGTAAATCCAAGCGTCTCTCGACCTAAACAAGGACTATTTCACTTTAACTCTCTCGAGCTTAAAGTGTGTCTAGCGGTACAAATTCTCCAAGAGGTTAGTCCAGTTACGGCACTAGCTTTTTAATAGGAAAGGGTGTCCTACTACCTTGACATTATCTCTTTTCCAGACAAATACCCTTTCTCTCGAACAAGTTAAATGTTAGACTGGCGTTAGTCTATGCGTCTTCTTTTCTAGACAAGTAACCTTTCTCTCAAACAGGTTAGATGTTAGAATGGCGTGTTCATGTGTTTGAAACCGCAAAGATTGTAGATTTAAGATGAAGAGAATAATGATATAAGCAATATACGTGTCTTGAACTCACAAGCTCATAGCAATAGATAGTAACTCATTCGGCTTCCATAACCCCAACTAAGAGATTTAGTTACCCATGAATGCGAAGGATATCACGTTTTGCATGGTGGATGGCGTGTAAAAGAGGTGTTAGGCGTGTGGTTTTGGTGATTCCGTAGCAAGTAACAATTCTCTTGTTGTGGAATTTAGGAGTAGAAGAATGAAGAATTAAGAATGTATTGTAGGAAGATGTCTTAATTGTAAGGAGATGAATGAATTGTAAGAATGTGTCTCTAAATCTCTAGCATGATAGGGTATTTATAATAATCCTATCCTACTCCTACTAAGCTAATGAAATAAATAACCAAATCCTAATATACTAATGAAATCCTTGACCCAAATGTACTAGGGTAAGGTTACAAAATTATAATCCAAATAGAATAATAAAACACATAACCTAATTGCACTAGGTTAATGTATTATGGCAAAAATCCAGCTTTGTGTCTGTAAGTCCCCAAAGTCTTCAGAATTGCTGTTTTAGCCCGGGACAGATTTTCCATGCAGCAGATTTAGTCCTTTAGGCGTCCAGCTCCTTTCCACTTCGTTCGTGAGCTTTCTTTTGCGTCAAGTAAGCCATAAATAGCTGTATTTTGCATCATTTATACCTGAAACTTTCCTAATCATGTTCGTTAGCTCATTTACAGAAAAAAGGACTAAAAGTGCATGAAATATATAATTTGTTCTCAAAACTAGGCTAAAATATGGGCAAAATATATTGATATAGGCGCGTAAATTCGCCTATCATCAACACCCCACACTTAGAGCTTTGTTCGTCCTCGAACAACATATCATGTCCTTCTAAGCATCGACTTAAGGTTTTTACAGCAACAACACAAAACATTCTTCAAGACAAGCACAACAATTAGCAACAAAGAGTAGCTTTCCGATTATAAGTAGAAACAATTTAACCTCAAGCATAGACTCGTGATGGTGATCAACTCGCATGCAAACGTTAAGGTGCATAGAATCATGTACAACTATCCAAGACTCATCAACCATGTGTGTCTCACAATATAGTACCCATAATCACTCACAAGTATAGCATATTTGTTTCAAACATGGGTATCAAAGTATCCTTGCACTCACTCTCACAAAGAATTCATATGTAGCAACTAATGACCATAAGCTTGCCTTTAATGTAGTACTCTACTAAATGTCGGAATGTTAAGATTAGGATCAAGTAGGTCTTTAGATGGTTGTAATGTAGGCTAAGGGACGGGTAGGACTATTTTGGCCAGAAATAGTGACTAAGTTCCTAAGCACTTTAATACATCACATTGTATCATTGACACTTTGTTCTTTCAACCTTTCTTTATTTTATTCTTCCACCCTTGTTCTCATCTTTAGTTTTTCAATTTTAAGCACAACTCACTTTTCAGCTTTCTTTTCCTTTTTTTTTTTTCACAACATACCTCTTATGATAGCACTACATTCAAGCACCATTACAATTTAAAGCCTCATACTCAACCAATTTCCTCTTATGTTGTCACATGACTTTTTCACTTTAAAGAACTTAGGAATTTGGATCAAATTATGGTCTTAAAAAAATGGATTAGGCTTACATACAAGGTTGTCAAAGAAATAGGCTAAAGGCTCAAAAGGGTTTAACTAGGATGATTTACATGGGTAGGAAAAACTGAAGGTAAACTTGTATAGGTTGCCAAAGAAATGCCTAAATCATATCCTAAACTTACATTCCTTATTTTCGCTTTGCATACATACGAGGCAAGTTCTAGCATCAGCTACATACATAGAATATACTATTACCTCACACACACAAGGCACATGGTCGACTTGATTGGTAGTAATATAGACTCTCGACCCAACAAGTGAAGGAATTGAATCACACACTATCACATAATGAGTCACAACTAGAGCCTAAATGTCTCAATAGTCACATTGTAGCACATACTCTTGTTCTATTTTCATGCTGCCTATCAAAATAATTTCATGTAGCTAGAAAAAATTTTTACTCCTAAAAACTAAAAAAAACGTCAAATAAAAAAAAACAGTAAAACAAGCAAACATACAAACATAGGTGCAAACAAAGAAGTATAGCATGCAGATTCTGCCACCCCACACTTAGACTAGACACTGCCCTCAGTGGAAAATAAGTCGAAGAACCTGATTAATCGGACTCCTCCTCAATGTCGGGGGTCATACCCCCTTCGTCAGAATCATCATAAGAGTCATCGTCAGAGTTCTCCTCAGCATCAGAATCAGGCAATCGTCTATCATCATCAGTTGGCACGTCATCATCAAGAGGTTCCTCAAAATATACGCCCACTCCACACATCTCCCGGGCATGCCTATTCATTGGGTAGTCGTGGTCCATCTGTTGGAGCTCTTCAGCAGTTGGAATACGTCCACCACTCATCATAGTGAATCTCGTTATGCCATAGAGATGACGGAAGAAACTCTCATCACGAGCATGTCTCTCCGCAGTGGTAAGGTTGACTCCATGCGTTGTTTCAGCATCTTTGACCTTGGTGAGGTCAACCTTCTTTGGGTTATGTGGGAGTTTGTGGTCAGCTGATTCCTCTTCTATATCCTCCTTCCGCAACATTGCTGTCAACAAATTGCCGAATGTGAAATGGGACCTTCGGTGGAGTCTGGCTTTTCTCATGGTAGATCGAATGATTGCCCCAAAGTTGATAGGGACATTCGTCATCAACGCATAAACCAAACACACTCTATCTCTCGATATCTTGGTGTATTGCGTCCCAGGAATAAGGCATGAGTTGACAATGCGCATCCAGATTCTTGCTTCCCTATTTAGTGGAGCATAGGGGAATGTGTTGTGACGGCCTGTTTCCTTATGTCTGCCCCATCTTGCCATTGATCTGCTTCCACAAAGCATGTGTCTTATTGCTCTGTAAGGAGGCCTGTTGTACAGCTCTTTGTATGGTGCAGTGTCGACCGAAGGTAGGCCTAGAAACGAGTTGATCCAATCCGCTGTAAGCTGTAACACTTGGCCCCAAATTTTGACTTCGTTGCCTGCTGTGTTTGGCGACCAGTTGGCATAAAACTCTCTTGTCAAGTCAAGATTGCACTCTCCCATGTCACGGAAGATGAAATCCAGCTTCAAAGCCATAATTTTAGCCAACATTTGCGGCTCCTTCTTTGCTAAGGTCTCCTTGTTGATTAAGTCGACGTGCACATATTTCTTTTCTTTATTGCTGCTGTACCATGCCTTGGCTTCTTCCTCAAGAACCCATTTAATTCCGAACATTCTGCGTGGTAGGTGTGCTGAAGATGATTCTCCTTGGTCTTTTCGGCTTCTCTTTTTATCCTTTCGGGTCGTGGTAGCCTTCTCCTTGCCTTGCTTTGCTTTGGGTGCCATTGTACCTGAGACTAGAGATAATGTTAGTTGCAGCACAATCTCACTTTATACAATCTACATGCAAGGACTAGGGGTACCACCCCACACTTAATCTTGTTAGCACAAATCAGTGAAGTGAAAGTGGTCGAGTACTCAGACTTCGTCGACATACGTCTTAGGATTGTATTCCGACAAGAAAATTAGCATTACATCACTTATGTGCAGCCATTTGGATGACTTTCATGGTGTATATAGCAACACTACAACATAGGGGTTACCACATGGAATTGCTATTTGAACAACAAACACCACTTCCTAAGTCGATAGTCACTATAACCTTATCCCGATGGCCGGGATGGTTAATCATGCAAGCATCCAAACCACTCTCTCAAGTAATATTAATAGCCACATATGTTCAGCAAGTATCATAACAATGCCATTGAAACAAAATTCAAGTCGGATACAAGGCAAGAATTCCATACGTATACCTTCAATCACACGATTTTGCAACAATTATCCAATCACATGAACATCACCACCAATTTCTTATGATTTAGCAAATTATAATAAGCATAGCAACGTAGTACTTACGATAAATAGATGAAGAATAAGAGAGCACTTACTTGCTTTGAAGATTGTGGAGAAGTTGTTGTGGATTGGAAGAACAAAGGAAGAAAAATTTGAGAGGATTTGGGATGATATGCGGCGCCTTTAGGGTTGCTTCTAATGTGTTTGTGACATAAAAACAAGTCCCCTTTTTATAGGAGGAGTATGGGTCGGGTTATGACCCATTTACAATCGGATTTGGGGACAAAATCACAACATATGCGGCGCATATCCCTCGGCATATCACTTACATATGCGGCGCATTGTCCATGGCATAATGGGACATATGCGCCGCATATCCTATGTCATTTCTAGACATATGCGCCGCATAGTCTATGGCATTTGGTCTAAGTATCTCAAATGCCATAGCATAGGCGGCGCATAGTCAAAAGCACACCTAGGAATAGGCGGCGCATTGTGTATAGCACACTAGATTCCGAGTCTTTAGGCTATAGAATAGGTTGTGCATCGTTCGTGGCATATTTATACCAAGGCCTAGCCTTCCTCGAAGCCTATTATGACGTGAGAAAGGCTCAATTCATAGACTTATGCATCACCATTCCTAACTTACCGACTTTACCATATAATGCGACCAAATCGTCAATTGAAATCAATCTCCTCGTTGCATACTTCTTGCACCTATATTTGCTCAAAACACAATGAAAACGATTAGTACGATGGGTTGCCTCCCACCAAGCGCCTTAGTTTTGGTCGTGGCACGACTCTTATTTTTGGATTTTCATTTATCAAAAAGAAAAAAAACTAAAACGACGAAACGATAAAACGATAAAACGATAAAACAATAAAACGATAAAACGATGGGTTGCCTCCCATCTAGCGCCTTTTTTTATTGTCGTGGCTCGACGTAGTAACCTCGAGTACTTAGACTTCGTCGAGATAAGTGATGGCCATGTCTTTTATCGAGTCAAGAGGACCGATATATGGTTTAACACGTTGGCCATTCACTTTGAAGATAACACCCTCATTATTTTCCAATTCGACTACTCCAGACGAGTAGACTTGGGTGACTTTAAATGGACCAGACCACTTTGATTTTAACTTACCTGGGAAGAGCTTGAGTCTGGAGTTAAAGAGTAATACCATGTCACCTTTTTGGAAGTTTCGTCGAACAATCCGCTGATCATGATACTTCTTCATCCGCTCCTTGTATAAATCTGATCTTTCATATGCATGGAGACGGAATTCATCTAGTTCGCTCAGCTGCTCCAACCTTAGGTTCTTCACATCATCCCAATTCAGATTCAAGTGCTTTAATGCCCACAATGCCTTGTATTCAAGCTCGATGGGTAGATGACAAGCCTTCCCATAAACTAGCAGATAAGGTGACATGCCAATGGGTGTCTTGAATGCAGTCCTATACGCCCATAGTGCATCATCTAGCTTTCGAGACCAATCCTTCCGATTCGCATTGACCGTCTTGGCAAGGATTTGCTTGATCTCACGATTGGAAACCTCTACTTGTCCACTAGTTTGAGGATGATAAGGCGTAGCTACCTTGTGTTGTTTGACTCCATACTTGGCCAATACAGTTTTGAATAGCTTGTTGCAAAAGTGAGATCCTCCATCACTTATGATAGTACGAGGTACTCCAAAGCGAGAGAAGATATTCTTCTTTAAAAACGCTACAACACGCTTTCCTTCGTTATCGGCCAATGCTACAGCTTCAACCCATTTCGACACATAATCCACAGCAACCAAGATGTACTTCATTCCAAACGAATTCACGAATGGTCCCATGAAATCAATACCCCACACATCAAAGAGTTCTACCTCCAGAATTTTGGACATGGGCATTTCATGGTGTTTTGAAATAGCACCTTGACGTTGGCATTGGTCACACCTTCTCACATAGTCGTGTGCATCTCTGAATATTGTAGGCCAATAATAACCACTTTGCAAGACTTTCCTTGCCGTTCGATTCCCTGCATGATGTCCCCCAACTTGCGAAGTGTGGCATGCTTCCAATATAGTAGGCACTTCTCCATGGGATATACATCGTCGAATGATACCATCCGCGCATCTTCGAAACAAATAAGGCTCATCCCAATAGTAGTGCTGAACGTCATGCATAAACTTCCTCCTCTGGTGGTAAGATAAATTGGAAGGTAACACATTACTCACCACGAAATTTGCAAAGTCGGCATACCATGGTAAGTTCTCCATTGTTGTCGCTAGTATCTCCTCGTCAGGGAATGCATCGTCAATCTGATTTTCTGGTTGCGCCATATACTCATTCTCAAGTCTAGATAGGTGATCAGCCACTTGGTTCTCGCAACCTCTTCTATCTTTGACTTCGAAATCAAACTCTTGTAGCAGCAATACCCATCTAATCAGCCTTGGTTTTGCATCCTTCTTTGTCATTAGATATCTAAGAGCTGCATGGTCTGTATGAACGATCACCTTAGTACCCAATAGATAGGCACGAAACTTCTCGAATGCATACACAACTGCTAGGAGCTCTTGTTCAGTAACAGTGTAGTTCCTTTGGGCTTCATTAAGGACCTTACTCGCATAGTAGATAGGATGAAATAACTTCTCCTTTCTCTGTCCAAGAACAGCACCAACGGCTACACCACTAGCATCACACATGATTTCAAACGGGAGCGTCCAATCTGGTGCTACCATGATAGGGGCTTCAATGAGTTTTTCTTTAAGGCATTCGAATGCCTTCAAGCAATCATCATTAAAGTCAAACTTCGCATCTTTCTCCAATAGCTTGCACAATGGACTTGAAATTTTGGAGAAGTCTTTGATGAATCTACGATAAAACCCAGCATGGCCAAGAAAACTACGAACTCCCTTCACCAAAATTGGAGGTGGTAGCTTTTCAATTACCTCTATTTTGGCGCGATCAACCTCTATTCCTCTTTCGGAGATCTTGTGCCCAAGAACAATTCCTTCTTTTACCATGAAGTGGCACTTCTCCCAATTAAGCACAAGGTTGAACTCTACACATCTTTGTAATGCCATGCTCAAGTTCACCAAACATGCGTCAAAGGACTCACCAACAACTGAAAAGTCGTCCATAAATACCTCCAAAGTGTCTTCTACCATATCAGAGAAAATAGACATCATACAACGTTGAAAGGTGGCTGGTGCGTTACATAACCCGAATGGCATACGTTTGAAGGCAAACGTACCATATGGGCATGTAAACGTTGTCTTCTCTTGGTCTTCTGGTGCAATACAAATCTGATTATAACCTGAATAACCATCAAGAAAGCAAAACCATCCTTTCCCCGCTAATCGATCTAGCATTTGGTCCATAAATGGCATGGGGAAGTGATCCTTGAGAGTCCAAGAATTCAGCTTGCGGTAGTCCATGCATACTCTCCATCCAGTAACGGGCCTGAGTGGAATAAGCTCATTCTTTGCATTAGCAACCACCGTCATACCTCCTTTCTTGGGGACACATTGTACTGGGCTTACCCATGTACTGTCAGAAATAGGATACACGACTCCTGCATCTAACCACTTGATAATCTCCTTCTTCACCACCTCTTGCATTGGTGGGTTTAGACGTCTTTGATGTTCAATGGTGGGTGTGCACTTTTCTTGAAGCTGAATTTTATGTGTGCAAATCCCAGGTGAAATACCAATGATATCCGCAATGGTCCATCCAATAGCTCTAATATACTTGCGTAAGATTACAATAAGAGCTGCAACTTGTTGCTCACCTAAATCGGCTGCCACTATGACTGGAAGAGTGTTTCCGCATCCTAAGAATGCGTACTTCAAATGGCTTGGCAGCTCCTTCAATTCTAACGTGGGTGGTTCTTCAACAGATGGCTTAGCTGGTGGTGTGGGTCGATTCTTGAGATCAAGATCCAGCTTCTTGGGAGTATAGCGATATGCTCCTAATCCCGATAGAGCACAAATATCATCTTCAGAAATTTCAGCATCATCATCCTCTTCTGCCATGAGCAAAACCTCCAAAGGATCATCAAGAATTTGCTCTTCAGTAAGTAACTCATCCTCATCATCAACGACAACATCAGCCACAGAAAATACACTTAGATCTTTAGGTTGCTTCATTGATTTGCAAACATCAAAGCGCACCACTTCATCATTTATTCGGAATGAAAGCTCATTAGCTCTCAAATCTATGAGCACACTTCCCGTAGCAAGGAAGGGGCGTCCCAAGATTATGGGAACCTCTGAATCTGCTTCACAATCTAAGATGACAAAGTCTGCCGGAAAAATAAATGAAGATACCTTTACCAAGACATCGCATAGAATACCAACTGGTCGTTTTACCGACCTATCCGCCATAACAAGCCTCATATTAGTTGGTGTAGGATCTCCTAACCCCAACTTCTTGTAGATTGATAGTGGCATCAAGTTGATGCTGGCTCCTAAGTCACACAATGCTTTAGCAAATTCCAAAGATCCGACGGTGCAAGGAATAGTGAAAGCTCCGGGGTCGGCCTTCTTCTGAACTATGGATCGGGTAGCGATTGCACTACAATGATGCACATCATCTTTCAGCTCATAGCTTGCTGCCCTCTTCTTAGTCAAAAGATCTTTCATAAACTTTGCATACCCAGGCATTTGTTCAAGTGCCTCTACCAATGGGACATTAATAGTCAGCTGCTTCAACATGGTCATAAATTTGCTGAACTTAGTGTCATCGGCCACCTTCTTCAATCTTTGTGGAAAAGGTGGTGGTGGGTATGGAAGTGTTCTCTCCATGGCTTTCTTCTCCTCTTGCTTCCGTTTATTTTTTTCAAGCTGCACGTCACTAGGTAAAACGTCCTTGACGTTGGAAGTAGATATTGCGGCGTCTTCTCTAGTGGCGTCACTAGGTGTGGCGTCCATGTCTGCTGTTCCGTCAACTACTTGCTTGCCTGTTGCTGAAGTTTCCAGCACCTTACCACTCCTCGTGGTGATGGCCATGCATGACCCATCATTCCTTGGGTTTTGGACTGTATCGCTCGGTAAGGTGCCAGCCTTTCTTTGATTGAATGCTGCTGAAAGTTGGCTTAATTGCTGCTCTATTTGCTTGATAGAAGTGGAATGAGAATCAACTAATTGCTTCATGGAGGCCAAATCATCAATCACCTCCTTAACTCCCGCGCTCGTCGTTTCCACTCCTTTCAATAACTTAGCTATCATGTCTTCCATAGAATTAGATGTGGTGGTGTCACGTCTACCAGGGGGAACGTACAAACCACTATTTTCATTATTTTTCTTCCAACTACCTTGGTCTTTACCTCCAGATTTATCATAATAGTTCCGACCTTGGTTTCCTTGGGCATTCCCACGGAAACCCCCCTGATTGTTCAAGTAGTTGGCCTCCTCTTCCGAATCAGATTCGTCTCTTCCCTTTGACGCAATAGCTTTCACTTTTTCAGTCTTCCCTAATAGATGCTTTGTAAGAAGATCCATTTGGGTTTTCATGTGCGCCATATCTTGATCACGTTCTTCTTCTCTTCTTCTTTGGTCTGCAGACATGCCAATAGATAAAGTGGGGCTTGCTACCTCAGAATCCCTGGTATGCCAAGCTCTACTTTGTTTCGTCATACGATCTAGCATGTTGCTTGCTTGACCAAAGGTGAGGTCCATAAAAGAACCTCCAGCTGCGTTGTCCACCACTGGTTTAGTTACTGAATTCAAGGCTCTATACAAGATCTCCATGAGGTGAACATTAGTCATGTGATGGTTTGGGCATCTCGCTAGCTTTGTCTTGAACCTCTCCCATGTTTCGTGAAGAGCTTCAGAGGGAAGCTGACGAAAGTTGCTGATTTCATCTCTCAATTGAGCCCTCTTGGATGACGGAAAGAATCTTTCTAGGAAAACGTCTCTCAATTGCCTCCAATTTGTAATAGAATCAGGAGTCAGCCCATTCAACCATAATGTTGCCTCCCCAGACAGAGACAATGGAAATAGACGTAATCGAATAGCATTCTGACCAACACCAGGATTGTCAAAAGACTTGCATGTAGAAATAAAGTTGATGAGATGCATATTTGGATCATCGCCTGCTAGTCCACCAAATAATCCCTTGAGTTGCAATAACTGAATCATGGTCCTTGTGATATTGAATTTGGCTCCGGGCGCTAATGGTGGTGGAATTATGGATCCAGTGGCTCCGGCACCATCAAGATCATCATCATCATCGTCGAAAGCTGGTTGCAAAGGTTGACGATCATATCTGTACCGAGCTTGTCGACCTCTTCGATTGGCAGGTGTTGCAATTTCAGCGCCATGCCTTGGGTTTATCAACTCGTCATCTCCTAAATCTTCATCGTCAGGATTTGTTGCTCGTCCAGGATTATCAATGTTTTGTTGTTGGACTTGAGCAGCGGCAAGAGCAGCTAGTCTTGCTTGCTCGTGTTGAGCAGCCATCCTGTCGATTTCAGCTTGTGCTTCCATTCTTCTAATTCGTTGCGGTTCAGGATTGATTGGTAATAACGGTTGACCAGAACTTCTAGTATGGGGCATGCACTAAAAGAAAAACCTGCAATAAACAAAAACAAAAACTAAACGTAAAAGTACGAGAATCTTTGACCAAAGGGTCTAGTAATTATCACGAACTTGATTGACACTCGTATTCCCCGGCAACGGCGCCAATTTTTGATAACGCTCAATCTACATCTCTCGTAGGAGTGTAAAGCGGTCGTTAGCAAATATAGAACCCAACCTGGGTTGGGTATCGATCCCACAGGGAATAGCTTGGTCAACAAGTAAGCAAAATTAATAAACTTTTGGTGCAAGTCTCGTAAGAAGGGGGGATTGTAATAAGTAACCAAAGTAATGAAATAAAAGCTGAAAATAATAAAGTAAAAAGAGAAAGATTGTCACGTTGGTTGTAAACAATGAGAATTGAAGCGTTGGGGTTATGTCCACCTTCTGAGGTATACGTCTCTATTGGCTATGAGTGTGTAGAGTCTTGACATGCAATTGCTTATAGAGAATTGTAGTTGATGGTAAATCCAAGCGTCTCTCGACCTAAACAAGGACTATTTCACTTTAACTCTCTCGAGCTTAAAGTGTGTCTAGCGGTACAAATTCTCCAAGAGGTTAGTCCAGTTACGACACTAGCTTTTTAATAGGAAAGGGTGTCCTACTACCTTGACATTATCTCTTTTCCAGACAAATAACCTTTCTCTCGAACAAGTTAAATGTTAGACTGGCGTTAGTCTATGCGTCTTCTTTTCTAGACAAGTAACCTTTCTCTCGAACAGGTTAGATGTTAGAATGGCGTGTTCATGTGTTTGAAACCGCAAAGATTGTAGATTTAAGATGAAGAGAATAATGATATAAGCAATATACGTGTCTTGAACTCACAAGCTCATAGCAATAGATAGTAACTCATTCGGCTTCCATAACCCCAACTAAGAGATTTAGTTACCCATGAATGCGAAGGATATCACGTTTTGCATGGTGGATGGCGTGTAAAAGAGGTGTTAGGCGTGTGGTTTTGGTGATTCCGTAGCAAGTAACAATTCTCTTGTTGTGGAATTTAAGAGTAGAAGAATGAAGAATTAAGAATGTATTGTAGGAAGATGTCTTAATTGTAAGGAGATGAATGAATTGTAAGAATGTGTCTCTAAATCTCTAGCATGATAGGGTATTTATAATACTCCTATCCTACTCCTACTAAGCTAATGAAATAAATAACCAAATCCTAATATACTAATGAAATCCTTGACCCAAATGTACTAGGGTAAGGTTACAAAATTATAATCCAAATAGAATAATAAAACACATAACCTAATTGCACTAGGTTAATGTATTATGGCAAAAATCCAGCTTTGTGTCTGTAAGTCCCCAAAGTCTTCAGAATTGCTGTTTTAGCCCGGGACAGATTTTCCATGCAGCAGATTTAGTCCTTTAGGCGTCCAGCTCCTTTCCACTTTGTTCGTGAGCTTTCTTTTGCGTCAAGTAAGCCATAAATTGCTGTATTTTGCATCATTTATACCTGAAACTTTTCTAATCATGTTCGTTAGCTCATTTACAGAAAAAAGGACTAAAAGTGCATGAAATATATAATTTGTTCTCAAAACTAGGCTAAAATATGGGCAAAATATATTGATATAGGCGCGTAAATTCGCCTATCATCAACGATCCCGGAGGTTGTGCGATAACCTCGTGCATCATCATCATCATCATCATCATATGCATTGCACTTACTTTATTGTGTTTATGTTGTGTTGTATTGCCTTATTGACTTGTCATCTATGTGTTTGTCTTACTTTCCTTTACTTGTATTTGATGATATTGTATCTACATGTTCTTTCTTGTTATATTATATGTGACATAATGAATACTTATGTTTCGTATCTTGGTGTGGTTTTGTAATATATATGAGATTTACTAGAACTGTTAGTGCAAGCAGTGTGGGCTACTGTTGTGGGACATTATCTGATTGCAGGTGACAAGCCCTTAGTGTATATTTTGTATGCTTTAGTTGCCACTTTTCTTGGTCGGCCTATGATACCTACTGAGTACAAGTGAATTGTACTCATGCCTACTGTGCTCTTTCGGTAAAGGTCCTAGCTCGAGTGCGCCTCAGCTTACTTGATTCGGGCGATTGTTGGAGCTTCCAAGGTAGCGGTTGGACATTCATACGTCCGAAGTTCACCTCTATCTTTCTATACTAGTTATGTCTTTATTAGTATTAGGAGACAGTTATTATTCCTTTGTGGTTATTTTTCCGATGTATTTGACTCTTGGATTGTATTAGTAGTTCTTACACTATTGACACCTGGTTTTGGGCATGATTGGTAGTTTGCATAAGTTCTTTCTGCATTGTTACGATTATTTATATGGTTCGGCTTCATTTTAGAAGCCTTACCTTGGGGTATTTTTGTCTTTTTCTCTATTCGTATCAGTTTGGGTGATAGGCTTACTTGTCAAGGCACACCGCGACAAGTGCCATCAGGACTCTCGTTTTTGGGTCGTGACAATTTCTTTAATCAATTAATTAATAATATTTATATTAGTTGTCTCACTTATTCAGGTTTAGATTATTCTTCAAAAACTACCGCATGTAGTAAAAAGAACCTGTTTAGGTATAGAATTTTATCATCAATTAACTCTTGATAGTATCTATGATTATAGAGATAAATTTGTTTGTGATTTAAGTGATTCTAAAGTCTTAATTGTTTTTTAAGTTAACAATAATAAATTATCATGTATGATTAATAGATAACTATTAATTGAGAAGATTTAATGTAAATAGGAATACCTTGAATGTCAATGACTTCAACAACTTGGTGTTTGTTTTCATGCTTTTCATGATATTGACCGCATGGTACACTGCATTCGAAATAAAATTGAAGATTATTAATATGTTTAAGAGTTATACACGCCACTCTTTTCATAGAAAATCAATTGTAAGCTAGTACAGAAATTAAACATACAGAAAGAAATCACACTAGATTGATGAGTACAAAAGAAAGTCAAAGTACAGAGAAGATACCAATTAAAAAAAAGCCTTACCAAACAAACTTCACGTAATCAAAAAAAAAAAAGTGCGATCCTATAAAGTATAAATTCAACCTCGAGATTGAACACATAAACAAAAAGAATTCATAAATAAAAATTTTGGCATTCGACTCCTATATAATTTATATTAGTATTTATATATGTACTACTATGCCTATAATTGTATGATTTTTTTTTAAATATAGTAGGCAACTTTTATTTTTTTTTTCAAAAAATAGCCGTAGTTTTTAAATAAAAAGTAATATTAGTTTACTAAGTTATCACGTAATTTATAGTAAATCATAATAGCAATATTTATTGTTGTTTTTTTGTTCAAGAAATATATTTTTTATATTTTAGGACTCTTAATCTCCTCCCCCCTTCCCTCCAAATATATTTTAGGATTCTTAATTCCCCCCATGCCTTCTAGGATTCATATTTCAAGAAATTTTTGGACTCTTAATTTATGGGTTAAAATCATTTACACCCTCGAACTTTGTTGTAAAAATCAAACATTCCCCTCAACTTTAAACAATAATCATTTCCCTCCTTTTTTTTATTTGATTTTCTAAAATACCTACTTTACCCTTGTATTTATATCAACATTTGAATATCTTTTAAATTTTTTTTTTTATAAACATAATTTTTATTTTTTAATCTATATAACATATTTTCTATAAAAAGCTAAAGGTTATTTTTTAGATGAAAAAATAAAAGTGAGAAATACTAATTGAGTATATAAGTTAATGACATTTTATAACAAAATAAATGAGAAAAGTAATAAAAATTAATTTTATTAAAAATAAAAATTCTAATATCTATTTATACTTGAAAATAATACGTAATTATATTTTTATAAATATATTTCATTGCAGATAATACAAATTAATTAATAGTCGAGAGTCTTTTGAAAACAACTTCTCTACCTCCCATGGTAGTGGTAAGGTTTCTGTACCCCTACCCTCTTCATACCTCACTTAGGGGATTTCACTAGGTACGGTGTTGTTGTAGATCTATATTTATTGCAAATGAAATGATTATTGTTAATGAATTTTAAATTACAATTTACATAATAATTCATATTGACAACTAAAACTCGTTTATCTATATAGATATTAATAAATAAGAGTGAATCAAAATACGCATCTATGTACATAATTATATATACACACATACATACTTAATACCTATAATGTAAAATTTTGAATGTAAAAAATACCATTAGATTTTGTAATTAATTTATAAAAGAATTTACTAATAATGTAAATGAATTAAAATAAAAACTTATAAATACCTCAGTTATGAAAGATAAACATATATAATACAAAAAATATTATATAAATAGAAGATTAAAAATATTAAGGGTAAATAGGTATTACATAGTAAAATTGGGGAGAATGATTGTTGCACAATATTAAGGGGGGTGTTTGATTGATTTTCACCCCAGTGAAATCTTCTAAGTGAGGTATGAGGAGGGTAGGGGTACACAAACCTTACTACTACCTCAGGGAGGTAGAGAAGTTGTTTTTGAAGGACCTTCTACTGTTAATTAATTCGTATTAAGGACCTTCTACTGTTAATTAATTCGTATTACCTGTATTGAAATATATTTATAAAAATACAAGTATAAATAGATATTACAATTTTTATTTTTAATAAAATTAATTTTTATTATTTCGTTATAGAATGTCATTAATTTATATACTCAATCAATATTTTTTACTTTTATTTTTCATCTAAAAAATAACATTTACATTTTTATAAAAAAAATATGTTATATTGATTTAAAAATAAAAAAATTATTTATAATTTTTTTTAAATATTCAAATGTTGATATAAATAGAAGCGTAAAGTAGGTATTTTGAGAAATCAAATAGGAAAAAGGAGGAAAATTAATTATTGTTGAAAGTTGAGGGGAGGGTTTGATTTTTACAATAAAGTTCGGGGGTGTAAACGATTTTAACCCCTTAATTTATCCCCATATATTTATTTTATTATCAACTTTTCATATATTTTAGGAGACCTTAATATTTAATTTAACAAAATAACAATTGAATAAAAAATCTAAAAGAAGATTTTATCTATTGTAGAGTGTTGGCCAGTTAAGAAATCTCACATTCAGAAGTTAAAGGTGGTGGAGATGAGGATGTTGCGATGGATGTGTGGTCATACCAGGAAATATAGAGTGAGGAATGAGATTATTTGAAAAAAGGTGGGAATGACTTCAGTGGAGGACAAAATGCTAGAAGTAAGGTTACGTTGGTTCAAACACTAGATAAGGAGAGGTTCTGATGCTCTAGTGCGGAGGTGTGAGACACTGACTATGGATTATCTTAGGCGGGGTAGAGGCAGGCCAAAGAAATATTGGAGGGAGGTGATTAGGCATGATATGGAATAGTTACATCCTACTGAGGACATAACCCTTGATAGGAAGGTGTGGAGAATGCGAATTAGTGGAGGGTTAAGGAGTGAGAGTGCATCGACAACAGTAGGGGAGTGTTCTTTATTTGTATTTGTAGTTTCTTGTTCATTGTGTTGAGTGCTGTCTATGGTTTCAGATTTATTGTTTTAGTATTATCCTGTGGCTCTAGTATTATCTTATGGCTAGCATTGTTAGTTTATATACGTTTATGTTTTGTGTTTGTTATATTGTTATTAGTTCTAAGCCAGGGGTCTATCGAAAACATCCTTTCTACTTCACCTGAGGTAGTGGTATGGACTCCGTATAATGTACCCTCCTCAGACCCCACTAGGTAGAAATACACTGGGTATGTTGTTGTTGTATATTATTATTGTTTGGTTTCACCTAGGGGTGGGTTTTTTTTTAATTACAATTTTTTTATTATTATATTATCTTTGGGGTTTTTTTAAATTATAATTTTTTTATTATTATATTTTTTTGTTTCACATTGGGGGTGGTTTTTTTTTTCTAACTAGATAATTTAAGGCCCGTGATATGGCCCAACATTATAGTCTTATATATATAGGTGTTCGATAATATTCTTAAAATAATTAAATTATCAATATTTTGAGGTAAATATGACAGAAAATGATGATCAACATTACACTTTGGAGAACGCCATCCAGTCCTAATTAATCATTTCTTTTGTCCTGGATACGTCCTTTAATAAACTACTCACTTCTAGAAAATTAAAGATAATTTTTCTAACTTACTCTTAATTAAATTCTATGTCTTTGATGTTGATTATATTTAGACTTAAGGACATTGGAATAATTATAATTAAAGTATCCTTGAAGACTTAAACGTATATTTATTTGGAACAAAATCGCAACCCAAAAGAACACTTATAAAGAAATGGATGAAGTAGATTTTTTTTCTTCTATTTTTTATACAATTAAAGAATTACTTATAGCTTATTTAAGTTGCCACCACTAACATTAAATGAATACGTAATATATATTCTGACAGAAAAGTCGAATTAAATAACAAACATTTAAGTGCAAACTTCATATATTGAATATACAATATGTTGCTTCTTTAATTATATATATTAGCCTTAAAAAAATAAAATTCTTATTGGTTAATTTTGAAATATAAAAAATTGGATTATCAGGGATGTAAAATAGATCCAAAATATACTCTTTTTTATCATTTTTTTGATAAGTTTGAAAAATAAATCAAAATTAATGAAACAAACCTTAAATAAAATTTCTCTTTAAATATTAAAATTATTCTCCCTGTTTCATTCAAGTATATTATTTTTTAATAATTTGACATAAATGACTCTTCTTATAATTTGCATGTCTTTAATTTAAGATTCTTTATGACATATTAATAGCATAATTTTTTTTTAAGAAAATTAATACACTACACAATATTTAGTTTAGGATCACAAGATTTAACTTTATTTATTTATTCTTAAATTTGTGTCTAATCAATTTTGAAACACTAAATTGGAATAGGGAAATACTATTTCTATGTTTTCAGTGAATACTTAGTTTACTTTAATTGAAATTATTCTGTGTTTATTTTTGATAATTGTCAAGATGAGATTTTGTAAAATTTTTTAAGAAAAATTAATTAGGAGTATGATTTGATTAACATATTCTTTTAATTCTTTGATTCTTATCTAGTTATGTGTCTATTGATTGTAAAATAATCAATGAAAAAAATTAAAAAGAACAATTAGTGTTATCTTATTTTTAAAAATTGTCAAGTATTTAGAAATAACTAAGTTTAGATATATATCATCTAAAAATGAAATATAAAATACTAAAATAGAATAATTAAATTAGATATCATGGTAATTTCAGAAAGGCAAAAAAAGAAATTTAATCGCCTTGCATTTTGCTTTCTAACTCTACCTAACAAGCAATGCAAGGGGCCTTGTAACAAAACAAATTTCAATTTGGAGCAAAAACAAAAGGAAAAGGACACTCTATAACACTTTTTTAAAAATAAATAGCGCAAGTTTGAAAATTTTTTAAAAAGTGGTCAGTCGGATATACTATTTCTGCTTTATAGCCATTTCCTAATTTGGGTCATTTTGACCTATGTAGTCCATATACAATCCATATACAATACTGATACAGTCTATATACAATACTGATACAGTATTCAACTTGAGCAATTTGTTCCTTTTAAAAATATTTTAATTTTTGTTTGCTATAAATTTTTTAACTGATCAAATATTCTACTTTTTTTTTCCATTATTTAGAAATAATAATTAAATTATATAAAAATGATATAATTTTTAAATAGAATATGTATTTATATAAGATATATGTATAAAAATTGTATAGTTATATCAAATATATATATGTATAAAATATATATAAAAAATATATAGAAAGTGTATAAAAAATATATAATTGTTTTATAAAATGTGTAAAAAAATTGTACAGTTATTGTATAAATTTTGTATCAAAATTGTATAATTATCATATAGAATATTTATATGTATAAGATTTGTATAGAAACTGTATAGAAGGTGTGCAGAAACGATATAGAACAAGTCAGTAAATTGAAATGGCTAGAAAGTGGAATTTAAATTCTATGGTTATTTTCATAAAAATAATTTAATTTGAAGTGTCGTTTCTGTCCTTTTCCCAAAAATAAATAAATAAACATGCCCATATATGGATTTTGAAATGTTGTTTGAACTTTTTGTCCTTCATTATAATGTTCCGCTTTAGAAAATAATAGTCTTTTCACTTTTTTATATCATTTTAATAATATTAAATATGAACTATATTACCAAAAAAACAAAAACTTTTCTCACAATAATATAATTCCTGAAACCAATCCTTCCCCAACTTGAAACCAAAAAAATAGTAATAAAAAATAGCGATAAAAAAGAAAAACCCAAGGTGGAACCTCCTTCCCCAAGCTGAAATAAAAAAAAAATACCAGCGGCAATTTAGACATTTCACATAACAGGCAGCTTAAAGCTTTTATACTTTATGCATTGAAAACGTCTAATTCATGAAAAGACTAGATAACTGTCATATAATTACAAACATACCCCTAAGCCAGTAACTCCACCACATATCTCTATCAAAGTGTATTAAGTGACAAGTGTGTGATAAAAAATCTTCTAATCAAAATCTTCACACACACACACATATATATTAACAACAACAAACTGACGTGAACACGATGACTAATGAGTAATGTGAAGGGTCAAAACACATCTAAAGTATCTCGATGTTTTTAATTTTCTATCCAAAAATTACTTTTAGTTTCATTAGGTATAAGACTCTTGAGAAAATTGAAGGAAAGTTGTCTTTTAAGTCTTGAATGAAGGATTAGTGACATTGACCAACAGATAGGGTCAAACATCATTAGGAAACTTGATTTAGTTGTTGATACGAGTACGATCACGTAGATGGAATTATGAGGGCGTACGTTAGACCCGAGGCTTGGTGTGTGCAATGAAGTGCAAAGGAGAACCTAAATGGACACTAAAATAGTCCACTACATACACTAAAAGGGCCAAATCAGTCCACTACATACACTAGAGGGGTGCCCCTTCACTAAGGGGCCTTTTGGTCATTCTACCTATTATTTGTAATACACTATAAATAGAATAATGTAGGGTTTCATTAGAAGATTTTGATGAATATTATGAGTTTATAACACTTGAAACATTTTCTCTCTAAGGAGAGAAGACCACCAACCTGAAATTGTAACTAGGAAAATCAACTTGAGTGTGGAATCGTTCCTATTGGATTCAAGCTTGAAAACGTTGGATGCTTGGGAGATCGGGGTCACTCTTGTGCCAACGTAAGAGTTAGGTATTTGATATGTGTGATATTAAAGGTCCAAGAGTGGAATAGGCTTTTGGGTTATTAATATTATACCTTCAATTTGTCTAACTATCTATCCTTTTGTTTCTTTGTAATCGTGTAGTAGTGTTGATGTTGTAACCGTGTGTTTGTGTTGTTAGTGTGGAATCCGAAATTATTCTTTTATTCATCTTGTTCTTGTTGTGTTGCTACTATTTTGGTGTTATTACGCCCTTGTGACTTGTATTCTTCTTGTTGGTAGCGAATCCAAGAGGGGTCACCAAAAAAGGTCCTTGGTTTCTTGGCTAGTGGATTGATTTTGGTGTTTGTTTTCGTGTTTACGTTGCCTTTCTTGTATTATTTGGCATCATAGCATGGCTAGATCTTGTTTCTACAAGATCAATCTTGGGCTTGCTTGTTAGAAAATTAAAAAAAAAGTTGAAATCTGAAAATTCCAAAAAGAAGCAAATCTGTCCATTTTTGTGTCTTGGCCGAAATTGTGTTCTTATTGTGTCTTGCCTGAGATTTTTCTTGTTTTGAGTCAAGATCTAGGAGTTATTTTATTTGTTTTGTTGTTTATAGTGTTAGCTTCTTCACCTCTAACACTAAAGAAGTCTTGATCTAGATTTGAACTTTAATTGTTGATGTTGTTGTTGTGAACCTAAACTTTGGCCGTGTGATTGTTGTTGGTATTGTTATTGCGGATTCAAAGATTGGACGTGTCGTGTGTTGTTGGTTCAAGGTTTGAATGTGTATGGTGATTATTGTGTTGTATTTTTAAGGTTGGAAAGGTATTGTTGATAACAACCACAACCAATACGTGGTTGCCACATCACATCTTTACTGTTCACCGACAATTTTTAAGCTTAAATTTCAGATTTATTAGTTTCATTTTATTGTTTCCTAGGTCTGTTTGTTGGTTCGAACACTAATTAACAAACTAGTAATCTCCTACTAGATTGTAAGTTAGTTGTAGAGTCCGTTTGTTCGTGTTTACATTTGTTGTGTGCTTTTATCTTTTTTGAATTCGTTGTATCTTGTTGGTTCAAGTCCGTAAACAAATTTTCTTTGAGTCAACTCAAACGAAAATCTATTCTGGGCAAGAGTAGACTCGATCCTTAATCACTCGCGAAGTATAAGCCGACTTTCAACATTTGTGAAACCAAGTGTAAGGTAAAAATCTAGAGTGAGAGAGTAGTGAGGTATTTTTAAGCTAACAAGTTTATTGTTTAGTTGTTGCCTGTTGTCTTTTCTTTTAGGTACCATGGCTACCACCAATATCGATGCCACGTTTGACCACATCACTAACAATATTGAAGACATGAAAGGGCACGTTGAAATGCTATGCCAATTGGTATCCATACTTATCCCAACAAATCCAAAACCTAAGGTCCAAACACCTTGCGGTGAGAGCTTCCCGAAGGAAGTTTCTGCCCAAACTTGTGAAGGACTTTCACACCGAGGTAAAGATAAACATACTCATTAACGTCAAGGAAAAATAGCTAACTTTTATACTTTGTACATGTGAATGATGAACATGTGACTAATAAGCCGTTGAGTTTGAGTAGTAGCTTACCTACATATAAGTATATTGATTCCTTACCACTTGTGGATGATGTACATGTTGTGCGAGTGGATACACTAGTTGATCCTATAGATGACCGAATCGACTCTTCTAGTAAGATCGATTTGTGTCCACCTAGTGTTGAAGCTATTGTGTTGAATGAAAGTACATCATTATATGAAAATTGTATTGATCAACTTGTGTGTAAAACTTTCCCACCACTTGAGAATATGTGTGATGTGATTAATGAATCTCAAGTGAGTGAAGAATTTGAAGATGTCGGTCAAGGACAAAGGAGTGAAACCATGAGCCTATGTTGTTGTAAAGATTCTAATGTTCGGTTGGCTCATAGGGTTAATCATGTGCTTGACATATCTTTGAAAAATGATTTTGCTTGTACTCCTTTGCATGGCACCCCACCCGTGCTTGACAAATATAGTGACTTGAATTGTGATCCCTTTGATGTTAATGGTGGTTTGTGTCTACTCGAGGACCGTAGGGAAAATGTGTCATTGTCTCTTTGGGGTGTTGCTCATATCTGTGCATCCATGTTTGACACACTTGTATTTAAGTTATGTGAACCAAAACTTGAGGATGTCAAGTTGTATTCTTATTTGTGGAAGGGTCCAAGGATGTTAAAAACTTGTTTTCACCTTCATGGGGTTAGACAAGTTAAAGTATCTTGTGGGAATTTTGGGAGCATGCTTCACATCATTTGTAGAGGGAAGCCGAGTTCTTGGGAAAACTACTTGCCTTGGATTGGATTTTGCATGGCAGTTTCCCTATTCTTCCTATTGGTATGACTCCCTTGATGAAATGCCTTCCCTCGGTAAGTGGTTGGAAGGAGAGAGGTCCTACGTGCTTGCAATGTCCCTTTCTCTCGTTGTGTGTTCCTACTTGTGAATACATCTTAGATGAGAATTGTGTCTTTGGTGCCTTTCTTCACTACCTATATGCATATGATGCTATTTATGATGTTGTTGGATAAACATCGTATGAGAGGCGTAGTTTCAGTTTTTGTCCCTTAATTCTTGATGTTCATCCGAGCCCTTTCGTTTGTGATGTTCTACAGAAGCTTTTCATAATTAACACAAAGGATCTTTGGTTGTACTTCAAGTCTGTACCACCGTGGCATGGTAGTGGTAGTTGTTTATTTTCCTAACCCTAACCCTCATGCCATGAGGATGTGTACTTGTTTGTTTCCTTTTTAATTTTACAAGGTACGGATTCGAGGTCGAATCCTTTTCAAGAAAGGAAGGAGCACCTAAATGGACCCGAGGCTTGGTGTATGCAATGAAGTGCAAAGGAGAACCTAAATGGAAACCAAAACAGTCCACTACATACACTAAAAGGGCCAAATCAATCCACTACATACACTAGAGGGGTGCCCTTTCACTAAGGGGCCTTTTGGTTATTTTACCTATTATTTGTAATACACTATAAATAGAATAATGTAGGGTTTCATTAGAAGATTTTGATGAATATTATGAGTTTATAACACTTGAAACATTTCCTCTCTAAGGAGAGAAGACCACTAACCCGAAATTGTAACTAGGGAAATCAACTTGAGTGTGGAATCGCTTGTGTTGGATTCAAGCTTAGAAACGTTAGATGCTTGGGATATCGGGGTCACTCTTGTGCCAATGTAAGAGTTAGGTATTTGATGTGTGTGATGTTAAAGGTCCAAGAGTGGAATAGGCTTTTGGGTTGTTAATATTATACCTTCAATTTGTCTAACTGATTATCCTTTTGTTTCCTTGTAATCGTGTAGTAGTGTTGATGTTGTAACCGTGTGTTTGTGTTGTTAATGTGGAATCCGAAATTAGTTTATTTTTCATCTTGTTCTTGTTGTGTTGCTACTGTTTTGGTGTTATTATGTCCTTTTGCATTGTATTCTTCTTGTTGGTAGCGAATCCAAGAGGGGTCACCAAAAGAGGTCCTTGGTTTCTTGGCTAGTGGACTGATTTTGGTGTTTGTTTTTGTGCTTCCACTGTCTTTCTTGTATCAGTTTTGGACTTGATTAATATTTTTAAAACTTTCTAATCTTTTAAAAAATATAAATCAACCCAACCCACACCCCTCTTTAATCCAAATCAACCACTCTCTCTCTCTAGCTTCTCTTAACTCTCTCCCAACCAACAGTTCTGCAAACTTTCTCCCTTCAACCTCCGGCGATAAATAGTTGGGCGAGTTCCTTTTTGACTTTCAACCATGAATCAACGCGAATACTTCTCTGACGACAACAACTTCGAGTTCTTCGTTGTCCCATTTCTTTTTTCACAGGTAAAAAATTATGAAAACCAGAGGAACTTGAGCCAACTACTTTTCTAGTATTGAAATGTGGACTGAATAAAACCCTAATTTCTGGTATTTCTTCTTCTTGTTGTCGCACTGTTGATTTGAATTTGTTGGTAATTTTTGGTCAAAGTTGATGTTCTTAGTGTGTGTGTGTGTGTGATGTGTTGGTGTTGCTGGGTTGGTTTGTTATTTGTCTTGGTAAAAATGGTATTGCAACAGCTGAAACATCTGATGTAATTGATGAAACATATGATGCAACAGATAAAAATTTGATGCAACAGATGAAAATCTGATGCAACTATGAAAATCTGATGCAATAAGTGAACAATCTAACAGATCATTCACCTGTTGCGATAGACGACTCTTCTATTTGGAAGAAATCTAAACAATATTGATCCAACAGATAACTGATTAGTGATCTATTTTTATGGTTTCCAACGGATTACTCATCCGTTGCAATGGGTCTGTTATATGTTGCATCAGATAAAATACCAGGTGCAACAGATTAGTGCTGTTTTTATAGATCCCACGGATTACTCATCCATTGCAACAGGTCGATTATATGTTGCAGCAGATAACATACCTGGTGCAATAGATTAGTTTTCTGTTGGAACTGTTATATTACTGTTATGCCTTAATCAATTATAATCTATGTTATGTTCCTATTAATTTAAGATAACATGGCTCCCAAAAGAAAGGAAATCGAATCAAGTCCAAGTAAAGGAACAAGTGCACAAGCTCAGCTACATCCACCACTCTATGAGCTTGCTTTACAAGCGTTATCTTAATCAGGAGCAGAAGATAATGAATAGGGGAGGAGAAATCCTTCAAAAGAGATGATCCAAATGCTACTAGACCTTCCACCGAAGAGTTGGTCAAAACCTTCAGCACTGATCATTATCCTGTGAGAATGCAGTGCGATGGTGCCACAAATTTAACTGGTGATCTCGTGGTTAAGTCAGTCATGGGAAAATCTTTCGATGCCTTCAGAAAAATACTTTGAGAACAAAAATTGGATTCTTATTCCAGGAAAAGCTGCTTTGGGCAATATCTTGATTTTTCGGAGGACAACAATGCTCGTTTCTAGATAAAAATGCTATATGATCTTCTCAAGCGCAGGTTTATGTATGAAAACAAAGATAAGATGGATGAGGTGTGGATAAATTACTGTGGCATGCCTGTTTGTTTTGGTTGGAAGGAGTTTGCCATAGTTACCGAACTAAAATGTTATCCTCCTTCTCCTTCTCAAGTTATACCTACTCTAACCCAAAAAAAAGCACCCCTCACACCCAAAAAAGGAAAAGGAAAGTCGAGTGACCGTAATGACCTGGTGTCCATTTTTGGTCCAAGCTTCAAAAACAAAAATCTGATAGAAGCGTTGAAAGGTAAAGGACTTTCAAAAAAGCACGAGCAATCATTGTGCTTGGTTTGGTTTGTACATAATGTTCTTTGGGCGAGAGACGTTAACTACAACATAAGCCTCTGTTTAATAAATCTCTCCGAGGATCTTGAGGCATTTAACAGCTATCCTTGGGGTTATGAAAGCTTCAAAATGACTGTCGAATATTTGTTTACTCCGTTAACGCCAAAAACAGTCAACTTATATGGTTTTCCATAGGCCTTCATGGTAAAGTTTTCTTTTATCATGATATGATTCAACATTTTTTTATTCAATAATGCTTTTAATTTATTGGCATTATGTTATAGGCTTGGGCATTTGAAGCCATTCCTTATTTGAGACAACAAGTGAACTACTAGGAAGAGATTTTCTGTCCAAGAATTCTGAGATGGTTGTCGTCCAAAACCGATAAAAATATAAAATTTCTTGATCTTTTCAATCCCCCCAAGGAAGCAGTAAGTCCAATTCTAATTAAGTTCTTGTTTTAATTAACGATTAAATAATTTCCTCATCATTCTTAATATATGTACCAATTTATTTTAGATTGTCCATCCGTGGCTTGTTCTGACCAACCGAGAATTAAAGATGCTATTTTTCTTACTTTACGATCTGTGCAAATTTTATCGGACCCTAAGGTCATTGATGGAATAAAAATGGAATTGTTTGAAACAACAACCATCACAAGAAAAATAATTTTGGAGGGTGGGGCTAATGATGTTCCTCTTACAGTTTTTGAAACAACAAGCCATTATGATTATGATCATAATGGTTGTACATATTTTTCTCCAGATTTTGCCGCATCTAGTGAATGTTCTTCATGCAAATGTCAAGACTGCAAGGTGAAACACGCTGGAGTGATTAATTCTATTAATGCGCTAACTGCTTCTGTAAAGGAAATGACATCTAAGAGGGGTGTCATTTCATCAAAGAGGATTTCATATCCAGACACTCCACTAGAGATCAAGGCGGCTAAGAGGAGAAGGAAAGAACTTCCAAGGCATCATTAATCGTAAAAAAAATCAAGATTGCAATGCCTCTGTCTTTGTCTTGCACCGATGTTGAGTGTGCAAGGGCCACAAAAGAGCAGTATGAGCTGTACAAGGTGAATGTACATTATCTGTTCCAAAAAACAAACAGGCACATATCTGTTTCAACAGATGATCATCTGCTGAAAATTATCAAACAGATATATACATCAGTTGCAACTGTTGTCTAACCGGTTGCATCAGATTCATTATCTATTTCAATAGATGAGTCTTATATTGCAACGGATGGGTCATCTGTTCAAAATTATTGTACTGCTCTGATTTACCTATTCAAATTTTTCTCAACAGATAATCCATCTGATGCAACATAAAACTCATCTATTGCAACAGATGGAAAATCTGTTGTATATCTCTACTTAGCATTGATAATTCTAGCTTTCCAGGTGGATGTCACAACTACTGCCGAAGAGCATAATATGACAGTTGACAATCCATCAACTGCTTCCAAAGATGAAGAAAAAGTGGAGCCTCTTAGTTTGGGTGAACGGAAGAATTACCCGTTTGAAGGGTTCAACATCTTGGACGAGGCTCCAAAAAAACTAACATAGTTGATCAACGACTATTCAGAATGGATTGCCGATGGACTGTTAAAGCATCATGCTGGCAGGTACATAAATCAATTTTATGGATATTAGTTTATAGAATTCTTGTTGTAAGAACCTGATATTAACACATATAAATCATCATGTAGAAAACAAAATAAACGAGCGCTACAAAGTAAAAGAATCGAGTCTTGTTTTTTATATGTTTGACTTTGTTGTTGCACATCCCATAATTAAGAATTGGTTCTATTTGATGTCACAGCCCCAAACTTGCTGGAATGATGAGGTTTAAATACCATACATAGTACTATTAATTACTACTTTATTTAATTACATCTACGTATTAATTTTTTCATCACTTAATTCGAAATGTTTGATAATATGTGCAGCACATCGATGTCATTTTTTACTACCTCTAATAGAAGGCCAAGTTGCAAACACAAGAACAATACGAATACATAATAGGTAATTGTTTGTACAAAATTTACACCAATAATGCCTACGATAGGTATTGTCAACAGAAGCCAGAAGTTTTCTGAAATGAGGAATGCTTAATCAACATCATCAAAGGTTGTAGCATTCCAGATAGCTTACCTTGGCATTTGGTCGATGAAGTGTATATCCCAATCAATTATGGTGATGAATTCCATTGGGTGTTGGCTGTCGTCTTTCTAAAAGAGAAGTGCATCCGAGTTTATGACTTGATGTCGCGAAGGAGACATTTTGGGCCATCATCTGAGATACAAAAGCTGGCCAAAATATTGCCTACTTACCTTGATATGAGTGGCTTTGTGGACCAAAAGGTTTGTACGGATTGGTCGACGATTGAAGCATACCGGGAAAAATGGCTAATCCATTTGATGTACAATATGTTAACAAAATTGCTCAACATACCATTGGTATTCTGTAAGTTTAAATGCATGATTTAGTTTCATTTCACAAATTTTACAACGCTTGCATGAACTGTAAGATATGGATTATCTATTTTTTTTATAACGCAGGAATTACGGTCCTTTTGTTGCCGCCTATGCTGAGTGTTTGAGCGATGGATTACAAGTACCAAATGATGGACTTGATGCCAGAATACTCCGCAAAAGATATGCTGAACTTTTATGGAAATATGGAGAAGCAAAAGCTCAGAAGCCGCACGCAACAGACGTTAAAGATCCACGACGACCAAAGCCGAATTCCGTAGCACTGAATGAAGAACAACTTGTCCATATTGATTAGATCCTTATAGCTTGATTCCATCAATCTAACAACCTATCCTCCTTGGTTTAACTTATTGATTTATTTGTAGAGTAGATCGTTTGTACCCATAATAATTTTTTTTACATTTTATTTATTTATTGAGTTATTTCATGTAATTTTTGAAGGCTTTGATATATTTTATCAAACAGA
This sequence comes from Capsicum baccatum var. pendulum, assembly GCA_030864225.1. NCBI lineage: Eukaryota > Viridiplantae > Streptophyta > Magnoliopsida > Solanales > Solanaceae > Capsicum > Capsicum baccatum. Next base: position 273,295,073 of record CM061555.1, read on the forward strand.
TTTAGACATATGTTGCAACATGAGATGCAATACGTAGGTCATCTGCTGGAAATTATATAACAGGTCTTCCTACTTTTTTGATTTTCTCCAACAGATTACCGATCAGTTGCAACAGATAAGTTATAGTTGCAATAGATCGTAAATCTATTGCGACAGATAGACAGGGAATATCTACATAACGCAACCGATGACCAACCTATTCTTACAGATAATCAATCTATCACAATGGGTACTATATCGTTATGACAGATATAAAATCTGTTGCATTATAAAAATTCAACTTAGCCAGACATAAAAATTATTGCCCCTACATGTAAAGTGAATTGGCTTGAAATGAAAATTTGTTATCGTTTTCATCTCTGTCTTTGTATAGGTTTTTTAATACACGATCTCCAACTATTTAGTTAGTACCCCATATGCCCAAACCCATTGCATTTTTACCACAATGGTATTGCACACACCGGTCATTTGTACGTCGGTTAACAAACACTCGATGTCTGCAAGTGAGTGCGGCCCGCACGCTACACCGGTTGTATTTTTTGGGAGCTGGATGTTATTATTTCGATCTTCAAAATACCATGATTTCTTTGCCAAGACTCTAGCCGACAAATGACCCATCAACTTACTCTGCGTCAACAACTTGGGCAATAACTTCAAGAGTAGCTGCATATGGGTTTAAATCATGTTCTTGCTGAAAATAGGTAAGTTGCAGTCATAAATCTTAATCTTTCACTCGTATAGTAGTATCTCAATAGTGAGAAAATGGGTGACATCCACGTTCATAACTGCAAGAATTCTCTTTGCCTTGGTCTAGCTCTTGCCGTGTGGATCTGGCCTCTTCCCTCTAACATATTTAATCGCTTCTTCATCCCATTGGAATATAGAAACTAACTGATCAAATCCTGGGCCATCGGAATCAGCTATCTTATAGAGTTTAGCGTACCTATCCTTGAAATTATTGTAGAAGTTGAGTTCCATTATCCTATCGGCAGCATCATAAGCATCCGGATACGCTAATTGCCTGCCCCTCATGAGGCAGAGAATTTCATAAACATACTATGGTATAAGAAGATAATTTTTAAGTAGGTTAGTAATTGTAAAGAATAAAGATACAGTCGAAAGAATCCGATGCAGAGGGTTCTTTGAATCAGTTCACAGATTACCCCGCCAACGCAACTTATTCAATAGATGTGTATTATGTTGCAACAGAATATCAAGTTTTTGCAAGAAATTACACATCTGCTGCATAGAATCTTTTTCATGGAGTAGATTGGAAGGGTAGGTTAGCAAAAGTAAACTTACCTTGTCCTCATACCACACACACATATTTGTCATATTCGAGAAGTCTTTGGCGGCAAATGAATGCATGATGTATTCTTTCTGAACCTTCATCTTGATGAATTCTTTCAGTTTCTTCTTCTTCTCCTTGACAAGCGCCGCGAATATGTCCACCTTTTTTGGCGGCCCCTGAACTTCAACAACTATTGGAGTGGGGGGAGTTGCAATTTTTGTTGATTTTAGAACGGAGAGTGCATGGCTCCCTTACCTCATTGGATAGTATGATACCCCTCCTAGATTTCAACTCCTCGACAGCTTCAGTAATAGCCTCTATCTTGTCGAGGAGTTTATCCTCTCTGTCTTTGCATACTTTGCATTTGCAATGAGAAAATGAGGGTGATGGGGGGTGAGAGGGAACACTATAAGGATGGGAGGGACCGGTGTAGGGGTGAGAGGGAGGAACTGTGCAAGGGGTGCTTTCAAATATATTTATTTTTTACTGAGCACCAACATGCTCATAATCACGACTGGCAGCAGAAGCAGAAGAAGCACCCGGATCTGTTGCAGTTTGAGATTGGTCGTGAAGAGCTTCAACATTAGACTGACCTTACCTAACTGATCTTCTTATAGATTTTTCTCCATCCATTCCTTCTTTATTAACTCCACCATTGGGTCTTCTTTTGTATCAACAAGACCCAAAGTAAGAAAAGAAGTCATCCCCAGCTCATTAATGGTAGGAATGATCCAAGGATGCACAACCTATAAAAAAGATAGGAGAAATTTAAATCATATAATAATAATTTGTAGTCAGTTAGGTTACATGGGGCTTGGGTTATGTTAACACACTCAACTTATGCAATAGACGATCTAGCTACCACAACAACTGATCTGTATGTTGAAATAGATTGATAATATGTTGCATCAGAATACCCATCTGTTGCATAATTTGCAGTATATGGGTAATCTGTTGAGTAGGGTTCAGATACCAGAGCAATATATGGTTAGTATATTGCAAAATATGGATTGTTTATTCCAACAGGTTACCCATCTTTTGCACCAATTGAAGTTGACGGGTAATCTATTGTAATAGACTACCCATCTGTCGCAACAGATGGAACATCTGTTTCAATATCTTTAAGGTAAATTATTTTAATTAAAAGAAGACATACTGTATCATCCAGAGGGTTACAGAGATCAGCCTCGTTAATATTTATTTTGCTTCTCTCTACTGCAACCAACCACCTAACGATCCTTGGATGAGAAACCTTATCCGAATAATCCTTGAAATGCTTTCGGAGGGGAGGAATGACTTCACATGCCCAAGCCTAAAAATTATAAACAAGAAGCAAGAAAAAAAAGTCACAAGTATATTCAATATAAATTAATGAATGAGTAAAAATAGTGATCAATTTTACCATGAAAGCCCAAGGAAAGCCGTATAATATGGTCGTCTTTGGCTTTAGCTCTTTCAGTAAATATTTGACAGTCAAGTAGTAGCTGTCGTATCCCCAGGGATAATCCTTGAATTTCCCAAAATCATCAGCAAGTGCCAACAAATCTCGTTCTATGACTTTCCTGACGTCTCTTGCCAATAAAACCGAATGGACAAACCAAACTAAGAACAATTTGTCCCTGTAGTGCTTTGATATGTCTTTATTCTTGAGATTTGCTATCAAATCCTCCACTTTGTAGCTAGTTCCAACAATGCCCAACAACCCATATTTTTTTACCTTGCATTTGTTGGACCCTTTGTGGGGGTGTTTTCTTGATGGGAGGTTCTTCTGGACGATCGCATCTCAAGCCCGTCACAATGGCAAACTCTTTCAATCCAAAACAAATCGGCATGCCACAGTAGTTGATCCAGACTTCATCCATCTTTTTTCCACCCTCCTTCGGACCTCCATCATCCCCTGCATACATGATCCTACACTTGAGAAGGCCATATACCATGATCATTAGAAAATGGAGAGGGCGGTCCCCAGATAGCTCATGAAAGTGTGCAAAACTGCTCTTCTTAAAAAGTCCATCTATGTTTTACTTCTTCAAAATACTCCTAAGTTCATCAAAAGGTTTCCCCAACTGACATTTAAGTACAAGATCACCAAATAATGCTTTAGCGTTATTCATCGGCATCACAACTCGAAACTTGTCAATACTAATAGTTTTGACAGAATCATGCTGGAATTTTGATATTATTTCACGTCCCATTGGTGAGGAAGAGTTATCACTTTCTCGGATTCATTTTGCCCTGAATAAGATTGTTCTGGAAGTTACTCCGAATCTATTTGTACTTTGGCCTTTTTTGTTTGGTGATCGAAGGTTGATCCACTTTCTCCACTTTTAGTTTCTTTTCTTTTGGGAGACATCTTTTAACTACAAACAAAAGAAAAATAAAAAATACAGTGCATTTGATGTCTGCATAATATTTTTTAAAAAAGGTGAGACAAATTTCAATAAATTATTCTTATCACATAACCAAAAACAAATACTCTAACGAACAACCCATCAGTTGGAACAGATGGGGAACCCAAATCTATTTGAAAACCTATTTAATATCTCCCAATAGATATTCCACCTGTTGCAATAGGTGGACAAATTTCAATAACTTATTCTATGCCACATTACAAGAAAATACTCCAACGGATAACCCATCAGTTGGAACAGATGAGGAATTTATTTGAAGACCTATTTAATATCTCCCAACAGATCTTCCACCTATTGCAACAGATGGACCACCACAACAAATTCCACCACCAATGCCATCAATACCACCACTAATGCCACCAATACCAACACCAAGACCACCGACAGCACTGCCAAAAAATATAAATACCAACACCATCAACAACAACCACCAACAACACCACAAACACCATCCAACAATACCACGATAGTCAACAAAATACTGAGAGAAAAACTAGGGTTTTCTCGGGTGTTTCCTACTTTTTTATCATCAAAACTCAAAATTGTTAACTCATTCTCGAAGATAATACAACTAAAAGTCTTCTTTTTCATCATTAACTAAAAAATCCTATTTTTTAGAAAAAAGAACAAATGTAGAACTCTTCTCGAACTCTGTTACATATGAAGACAGAGAAAACAACAGATACAAGTGGGAATTAAGTTGAAAAAAACAACTATGTGTAGTCGTAAATGGGAAGAAAATTGACCTGTTTTGAAGGGTTGAGCAATATGTTGAGTAGTTATTATTTGTATTATTGAGAAGGAGAGGAGAACCTGAGAGAGAGAGATAGAAGAGTGAGAACTTAAGATTTGAAATGAAAAGTTTTTCGCACAAATGGATGATTTGTATGGGTTGATTTGTAATTTAGGAAAAGAATGCCAAGTTTTGAAATTTCTAATTTGGTCCAAATTGATCTTAATTAATTTTAAAATTTTTAAAAGATATAGTTTTTAAAACATTGAGTTGATGAGAACTTATTTCAACTCAGAGTGATCGATCGACGACTTGGGTCGGGATGAACGCAATACCAACACCATGCAATTGCAAAGACTCAATTGGTTTTGTAGTTGACCCTGCGAGCTCATTCATTCATCCCTAGTTCCACCTAAATAAACTTAGGTACTATCACTATCCTAACATTGAGTTGATAAGAACTCATTTCAACTCAGAGTGATCGATCGATGACTCGGGTCTGGATGAACGCAATACCAATGCCATGCAATTGCAAAGACTCGATTGGATTGGTAGTTGACCCTGTGAGCTCATTCATTCATCCCTAGTTCCACCTAAATCAAATTAGATACTATCACTATCCTAACATTGAGTTGATGAGAACTCATTTCAACTAAGAGTGATTGATCGATGACTCGGGTTGGGATGAACGTAATACCAATGCAATGCAATTGCAAAGACTCGGTTGGATTTGTAGTTGACCCTGTGAGCTTATTTATTCATCCCTAGTTCCACCTAAATAAAATTAGGTACTATCACTATCCTAACATTGAGTTGATGAGAGCTCATTTCAACTCAGAGTGATCGATCGATGACTCAGGTCAGGATGAACACAATACCAACGCCATGCAATTGCAAAGACTCGATTGGATTTATAGTTGACCCTGCGAGCTCATTCATTCATCCCTAGTTCCACATAAATCAACTTAGGTAATATCACTATCCTAAAATTGAGTTGACGAGAACTTATTTCAACTCAGAGTGATCGATCGATGACTCAGGTCGGGATGAACGAAATACCAATGCCATATAATTGCAAAGACTCGATTGGATTTATAGTTGATCCTGTAAGCTCATTCATTCATCCCTAGTTCCAAACAGGTATTCATATCTGTTGCAACAGATGACATATCTGATTTAATTATTAAATAGAAATTTGCATCTATTGTGATAGATGACTGAGGTGTTGGAAATTTTCAAATAGATAATTATATCTGTTGTAACAGATGACATATCTGATTTTATTATTTATCAAATAAACATTTTCATCTGTTATCACAGATGACTGAGCTGTTGGAATTTTTAAACTGATATTTATATCTGTTGTAATAGATGATTGAGCTGTTCGAATTTCTAATTATATATTTATATATATTCTAACAGATGACATATTTGTTTAAAAATCTTTTTTTCTCTTTTAATTTTAAAGCAGGCTTCTGGTATGAGTAGATAATATCAAGTAGTAGTACTTACTACTAAAGACGGTAAAAAATATTTCTTGGATATCTCAAAAGTGAGTTCATTGACAAGTCTTGTCTTGTCTTTTCAATGTTAGTAGTCTTAGTCTTCCTCGTTCCCCTCAAATTATTAATGAAATTAATAAATATTAATTAATGAATATTGAAAACTACCACGTCTACATGCACAATATATCTATAGAAATTATATTATCTCATCTCTTCCTTTAGCCGCAGTTTATTTTATTCAACTCTTATCTTTTTCTTTCTCTCCTCTTTAGGGTCACAACCTTTTTTTTCTCTTTTCTCTTCTCTTCACATAAAGATCTTTTTGGATCTAAACTGTTCCATATCTTTCCTCAACTTAAATTTCTATTTTGATCCCCTTTTTGATATAAAGGTATGGTTCATTATTGATCTTTCATTCTCATCTTCTTCTTTGCAAGTTATTTACATCTGTTTTTTTATTTAATTACTATTTACCCATATCATATTTATTAAAATAATTTGAAGGAACTTTCAAGTGTTGAATAAACAAATCGAGAATTTTTATTACAATATGAGAAAAAAGTCATCTGTTGGGAGAAGTTTAAAAGCCTTGTTGGCAGTATCATTTTTTTTGAATGTATTTTATTTGTTTCATTATTGTTGATGCAATTATTGATGTTGTTGGTGAGGTTGGCATTGTTGGAACTTGTGGTGTGGTATTGTTGATGGCTCTGGAACAAAGGATGTTGCTTCTTTGTTGTTGATGATGTTGTTGGAACAAATGTTATTTCTTTTTTGTTGATGTTTATGCTGTTGTTGATGTTGCAATAGATGGAGAAACTGTTGGAACAAATAAAACCACCAGAAAGGCTGGTTTGATGTATTCTATCAGACTCCAAATCTGTTGCAACAGACTCCACATCAGTTGCAACAGACTCCACATCTGATGCAACAGATGGATAATATTATTTTTGTGACATCATTTTTTTCTCTTCTTTGTATATATAAGAAACTGATAGTTGATCAACTTGTGACGGACTATTGCAAGAGGCTGCAGTAAAGATGAGTTCGGAGGAATAAACTGCTTGCAGATGGAACCACTTCATATGTGGGAGGTATGTATTACTGATAATGTTATTGTGGAAACACACATAGAGTGCACTAATTTTGTGAATACTATTTTTACTGATTATTCATAGATCGTTCAAACAAGATGTCTGTAATTTTATAGTTAAGTTTGGTAGGTCTGAACTGATAAGATTTAATGTTGGTTGTTGCTCATGTTTATTTGTCAAGTATTGTGAAGAGATCTAGTTTTGGTGTCATTATAAAAAGATTCAATAGCAATTGGACTAACTTTTAGGGTGCATTCGATCCTTAGAGGGCCTTCGAAGCTTAGCACTGCATCTAACACAATGAAAAACCAATATAGTTATTGCCCTGGCCAAAATTTATATGGTTGGGTTGCTCGCTTGGGGTGATGATTATATGCCAGAAGGTGCAGCAGGAGAATGCCTTTAAGAGAAAATGGGTGGTTGATGGAAGACTATATCATCTGAGAGCTAATTGAAGAAGAGACATAGGGTAGAAAGTAATTTCTAGCGAATCTAGCCAATGGAATTATCTTAACAGATGTGAGATCTGAATCAAGTGTAAATATAAAAGTGTATCCGGTAATGTAATTTCATCTGTTGTGTCTCTAAAAAAAATAATGCAGATGGACACTTTGTTAGGGAGCTGCGTGGTTGGGATTATCACCTAGATAGAAAATAGGAGAAGACCAACACAGAAGCCTCACAGGCATCAAGGTTTGAAATGATGTACAACAATTCTAGAAAACTTACACCAATAGCAACTACAGTTAAAATAAGGAATCTAAGCGAAGGCGGTAATTTTGGAATTTTAAATTTTATCCCATGCTTTCTTGTTTGTGTTTTCGATCAGGTCCACTATCGTTGACCTGATTAGAACCACAGATGAGATTGAAAGGCGAATAGAGTATCATTGCTTCCTTAGCAATATGGTTATAATTGATTGTGTTTTCTTGCCTTAACATACTTCTAACACTTCTTAGAGAAGATCAGATGCTTGCTGTAGTATGTGAATCCCGATAATTTTCAAGCTTGCCTCCAGCTTGCCGAATTTGTATTCAAGTTGGTCGTTGCCATCTTTAAAGTTGGTCAGGAGTTGCTCATCTCTTGTGAGATCGATCAGGGACACTACCTTCAAAGTTGTGGCATTCTAGAATCCCTTCAGAACACTTTCTTCAGAAGCCTTAAAGGATACATGGAGGGTCTTTGTGTTGTTTTAGGTCAAAATATGTTGATGTACATTGAAGATTTGGTGCCAACAGTTGAACAACACACTTTTATCAAGCGTTGCTCCATGCATCTTGCTCAACCAATTTGATAAATTAGTAAGCATGGAGTTACGTAGCGTGTGATCTAAACCATCTCTATAAACCCTATCAAACATTATGTAAATCCAAGCTCATTACCCTATCGAAAAATATGACCGAGTTAGTGCATAAATCGAACGAGCTCAATTTCTCAGCCTTTCTGTTGATCGCTCTTCTCCAATATAGATGACATGATATTTGATATGGAAAAGTCTACACCATCGCTAGACATGCTTGCCTGGGAGCAATTCTTCTAAAGATATCTGTTGATGTCTTCTGAAGAATTGCTCCCAGGCAAGCATGTGTAATACCCTGAAAAATCCAAACCAATATTAGAGCTATGTACCAAACTCATTCATAGTACATCATGGTTATTTTATAGTTTTATGAGAAATTTAGATGTATATTAAGGCTTCAAATAACTCCCAGCTATCAGATGAATCAAAACATTCCTTACCGATTGAATTCTTGAGAAGAATATTGGTATAGTGAACTTCAAACGAGCATATATCTCATTATACTTGGAATTTTGGAGCTCATGACCTATCAATAGATATATAATTGAATTAGATCTCTAACGATACCAATTTTGCCAAAATCCGATATCGGAGCAAAGAGTTATTCCTATTTTACTCCAGCATGTCAGGCTGGAAATAGTGTGACGACATTAGTGATAGCTTATCACATTTGGGACGCCCTATCACGAAGGTCGTCAGCCTTAGGCAGAAACCAAATCCTAAGTGATGAAATTCGTAATAGCTTATCACATTTGTGATTCCCTATCACGAAGTTCATCAGTCTTAGGCAGAAACCAGCTTCTAAGTGACGACATTCTTGATAGCTTCTCACATTTGTGACACCCTATCACAAAGTTCATCAGCCTTAGGCAAAAACCAGCTCCTAAGTGATGACATTCATGATAGATTATCATATTTGTGATGCCCTATCATGAAGGTCATTCGCCTTTGGCAGAAACCAACTCCTAAGTGACAAAATTCTTGATAGCTTATCACATTTGTGACGCCCTATCACGAAGGTCATCAGCTATGATTTTTTAACAACTGGGAATTTATCTCATAAGGGTATTTTGGTCTTTTCCTTCACCTTTCATGACTTATAACCCTAAAGAGGCATAATTTTTCCCATTTTTCTTTAGTTAAGCATCTCAAAACCCCTCTCTTATGCTCTCAACCATAAGATTAGGGTTTTCATCTAACTCATCTCTCAAAAGCAAGATTCAAGCCTTTTTCCAAGAGAATCAAGAATTAAAATTTTTCCAATCCAAGAACTCTCCAACGAATCTTCAAAATTTCCTTTCTAAGGTATGCGAAGTGTTTATCTATGGACCCCTTTCGTTCATAGATTTCAAGAACTATGCTTTTAAATAAGAAACTTTGATTTCCATATTGTTATATGATGTTGTTCATGTTAAATGATCATTGTTTAAGCTTCAAGATATTAATCTAAAGTTGAGTTCCATGATTTATGCATGCTTGTAGTAAAAACAATGAATTTGGGTGGTTCAAGATGATTAAAATTATTGAGAAAACCTATGCCCCAATGTGTGCATGCAAGGTGTTTGTTAAAATGCCCAGAATGCTAAAATAATCATGTTCCCATGACCATGTAGTATTTAAATGACAAGATATGTCAACTCTTAAGATGATTCCACATGAACCCCCATGCTATTGATATGTGTTGCTAGTATGATTATGCAATGAACATGATATTAAGGTTGTGCAAGTGCTTCCATGTGACATGAAATCCTTTCTATGCAATACATTGTTGATAACCATGCTTAGTATGAAATCCCTTATGTACGATATGATGAACTGTGGACTCTACTCTTATGATTAAATTAGTCATGTATGTCAGTTTCCTTCTATCGAGTCCTGGGGGTATTCATACCCAAAAAACATAGATGTGTACCTAGATCCATGTCATGTTTTCACGATAATCTCAGTCAAGCTATAACCCTTAGAACTCAGTCAGTCATGTGACTCAGGAAACCTCAGAAATCTCATGATCTTAGTTAACTCTCAGATAATAGTACTACTCCGTCAGTCAATGGAAGTCAGTTAATCAGTCTATGTACATTAAGTTGAACCATGTTTAGTATATTCAGTTGAACCATGTTCAGTCTCTTTAGATGGGAGTAGAAGTTAGCACCGAGTGAACCCAAGGATGGGAACTGACCCACCAGTTTAAGGAGAGATTCTTAATCGTCATCCTTGCATTCCAGAACTATGTAGCCAGCATAGGTTAATACATCACAACTTGTTATATGAGGGTGGATGAGGTGGATTGACCTATTATATGAGTGTTCTCATCTTTCTTGCTAGAGTTACCTGTTATACGCGGGTTGTTGACACGTTGTCCTTACCAATGGTGTGGTATTGACACCCTTCCAGTCAGGGCAGAGATTGGACCCCAGCGTAGCCATAATGGCACATATGGGGCATATCGGTTAAACCACTACCTCTCACAGTTTTAGTATCAGCCTCAGTTAAAGAAAACAAATAGTTCTTTAGATTTTGGTATATCAGGACTATCAAACACTGTCAAATGCAGTTATAGTATGGAACCCAGATAATTCCATCAGATTCATGATTGTCAGCTATAGTCACCCATGTTATCAAGATTATAGCATCAGTCATGTTAGTTATCAGTAAACCATGTATCAGCTTACAGATGTAGCTATCACGGATTCACGATCTCAGTTTCTATATATGTATGTTTAAACTCTCACGTTCATATCAATCAGACAATTAGCATTGTTCATGCATGTAAGCCCTATTTATATTTAGCCTACCTCACTTGCATACTCAGTACATTCCCTCGTACTGACGTATTTGTGCTATGGTGCTTCTTTTTCATGTTACACCATAGGGTCAGAGACACGAGCTCCAGATCAGCAGTTGTAGTAGCATTTCCAGTTGCAGAGATTCAGTGAGTCCTCTTCATTCGAGGATAATATGATTTGATTTATTTATTACTATTTTAGCCAGTTTTTAGCTTACGAAGTTAGTTGGAGATATGTTCCTTTAAATCTTTGTTCAGACAGTACTTGGAGGCTTTCAGATTCAGTATTCAGACTTAAGTTTAGATTTGATTCAGTTCTCAGCTATTTTGGATATCTTTCACCCATATGGATATTATGTTTTGATAGATTCTCTATTATGTTAAACCTTATGGCCTACATGTTCATGTTTTTTGCATTATTACATTATATATTGCAGTGTACAGGTACAGATATCAGTCATGGGTTAGGTTGTGATCCTTCGAGGTAATAAGCACTGTTTAGCATTCCAGTTCAAAAAAATTGATTCAGAAAAATTAGGGCATTACAAACTTGGTATCTAAGCCTAAGGTTCAATAGAGTCCTAGGAAGTCTGAAAATCACATCTAGTACAGTTATGTACAGAAGGTTATGATATATTTTAGGAACAATTCACTTTCTTCAGTATTTATTTAGTGCTAGTAAATGTAATTTCAAGTCACTCTCTCAGTCTAATCCACTCTTTTCTTATTTCAAAAACATGCCTCCAAAGAGAAGAAATCAGCCAGCTCCTCAGCCCAAAGATCATTTGGGCGAACATGTTTCTCATGTGGAGTTTAGGATCATATTTACCGCTCTTACTTAGTCTGTAGCTGCTTAGAATGAATGACCAGCAGTCGTTTCGACCAACCCAGTGGCCAATTCAATAGCAGCTAGGATTTGGGACTTCACCCGAATGAACCCTCCGTCCTTCTTTGGGTCTAAGACAGACGAGGATCCTCAAAAGTTCGTTGACCAAGCCAAGAAGATTATAGATATCATGGGAGTAACTTCTTCTCGAATTAACAAGTTAGCCACATACCAATTGCAAGATGTCGCTCACACTTGGTACAAATAGTGGTTAGCAGAAAGGTTAGAGGATATAGGTCCTGTTGAGTGGGAAGAATTTTTCACGGCTTTCTTAGACAAATTCTTTCCCCAAGAGCTGAGAGAGGCCAAAGTTCTTGAGTTCATCAATCTCAGGCAGGTAGACATGATGGTTAGAGAGTATTCTCTTAGATTTTCTCAGCTAGCCAGATATTTCCCTCATATAGTTGCAGACAACAGGGGTAAGATAAGCAAGTTCGTGTCAGGGGTGAATGATAGCGTGGTAAATGAGTGTAGGTCTGCAATACTGAATAGTGATATAAATTTAGCATAGATCATGACCCACGCTCAACAGAGAGAGAAGCAAAAAGTTAAGACTAAGAAGAGGCAGAACAAGAGAGCAAGATTAGGGAATTTTAGTTTTGCTCAACCCAAATTTGAGGAAGGAAATCATTCGCAGTTTCATCCTAAGTCAGTAGTTCCAACCCCTTCCTTCACTAGTGCCCCAGTGCCAAAGTTCAGGGACGGCAACAGAGACAGAGCATCAGGCTCTAAATCTCAAGGTAGTATTAGCAGTGCCCAAACAAATCCCCTTTGTTAGACTTGTGGTAAGAACCACAAGGGTATTTGCAGAGCTGATAGTGATGTTTGTTTTGGTTGTGGTAATCCAGGCCATAGGATTAAGGAGTGTCCTTAGCCAGGCCCTCATGGTCATTAGAATCATTCCACAGCTCAGTCCGGTCGTCCAAACCAGTAGGATGCCACTTCCAGTGCTACTAGTGGGCAACGCCCAAATAGACTCTATGCTCTTTAGACCCAATAGGATAAGGAAAATTCTCCTGATGTCGTTACTGGTACGTTACAAATTTTCCATGTTTATGTTTATGATTTGCTAGACCCAGGTGCATCCTTGTCTTTTGTCACTCCATACATAGCAGGCAATTTCGAAACCAGTCCCAAAATTTTAGCAGAGCCCTTTTCAGTCTCTACCCCAGTGGGTAAAACCATCATAGCTCAACGGGTATACAGGAACTTCCCGGTTATGATATTTCAAAAATCCACGTCAGTAGATTTAGTCAAGTTAGAGATGACTGATTTTTATATCATTCTCTGCATGGATTAGCTTAATTCCTGCTATGCCATACTCGATGCAGAAATAGGATAGTTCAGTTTCAGTTCTCGAATGAGCCCGTCCTAGAGTGGAAGGGTAACACTTCATCTTTCAGGGGTCAGCTTGTTTCCTACCTTCGGGCAAGGAAAATAATTTTTAAGGGGTGTGTGTATCATCTCGTGCATGTTAAGGATTCCATTTTTGAATCTCCTAGTCACGAATCATTCCTAGTGGTTAATGAATATTCAAATATCTTTCTCGAAGATCTTCCAGGCATTCCTCCTAAAAGGGAAATAGACTTTGGCATAGACCTTCTCCTAGATACTCCGCCTATTTCTATTCCACCATACAGAATAGCACCAGCAGAACTCAAGAAATTGAAAGATCAGTTGAAGGATCTCTTAGATAAGGGATTCATCAGGCCTAGTGTATCCCCATGGGGTGCCCCAGTCTTATTCATAAGTAATAAAGATGGTTATCTTAGAATATGTATTGATTACCGTCAACTCAACAAAGTCTCGGTCAAGAACAGGTATCCGCTGCCTAAAATAGACAACTTGTTTGACCAACTTCAGGGTGCCAGTTATTTATGCAAGATAAACCTCAGATCAGGCTATTATCAGCTCAGAGTTAGAGAATATGACATCCCAAAGATAGTTTTTCATACTCAATATGGTCACTTTGAATTTCTAGTCATGTCCTTTGGTCTTGCTAATGCCCCTGCAGATTTCATGAACTTGATAAACCGGGTATTCAAGCAGTACTTGGACACATTCATCATAGACTTCATAGATGATATTCTGGTCTAGTCTCGCACAGAGCGTAATCATTCAGACCATCTCATAATTGTTCTTCAGACTCTTAGGGATCACTAGTTGTTTGCCAAGTTCAATAAGTGAAAATTTTGTCTAAGATCAATAGCATTCCTTGAACATATTGTTTTCGGTGATGGAATTAGAGTAGATCCTCAAAAAACCGAAGTAGTAAGAAACTGGCCTCGCCCTGTCTCTCCATCAGATATCAGGAGTTTTTTGGGTTTGGTTGGGTATTACAGATGGTTTGTCAAGGGATTGTATTCTATTACATCTCCTATGTCCAGATTGACTCAAAAGATGATCAAGTTTCAGTGGTTAGAACCTTGTGAGAAGATTTTTCAGGAGTTGAAGACTCAACTCACCTTAGCTCCAGTTTTAGCACTTCCCGATGGTTCCAATGGATTTGTAGTATATAGTGATACATCCAGAGTAGGTTTAGGTTATATCCTCATGTAGTATGGTAGAGTCATAGCCTACGCCTCCATACAGTTAAAGCCTCATGAGAAGAATTATCCTACTCATGAACTTGAGTTTGCAACAGTTGTCTTTGCCTTAAAGATTTGGAGGCATTATCTACATGGTGTTCATATAGACATCTTCACAGATCATAAGAGCCTTCAGTATGTCTTTTCCCAAAAATATCTTAATCTTCGTTAGAGAAGGTGGTTAGAGCTCTTGAAAGATTATGACATGAGTGTCCTTTATCATCCTGGCAAGGACAATATAATGGCCGACACACTCAGTAGACTGTCCATGGGTAGTGTTTCCCATGTTGAGGATAGTAAGAAAAAATTAGCTTAGGAGATTTATCAACTTTCTAGACTAGGCATTTGCTTAGTCGACTCTTTAGAGGGTGGTGTATGTGTTCAGAGTAATTCAGAGTCATCTCTAGTTTCCGAGGTAAAAGAGAAGTAAGACAGGGATCCTAGCCTTATCAATCTAAAAGAGTCGGTTCAGAGTTAGGAAGTAGAGGTTTTCTCCCAAGGGAGAGATGGTGTTCTTCGTTGTCAGGGCCGTCTGTGTGTTCCAGGTGTAGATACCTTGAGGAAGTGAGTTCTTCCAGAAGTTTATGGTGTGCGATACTCTATTCATCCAGGGGCCACTAAGATGTACCGCAACTTGGGGGAGATCTATTGATGGAGTGTGATAAAGAGGGACGTTGCAGATTTTATGGCTAAGTGCTCTATATGTCAGCAGGTTAAGATAGAGCATCAGAAACCTAGCAGCTCCATGCAGGACTTCACTATTCCTAATTAGAAGTGGGAAGAAGTGAACATGGACTTCGTGATGGGTTTGCCTACAACAAGTTATCATCATGATTCAGTTTGGGTCAGTGTTGATAGAATGACCAAGTCAGCTCATTTCCTTCCAGTCCATACCTCTTACTCAGCCGAGGATTATGCCAAACTCTATATCAAGGAGTTGGTCAGATCACATAGTGTTCCACTATCTATTATATCAGACAGAGGTACCCAGTTCACCTCTCACTTTTGGAAAGCATTCCAAAAAGGTCTTGGTACCCAAGTTTATCTCAGTACAGAGTTTCATCCTCAAACAGATGGTCAAGAATAAAGGACCATTCAGACACTAGAAGATATGCTAAGGGCGTGTACAATTGATTTGAAGGGAAGATGGGATGACCACTTGCCTTTGATTGACTTCGCACACAACAACAACTATCACTTTAGTATTCAGATGGATCCATTCGAAGATCTCTATGGTATAAGATGTAGGTCTCCGATCGATTGGTTCAAAGTTAGTGAGGCCGCGGTTATAGGTCCTAACTTAGTATTCGATGCCTTAGAGAAAGTTCAGTTGATCAGAGAAAGACTTTGGGATGCTCAGAGCCGACAGAAGTCTTATGCAGATGTTCGTAGAAAAGATCTTGAATTAGAGGTCGATGACTATGTCTATCTCAAGATCTCTCCCATGAAGGGAGTGAAGAGATTCAGCAAGAATGGAAAGATCAGTCCTTGATATGTCGGTCCCTTCAGGATTCTCAGTCGCTTTGGCAAGGTAGCCTATGATCTTGAATTGCCTTCAGATCTATCCTAAGTTCATCCAGTCTTCTATGTCTCTTTGCTCAGGAAGTACATAGGTGACCCAACAGTTGTAGTCCCTATTCAGAGCGTTGACATTCAGAATAGCCTCTCTTATAAAGAGATTCCAGTCAAAATCCTCGACTATCAAACTCGTAGGATGAGGAACAAAGAAGTCCCTCTTGTCAGGGTTCTTTGGTGGAATCAGTCCATAGAGAGAGCTACATGGGAAGAAGAAGCAGACATGCGAAATAAGTACCCTCATCTTTTCTCTGCTAATTCAGACTTAGCTCGAGGTAACCATTTTCCTTAAGCTTATTCAGTTACATATTCAAAATTCTAGTATAAAATTGGTATCAAGTATCAGTGCATAGCTTATCAAGCAATCATGTATCAGTTTAGTCAAGAGATCACGCATCAGATATGCATTCTCATTGTGAGAAATTTTAGTTCATCCGAACATCAGTCATGCATTCATGAGTTCAGCTTACCAGTCATGCATCAGATATGCATGTTTAGTTGGGCTATATTCAGTTTAGAATTCAATTCAATACTAAAATCATGTGCCATTTGAGCATGATCAGTGTATGCATCATTTTATCTTTTCTCCCCTCTCAAGCAGTCATCATTCGAGGATGAATGTTTCCAAGGGGGAGATATTGTAATACCCCAAAAAATCCAAACTAATATTAGAGCCATGTACCAAGCTCATGCATAGTACATCATGGTTAATTTATAGTTTTATGAGTAATTTAGATGTATATTAAGGCTTCAAATAACTCCCAGCTATTAGACGAATCAAAACATTCCTTACCGATTGAATTCTTGAGAAGGATATTGGTATAGTTAACTTCAAACGAGCATATATCTCATTATACTTGTAATTTTTAAGGTCATGACCTATCAACAGATAGATAATTGAATTATCTTTCCAACGATACCAATTTTTCCTAAATCCGATATCGGAGCAAAGAGTTATTCCTATTTTACTCCAGCATGTCAGGCTGGAAATAGTGTGACGACATTCGTGATAGCTTATCACATTTGTGACGCCCTATCATGAAGATCATCAGCCTTAGGCAGAAACCAGATCCTAAGTGACGGCATTTGTGATAGCTTATCACATTTGTGATGCCCTATCACGAAGTTCATCAGCCTTAGGCAGAAACCAACTCCTAAGACGACATTAGTGATAGCTTATCACATTTGTGACACCCTATCACGAAGATCGTTAACCTTAGGCAGAAACCAGCTCCTAAGTGATGACATTCGTGATAGCTTATCACATTTGTGACATCTTATCACGAAGGTCGTCATCTATGATTTTTCAGCAACTGGAAATTTATTTCATAAGGGTATTTTGGTCTTTTCCTTCACCTTCCACGACTTATAACCCTAAAGAGGTATAATTTTTCCCATTTTTCTTCAGTTAAGAATCTCAAAAACCCTCTCTTATGCTCTCAACCACAATATTAGGGTTTCCATCTAGCTCATCTCACAAAAGAAAGATTCAAGCCTTTTTCCAAGAGAATCAAGAATTAAAGTTTTTCCAATTCAAGAACTCTCCAATGAATCTTCAAAATTTCTTTTCTAAGGTATGCGAAGTGTTCATCTATGGATCCCTTTCGTTCATAGAGTTCAAGAACTATGCTTTTAAATGAGAAACTTTGATTTCCATATTGTTATGTGATGTTGTTCATGTTAAATAATCATTGTTTAAGCTTCAATATACTAATCTAAACTTGACTTCCATGATGCATGCATGCTTGTAGTAAAACCTATGAATTTGGGTGGTTCAAGATGATTAAAATTGTCGAGAAAACCTATGCCCCAAAGTGTGCATGCAAGGTGTTTGTTAAAATGCCCAGAATGCTAAAAAAAATCATGTTCCCATGACCCTGTAGTATTTAAATGACAAGCCATGTCAACTCTTAAGATGATTCCATATGAACCTCTATGCTATTGATATGTGTTGCTAGTATGATTATGCAATTAACATGATATTAAGGTTGTCCAAGTGCTTCCATGTGACATGAAATCCTTTCCATGCAATACATTGTTGATAACCATGCTTAGTATGAAATCCCTTATGTACGATATGATGAACTGTGGACTCTACTCTTATGATTAAGTCAGTCAAGTACGTCTGTTTCCTTCTATCGAGTCCTGGGGGTATTCATACCTGAAAAATATAGTTGTGTACCTAGAGT
Source organism: Capsicum baccatum var. pendulum (assembly GCA_030864225.1). Classification (NCBI taxonomy): domain Eukaryota; kingdom Viridiplantae; phylum Streptophyta; class Magnoliopsida; order Solanales; family Solanaceae; genus Capsicum; species Capsicum baccatum. The sequence goes on from CM061555.1 coordinate 273,313,430, forward strand.
CATGTCATGTTTTCACGATAATCTCAGTCAAGCTATAATCCATAGAACTTAGTCAGTCATGTGACTCAGGAAACCTCAGAAATTTCATGATCTCAGTTAAATCTCAGATAATAGTACTACTCTGTCAGTCAATGAAAGTTGGTCAATCAGTCCATGTACATTCAGTTGTACCATGTTCAGTATCTTCAGATGGGAGTAGAAGTTAGTACCGAGTAAACCCAAGGATGGGAACTCACCCACCAGTTTAGGGAGAGATTCTTAGAAGTCATCCTTGCATTCTAGAACTATGTAGCCAGCATAGGTTGAGACATCGCAACCTGTTATATGAGGGTATGAGGTGACTTAAACTGTTATATGAGGGTTCCTACCGTTCTAACTAGAGTTACCTGTTATACGAGGGTTGCTCACACGTTGTCTTTACTAGTGACGTAGTATTGACCCCAGCGTATCCATAATGGCACATATGGGGCATGTTGGTTAAACCACTACCCCCCATAGTTTTAGTATTAGCCTCAGTTAAAGAACTCAGATACTTCTTTAGATTTTGGTATATTAGGACTTTCAGACACAGTCAAACTCAGTTACAGTACAAAACCCAGATAGTTCCATCAGATTTAGGACTGTCAGCTAAAGTCACCCATGTTATCAGAATTATATCATCATTTATGTTAGTTATCAGTAAACCATGTATTAGCTTACAGATCTAGCTATCCCACATTCACGATCTCAGTTTCTGTATATGCATGTTTACACTCTCACGTTCATATCAGTCAGACAGTTAGCATTGTTTATGCATGTAAACCCTGTTTATATTTAGACTACCTCACTCGTATACTCAGTACATTCCCTCGTACTAATGCATTTGTGCTATGGTGCTTTCTTTTCATGTTACACTATAGGTTTAGAGACACAACCTCCAGATCAGCAGTAGTATTAGCATTTCCATTCGTAGAGATTCAGTGAGTCCTCTTTATTCGAGGACAATATGATTTGATTTATTCATTATTATTTTAGCTCATTATCATTTTACAGAGTTAGTTGGAGACATGTTCCTTCAACTCCTTATTCAGATAGTACTTAGAGGCTTTCAGATTCAGTATTCAGACTTATGTTCAGATTTGATTCAGTTTTTAGGTATTTATGGTATCTTTCACCTATATGGATATTATGTTTTGACAGATTCTTTATTCAGTTGAACCTTATGGCCTACATGTTCATGTTTGCCGCATTATTATGTTATATATTGCAGTGTACAGGTATAAATATCAGTCATGGGTTAGCTTATGATCCTTTGGGGTCATAAGCACTGCGTAGCATTCCAGTTTAGAAAAATTAGGGAATTATAACATGTCTAGCGATGGTGTAGACTTTTGCAAAGTAGATATCTTGTCATATATATTGGAGAAGAGTGATCAGCAGAAAGGCTGACAGATTGGGCTTGTTGATTTGTGCACTAACTCGAGCATATTTTTTTGATAGGGTAATGAACTCGGAGTTACGTAACATTTGATAGGCTTGGTAGAGCCGGTTTATATCTCACGCTACATAACTCCATGCTTACTAATTTATCAAATTGGTTGAGTAATATACATGGAGCAATGCTCGATAAAACTATGTTGTTCAACTGGTGGGACCATATCTTTAACGTGCATCAACACGTTTTGACCTAAAACAAACACATCGACCCTCTTTGTATCCTTTAAGGGTTCTGAAGAAAGTGTTCTGAAGGGCTTCTAGATTGCCACAACTTTGAAGGTAGTGTTCCTGATCGAGCTCACAAGAGATGAGGAACTCCTTACCAACTTCGAAGACAGCAACGACCAGCTTGAAATAGTATCAATAAACTGGAGGTAAGCTTGAAAATTATCGGAATTCACATACTATAGCAAACATCTGATCTTCTCCAAGGAATGTTGAAAACATGCTAAGGCAAGAAAACACAATCAATTAATCCATATTGCTAAGGAAGTAATTATACTCTACTTGCCTTTCATTATCGTTTGTGGTTCCAATCAGGTCAACGGTAGTGGACCTGATAGGAAACATAAACAAGAAGGCATGGGATAAAATTTAAAATTCAGAAATTGCCGCCTTTACTTAGTTTCCTTATTTTAACTGCAGTTGTTGTTGGCGTAAGTTTTCTAGACTTGCTGAACATCATTTCAACCCTTGATACCTGTGAGAATTCTTTGTTTGTCTTCTCCTATTTTTTACCTAGGTTATAATCCCGACCACATAGCTCCCTAGCTTAGTGTCCATCTGTATTGTTTTTCTTTCAGCAGCACAACTGATAATGCTCAATCTACAGCTCTCGTGGGAGTGTAAAGCGGTCGTTAGCAAATATAGAACACAACCTGGGTTGGGTATCGATCCCATAGGGAATAGCTTGGCCAACAAGTAAGTAAAATCACTAGACTTTTAGTGCAAGTCTCGTAAAAAGGGGGGAGTTTTGTAGTTCAAGTAAAGTAACCAAAATATTGAAGCAAAATCTGAAAATAGCAAAGTAAAAAGAAAGAATGTTTAGTAGGTTGTGAAACAATGAGAATTGAGGAGTTGGGGTTATGTCCACCTCCTGAGTTATACGTCTCTATTGACTATGAGTGTGTAGAATTCCGACATGCATGTGCTTATAGAGAATTGTATTCGATGGTAAATCCAGGCATCTTTCAACCTATTCGAGGATTATTTCACTTTAACTCTTTCAAGCTTAAAGCGTGTCTAACGGTACGAATTCTCCAAGAGGTTAATCCAGTTACGACACTAACTGTGTAGTAGGGAATTTTAGGGAGTGACCCTACTACCTTGACACTATCTCTTTTCCAGACAAATAACCTTTCTTTTGAACAAGTTAAATATTATTCTGGCGTATTCTTGTGTTTGAAACCACAAAGAATGTAGATTAAGATGAAGAGAATAATGATATAAGCATCATACGTGTCATGAAATCACAAACTCACCGCAATAGATAGTATCTCAGTTGGCTTCCATAACCCCAACAGAGAAGTTTAGTTACCCATGATTGCGAAGGAGATCATGATTGACATTGTTATTATACCACAAGATTGATTAATTTCGTGTAGCACAAGAGTGGTAGGCGTTAGGCGTGAATTCCTTAGCAAAGTAACGTTTCTCTTGTTGCGGAAATTAAGAATTGAATAGATGAATAGAAGAAGAAAAATAGAATTAATGGGAAGATTAGAAGAGTTGTAATTAAGAAGTAGAATGTATCTCTCCACTAAGGGAGGATTGTAAGAAGATGAATAAAAATCTCTAGCATGATAGGGTATTTATAATACCCATATCCTAATCCTACCCAGAAATAGTGACTAAGTTCCTAAGCACTTTAATACATCACATTGTATCCTTTACACTTTTTTCTTTCAACCCTTTCTTTCTTTTATTTTTCCACCCTTGTTCTCCTCTTTTGTTTTTCAATTTTTAAGCATAACTCACTTTTCAACTTTCTTTTCACAACATACCTCTTATGATAGCACTTTCTTTTTTATAACACATTCAAGCACCATTACAATTTAAAGCATCATACTCACCCAATTTCCTCTTATGTTGTCACATGACTTTTTCACTTTAAAGTACTTAGGAATTTGGATCAAATTATGGTCTTGAAAAAGTGGATTAGGCTTACATACAAGGTTGTCAAAGAAATAGGCTAAAGGCTCAAAATGGTTTAACTAGGATGATGTCCAAGGGTAGGTAAAATGAAGGCAAACAAGTATAGGTTGCCAAAGAAGTGCCTAGATCATCTCCTAAACTTACACTCCTTATTTTCGCTTTGCATACATACCGGGCAAGTTCTAGCATCAGCCACAAACATAGAATATACTATTATCTCACACACACAAGGCACATGGTCGACTTTATTGGAAGTAATATAGACTCGCGACCCAACAATTGAAGGAATTGAACCACACACTATCACATAATGAGTCACAACTAGAGCCTAAACGTCTCAATAGTCATAATTGTAGCACATACTCTTGTTATAATCTCAGGCTGCCTATTAGAATTATTTTATGTAAAGCTACGTTAAAAAAAAAATTTACTACTAAAAAAAAACTAAAAAAAATGAAACAAAAATAAAGTAAACAAACATAGATGCAAATAGAGAAGTATAGCATGCAAATACCATCACCCCACACTTAGACGGGACACACTGTCCTCAGTGGAAAATAAATAAGAAGAACCTGGTTAGTCGGACTCATTCTCTATGTATGGGGTCATACCCCTTGCATCGGAATCATCATCAGAGTCGTCATCCTTAGAAGTTCCTCATAAGTATCCCACTTAATTCCAAGAGTGAGTTGAGGTGTTTGCATCGAGGAGGGTTCTCCTTGCTCTTTTTGGCCACTTTTCTTGCCTTTTTGTGAAGTGGTAGCCTTATCTTTGCCTTGTCTTTTGGTGCCATTGTACCTGAGATCTCGATAGAGTCATGTTAGCATCATCTCAATTGATACAATCTATAAACAAGCAGTAGAGGTACCACCCTACACTTAGGTTGTTGGCACCAACTAGTGAAGTGAAAGTGGTCGATTACTCAGACTTCATCGACATACGTTTTAGGAGCTATATTCCAACAAGAAGATCAGTGATGTATCACTACTTGCATCCATTGCACTACTTTCATGTTAGGTATAACAACACTACTACATAGGGGTTACATTATGGTATAGTATCTATCACAACCTCCTATGTCGGTAGGCAACTATAAGTCTTATACCGCTAAACGAAACATTCTAACATGTCAGTATTCAAGTGACAAGATTATGCAATGTTCATGACTATAGCAATTCCGCAAGTAGTTTGACAATGCACCAAAATCAAATTCAAGTCGGAAACAAGTTAAGATAATCCTAACGTATGTGTTCACTTACTTGGTTGTTTCTCAATAATCCAAACACATTAACATCACCAATACTTCTTCAAGATTTAACAATTCATAATTGGTGTAGTAATGTAGTACTTAAAAAGTATAAATGAAGAACAAAGTAGTACTTACTTGGTTGAAGTCTTTGGATGAAATTCTTGTGAAGAAAAAGAGTAAAAGGAAACTTTTTGATAGGATTTGGAGACTATAGGTGGTGCATAAGCTAGGTTTCCAATGTGTTTTTGGTTCAAGATTAAGTCTCATATTTATAAGAAAAGGTTGGGTCAAGTTTTGACCCATTAAAATCGGATTTGGAGACCAAAAGTGACCATAGGCGGTGCCTAAGGCTTTGCATAGTTGAGCAGAATGCCATAGCATATGCCATGCATTTTGAAAAGCATTTAGTGACACTATGCGGCGCATTCTTAAAAGCATTCTTGACCATATGCAACGCATTTCACTTTGCATATGTGATTCAGAGACCAAATGCTTTGGCATAGGCAGCGCATAGTGTAAAGCATACTTAAGCATGGGCGGCGCCTATGTCTTTGCACACTAGATTCCAAGACCTTGGGCTATAGGATAGGTTTTGCATTGTTAGTGGCCTATTTTTACCTAGGCCTAGCCTTCCTCGATGCCTATTTTGGCATGAGCAATGCTCAATGCATAACCTTATGCATCACTATTCCTAACTTACCACCTTTACCATGAAATACGTCCAAATCAAAATTTGAAACCGATCTCCTTGTCGTATACCTCTTGCACCTACATTTTCTCAAAACCAATAAAAACGATTAGAACGATGGGTTGCCTCCCATCAAGCGCCTTAGTTTTGGTCGTGGCTCGACAAAATCCTAAGAAAACAAAAACAATTAAAAACATTGAAAAACGATGGGTTGCCTCCCACCAAGCGCTTGATTTATTATTGCGGCACGACATAGCTATCTCGATTACTTAGACTTCATCGAGATAGATGGGGCATCGTTTTCTGAATGGATTCAGACGACGCTGATACTTACTTGTAGGCATGCAATCTTCTTCGATATGACTCTTGTGCATACATACCTCAGGAGGGATACCAATTATATCATCAATCTTCCTACCCATAGCTCTCTTTTACCTCATCAGAGAAGAGATGAGAGCCTCCACGTGCTATTCACTTAAATCATCCGGCACACTTATTGAAAGTGTATTTCCATATCCCAAGAACGTATACCTTCGATAATTGGGGAGCTCTTTTGATTCTAGCATTGGTGGCTCTACAATGGAAGTCTTCGCTGTTTGTCAAGGTTGATTATTAAGATCAAGGCCCGGTTGCTTAGGAGTATGGGAGTAGGACTCTATTTCTGTTTGAGCACCCATAAGTTCTTCATAATCTTCATCGTCCTCATTCTCAACATTCAGTGGTGCAGTAGACAAAGGCTCAACAGTAAGTTGTTTCTCTACAGATAATGCTTTGTTATCCTCATGATGAATATCAGCTACAGAGAGAACATTCATATCGCTGGGATGCTTCATTGCTTTGCATATATCAAAGCGGACCAATTCGTCATTCAGTCGAAATAAAAGCTCATTATCCCTCATGTCAATAAGCACACTTCCAGTTGCAAGGAAAGAACGTCCCAAGATTATGGAAACTTCAGAATCCACCTCGCAATCCAGAATAACGAAGTCTGCAGGAAATATGAATGAAGAAACCTTCACCAACACATCATTCAAGATACCCACAGGTCGTTTTACCGACCTATCAGCCATCACGAGCCTCATATTGGTTGGTGTCGGATCGCCTAACCCCAACTTCTTGTAGATGGATAGTGGCATCAAATTGATGCTAGCTCCCAAATCGCACAATGCCTTAGCAAAATTCATATATCCAACCGTGCAAGGAACAGTGAAAGCACCAGGGTCGGTCTTTTTCTTAACTAGCGATCTTGTAGCAATTGCGCTGCAGTAATGAACATCAACTTTCAACTCATAACTTGCTGCCCGCTTCTTTGTCAAAAGAACCTTCATAAATTTTGCATACCCAGGTATTTGTTCAAGTGCCTCCACCAATGGAACATTAATGGTCAGCTGTTTCAACATAGTCATGAATTTGCTGAACTTCGTGTCATCCGCTACCTTCTTCAATCTTTGAGGAAAAGGTGGTGGTGGATAGGGAATTGTTCTCTCCATGACTTTCTTCTCCTCTTGCTTCCGTTTTTCAACCTTTTTAGGCTGCAATAAACTTGGTGTGACGTCATGGACGTCGTGGGTGGCTTCCGCGGATTCCTCTCCTTTTGCGTTATCATCGAAGTCTGCTACTTCGTCAACCACTTGCTTTCCTTTTGCTGAAGTTTCCAGCACCTTACCACTTCGGGTAGTAATAGCCATTCATGACCCATCATTCCTTGGGTTTTGCACAGTGTTGCTAGATAAAGTGCCAACCTTTCTTTGATTGAATGCCGCAGATAATTGACTCAATTGTTGCTCCAGCTGTTTTATTGAAGTGGAATGCGAGTCAACCAATTGCTTCATTGAGGACAAGTCATTCTTCACCTCATTCACTCCCGTATTAGTTGCCTCTACTCCTTTCAATAGTTTAGCCATCATATCTTCCATTGACATATTTCCAGAACCAGATGCAGTGGTGTCACGTCTTCCTGGAGGAACATACAAACCACTCCTGTCAGTCTTATCCTTCCAACTACCTTGATCACGGTCCTTATATCCTGAATTATCATAATAGTTCCGACCTTGGTTTCCTTGGGAATTGCCTCGGAAACCCCCCTGATTGTTCAAGTAGTTGGCTTCTTCCTCTGAATCAGATTCGTTTCTTCCATGTGATACCATGACCTTAACTTTTTCGGTCTTCCCTGATAATAAATGCTTTGTAAGAAGATCCATTTGTGTTTTCATGTGCGCCATGTCTTGATCACGTTCTTCATCTCTTCTCCTTTGTTTCGCAGTCATGCCAATAGATAAAGTGGGGCTTGCTACCTCAGAATCCCTGGTATGCCAAACTCTACTTTGCTTCGTCATACGATCTAGCATATTGCTTGCTTGACCAAAGGTGAGGTCCATAAATGATCCTCCAGCCGCATTATCCACCACTGGTTTAGTTCTTGAATTCAAGGCTCTGTATAGTATCTCCATTAGGTGGACATTGGTCAAGTGATGGTTTGGGCACCTCATTAGCTTCGTCTTGAACCTCTCCCATGTTTCATGAAGGGCTTCAGTTGGAAGCTGCCGAAAATTGCTGATTTCATCTCTTAATTGTGCTCTTTTGGATGACGGAAAGAATCTTTCTAGGAAAGCGTCTTTCAATTGCCTCCAATTTGTAATAGAATCAGGAGTCAACCCATTCAACCATAGAGTTTCCTCCCCAGACAGAGACAATGGAAATAAGCGTAGTCGAATTGCATTTTGTCCAACGCCAGGATTGTCGAATGACTTGCATGTAGAAATAAAGTTGATCAGATGCATATTCGGATCATCGCCTGCTAGTCCACCAAATAATCCCTTGAGTTACAAAAGCTGAATCATGGTGCTAGTGATGTTGAACTTGGCTCCGGGCGCTAATGGTGGAAGAATAATGGCTCCTGTGGCACCAGCTTCGTCCAGATCGTCATCATCATCATCTAACGGTATTTGCATAGCTCGGCGTTCAGGCCTAAACCTATCTTGACGATCTCTTCTCTGCATGGGTGCCGCCATCTCAGCAGTATGCCGTGGGTTTAGTAGCTCCTCATCGCCCAGGTCCTCATCATCAGGATTTGTTGCACGGCCTGGGTTATCAATATTCTGTTGATGCACTTGAGCAGTTATCCTTTCAATTTCACGTTGTGCATCCATTGATGCACTGAACAAACCTGAATAAAACAAAAACAACAACTAAAAGTAAAAGTACGAGAATCTTTGACCAAAGGGTCTAGTAACTATCACAAACTTAGTTGACACTCGTATTCCCCGGCAACGGTGCCAATTTTTGATAACGCTCAATCTACAACTCTCGTGGGAGTGTAAAGCGGTCGTTAGCAAATATAGAACCCAACATGGGTTGGGTATCGATCCCACAGGGAATAGCTTGGCCAACAAGTAAGTAAAATCACTAGACTTTTAGTGCAAGTCTCGTAAAAAGGGGGGAGTTTTGTAGTGCAAGTAAAGTAACCAAAATATTGAAGCAAAAGCTGAAAATAGCAAAGTAAAAAGAAAGAATGTTTAGTAGGTTGTGAAACAATGAGAATTGAGGAGTTGGGGTTATGTCCTCCTCCTGAGTTATACGTCTCTATTGACTATGAGTGTGTAGAATTCCGACATGCATGTGCTTATAGAGAATTGTATTCAATGGTAAATCCAGGCATCTTTTGACCTATTCGAGATTATTTCACTTTAACTCTTTTGAGCTTAAAGCGTGTCTAACGGTACGAATTCTCCAAGAGGTTAATCCAGTTATGGCACTAACTGTTTAGTAGGGAATTTTAGGGGGTGACCCTACTACCTTGACACTATCTCTTTTCCAGACAAATAACCTTTCTTTTGAACAAGTTAAATATTATTCTGGCGTATTCTTGTGTTTGCAACCACAAAGAATGTAGATTAAGATGAAGAGAATAATGATATAAGAATCATACGTGTCACGAACTCACAAACTCACCGCAATAGATAGTATCTCAGTTGGCTTCCATAACCCCAACAGAGAAGTTTAGTTACCCATGATCGCGAAGGAGATCACAATTGACATTGTTGTTATACCACAAGATTGATTAATTTCGTGTAGCACAAGAGTGTTAGGCGTTAGGCGTGAATTCCTTAGCAAAGTAACGTTTCTCTTGTTGCGGAAATTAAGAATTGAATAGATGAATAGAAGAAGAAAAATAGAATTAATGGGAAGATTAGAAGAGTTGTAATTAAGAAGTAGAATGTATCTCTCCACTAAGGGAGGATTGTAAGAAGATGAATAAAAATCTCTAGCATGATAGGGTATTTATAATACCCATATCCTAATCCTACTAAGCTAATGTAATACTTAACCAAATCCTATTAAACAAATGAAATACTTAACCCAATTGTACTAGGTTAATGTAATATTCTCCTAATCCAAATAAACAAATGAAATACTTAACCCAATTGTACTAGGTTAATGTATCATTATCCAAATCCAAATAAGTTACTGCAAGTCCCCAAAGTCTTCAGAAATGCTGTTTTAGCCCAGGACAGATTTTCCATGCAGCATTTTTGGTCCTTTAGGCGTCCAATCTTACGTTCCTTCCTTCGTGAGCTTTCTTTGGCGTCAAGTAAGCCATAAAATGCTGATTTCTGCATCATTTATACCTGAAACTTTGCTAATCATGTTCGTTAGCTCACTTATAGGAAAAAGGACTAAAAGTGCATAAAACATATAGTTTGTTCTCAAAACATGGCACAAATATGGGCAAAATATATTGATATAGGCGCGTAAATTCGCCTATCATCAACAACAGATGAAATTACATTACCAATACTCTTTCATAGTTGCACTTGTTTCAGATTTCGTATCTGTTAAGATAATTCCATCGGCCAGGTTCGTTAGAAGTTACTTTCTACCGTATGTCTCTTCTTCAATTAGATCTCAGATGATATAGTCTTCCATCAACCACCCATTTTCTCTCGAAAGCATTCTCCTACCGCACCTTCTGACATATAATCATCACCCTAAGCGAGCAACCCAACCATTTAAATTTTGGCCAGGGCAATAACTATATTAGTATTCCATTCTTGTTTGATGCAGTGCGAGGCTTCAAGGGCCCTCTAAGGGTCCAATGCACACTTAAAGTTAAGCCCAATCGCTATTGGTTCTCTGCAGTGATGAAAAATATTGATCCCTTCTCAAAACTAAACACGCATAAACATGAGCAACAACCGTCAGTAATTCATAACTGGGTATCTGCACCATCTTCATGAGGTCCTCAGCATTATCAATTTCGAACCCATCAAACTTAATGGTACAATGCAGGATCTTGTTTGAATGATCAATTCCTAATCGGTCAAAAACTGCATTCACAAAAATATTATACTTTATGTGTGTTGTCCCAGTGACCTTATTAGAAATACATACCTAACTCCCACACATATGATAGTGGATCCATCTGCACACACCTTATTATTCCTAGCCCATCTATGACTTAAATTGAATAAACAGATGACTAGCTTGTTGCAACAGATGACACATCTATTTATATTGTCAAACAATTGGAGACATCTGTTATGATAATTGATCAACCTGTTACAGAAATCAAACAGATATATACATCTATTACAAAAGATTTCCAGTATGTTGTATTGTAAGTTATCTAACAGAAAGAATATATTTTGCAATGATTACCCATCTGTTAGATTTATTTTAAAGCAATTTTCTTTTCTTTCCGAGATACAATAATTTATAAATAGGTCCCTCCTTATAAATATGGATGATCCAGATTCGTATAAGAATATTCATATCGAGTCCTTGCGTGAACTTCAAAGGCAGTTTGATGAATTCCAGAGAAATTTGGATGACTTAGAGCAAGGCTGCTGGATGAAAAATGTCTGATTAACAATAAGAATAATAGTAGTAATAATAATTAGGTAATATTTTTTTTATTTTAGCGCATGTATGTATTTTTCTCCCTTTGTATATCGAATTTACCCAAGGGATTCAAAAATCTATGAACATTCATTTCATTTTGGTGTGGACTTTTAATTTTTAATTCTTATTTAGTGTTTAATAATAATCATTCTATTTATTCTTTGTTCTCAGCATGTCGTCGACGGTTGGTGGTAGGTATTGAGCAGCAATTTGTGTCAACAGAGGTTAATCTGCTATGATAGATCGATCATATGTTGCATCTGTTGGTTATTAATAAAAAAGAATTATTGTTGTTATTGAGAGGGTGAAAATAAAAGGACATGACTTTCTGATTATTCAATATGAAAAATGTTTCGTAAATATAATAAGGAAATAAATGATAAACTCAATTTATAACCACAATTTTAATAACTGATCGTGAGTTTTCACCATTTTTGTTTTTGAATTTGTTTTTAAAATTATTTATTATATAATAAAATGATTATTATTATATTAAGGAATTTGAAAATAGTGTTTTTTACTTATAAAATAAAAAAAATAAGCAAATTTGGATTAATGATATGATGATAGTTATTTTTTTTAAAAGTAGATTATATGTTGCAACAAATGAATTATCTGATGCAATAGGTTCACTATTGTTGCAACAGATGTTATATCTGTTGTCACATATGATTTATCTGATGCAACCTATATCGAGTCACAACTCAATAAAAGCGGTTCTTGGAAAAAACTAATTAACAATAATAATCTGAAAAGTCACGAATTATCACAATATTTCTTAATTTATTTAAGTCATTACTTTTTACATTAATTAAAAATATAGTTAATAAATGGAGGTGAACAGTTAGATTATATGTTGCAATAGATAGGTTGTCTGATGCAATATATTTTATATTTGTTGCAACAGATAATATATCTGTTGTCACAGATGTGTTATCTGATGCAACAGATATAGAATCTGTTCCCACAACTCAATAAAAACGGTTCTCCGAAAGAACTAATTAATAATAATAATAATCTGAAAAGTCATGACTTATATCACAATAATTATTTTCTTAATTTAATCAAAAATGTAATTAATGTATGGAGGTGAATAGTCGTGCCTTTTTGCCTCTCATTCAAATTCAATCCTCTATAAATAAGTCCCTCCTTACTCAATCGTTCATTCAACTACACCCTATTTATTTATTACATCTCGTCTTTCATATTACACTCTAGAAGATAAGATTATGGCTGACCCAGTATGGGACGTTGCTTTTCTACAAGATGCCGTGAATGAACTTCGGAATCAAGTTCGTGACCTACAATGGGAACTGGGAGGAGTTAGAGAAAGAATGATCCACAAGATACGCAGGATGAGGAGGGCCTTGCTATTTCCGGTTGAAGATTGGCCGGCTAACAATGATGATGATGATGATAATAATAATAATAATAATAATAATTAGATTATTATTTTTCTTTTAGTCTATTATATGTATTTTTATTTGTTTTTGTTTAATAAATAAATTATGTTTGATCTTTGACATTTTCATCCATATTTAATTTTTATTCTGTCTATTATCTTCTCAACAGACATGTCGACGATTCGACGTAAAAAGGAATAATTTAGAATTCAGCAGCAATAACAAGATTTATCTGTTGAGTTTGTGGCAGGGGTTTGTGTTGTTCAAAACAGATTACTCATATTGCAACAGATAAGAAGTTGATGTAACAAATAAATAGTCTGTTTTAATAAATGACTAGTTTGTTGCTTTGCTTGGCTCTGACGTTTTAATTTGTACTCCCTCCTTCTCAAATTACCCGTTCCAAATTGAGATGCCACATTGATTAAGAAAAATAATTAATAACATGCCTAGTTTACCATAACCTACTGATCAGTTGGTGGGACAGTAGATGTGTTTGAAATAACCATTGTTTACTATTCAATCAAAATTTTATAAGAAAAGAAAGCTTTTAACTTCGGTCGGCATATAGTCCCCTTATTAAATAATGTTTCATTTTAATTTTAAAAAAAAAGTGATTAATGCAAAGGGTAAAACATGGATTTTTTTAATATTTTCTTGATTAATGAAAAAGACAAGTAAAATGAGAAATCAAATTAGGAAATTTGAGACGGGTAATTGGACATAAGGAATAATTTTGAATCCAGTAGCAATAGAAAGAGTTGAAAAAATATTGATTATCTGTTGGGTTTATGGAAGGGGTTGATTTGTGTTGTTTCAAACAGATTAATCATTCGTTGCAACAGATAATTAGTTTGGTGCAACAGATAAATATTCTGATACAACAGATAATTAGTCTGGTGCAACAGATAAACATCCTGATACAATAGATAAGACGTCTGATACAATAGATAATACGTTTAATGCAACAGATAAATCTTTTGATGCAATAAATTGATCATTTGATGCACCAGATGATTGATCTGTTTAAATTGTGGGCACTTATACTGGATTCATGATCGGGGTTCTATTCATTGTTGAAAAAATAGAAGTGTACCCAGATGACAAATATGAATAAAAATCATAATTTTACTTACCAAAGTTACCTATGAAGTAATGCCAAAGTGGAAAGTGATGAGTAAAAAAAATTTGACCTAAGAAATTGGTCAGATCACAGCAGTAGCGCTATACCAACAACAACAACAACAACAAATGGTAAACAAGAAGAAGATGAAGATGATAATGAAGTATAAGATAATGATAATGAAGCAGAAGATGATGAATAAAGCAGCAGAAATAGAAACAATGAACAACAAAAATTGTTAAGAGAGAGAAAACAACAATGGATGGGAAGAGAGAGAAACACGCTTTTTTTCCATTGTTTCCCATTATTTTAGGTATACATTGGGATCAAAGTATAAATTTATAAACTTGTGGGTTATTTTCAAAATTTCTCAACTTTCTTAATCCATAATAAAGTAATTGTCACCTTCAACTAATAATTAAGACTTGTGTCACCTACACCTCATTTTAAAACTCTTTTGTCACCTGTGGCCCTAACCCCCAAGACTCTTCGAATAGAAAGGAAAAAAACAAAAATTAAATAAAAGGTTGCAATGCTAAAACCTAAAACTAAATAACATAGTAAAAGACCTAAATTTATAGAAAGACAACGTGATATTTATCCTTAATTTTTTGGGTAAGGTAAAACCTCTTTTTTTTTTCTAAATTCATTCATTCTCTTCATATTTATAGTTTCTTCTACTCAACTTCACAGTAAAATAACCATGCACTCGTTGAAAGTTAGTATCCTAATACAATTTTATCAGTTACTCCGAGACTTTCTTTCTTAGTATTTATTACTAATTTTATAAGAAAAAGTTAAATAGTTGTAACCTAAAGTCTACGGGATCTCATACTACAAATCACAATTTCCTTTTCACTATGGACAAACAACTTGAAAATTTTTGATGATGACTTATGAATAAAAAAAGGGTAAAAAACACACCTAAAGCATCTCAACCTTTTCAATTTTCTACCTGAACTTTCACCAAACACTATATATCTAAGTGATAGTCTAAAACAAATTATGGGATCTCATACTACTGATGATAGGCGAATTTACACGCCTATATCAATATATTTTGCCCATATTTTAGCCTAGTTTTGAGAACAAATTATATATTTCATGCACTTTTAGTCCTTTTTCCTATAAATGAGCTAACAAACATGATTAGTAAAGTTTCAGGTATAAATGATGCAAAATACAGCATTTTATGGCTTACTTGACGCAAAAGAAAGCTCACAAAGGAAGGGAAGGAAGTCTACACGCCTAAGGACCAAAACTGCTGCATGGAAAATCTGTCCCGGGCTAAAACAACATTTCGGAAGACTTTGGGGACTTACAGATACAAAGCTGGATTTTGACAATGATACATTAACCTAGTACAATTGGGTTATGTATTTCATTAGTTTATTTGGATTGGGAGAATGTTACATTAACCTAGTACAAATGGGTTAAGTATTTCCTTAGTTTAGTAGGATTTGGTTATTTATTTCATTAGCATAGTAGGAGTAGGATAGGAGTATTATAAATACCCTATCATGCTAGAGATTTTTAATTAACTCCTCCCTTAGTGGACAGATACATTCATCCCTCACCACAATACATTCTTCCATCCCTCTCTTCTTCCACCACAACAATTCTACAACTCTTCTAATCTTTCCATTAATTCTATTTTTCTTCTTCTATTCATCTATTCAATTCTTAATTTCCGCAACAAGAGAAACGTTACTTTGCTAAGGAATTCACGCCTAACGCCTATCACCTAATCCACACGCCATTACTCAACAATAACAATGCAAATCGTGATCTCCTCCGCACTCATGGGTAACTAAACTTCTCTGTTGGGGTTATGGAAGCCGAATGAGATACTATCTATTACTGTGAGTTTGTGAGTTCGAGACACGTATATTGCTTATATCATTATTCTCTTCATCTTAATGCAAATTCTTGTGGCTGCAGACGCATAGAATAACGCCAGTCTAACATTTAACTTGTTCGAGAGAAAGGTTATTTGTCTGGAAAAGAGATAATGTTAAGGTAGTAGGACACCCTTTCCTATTAAAAAGCTAGTGCCGTAACTGGACTAACCTCTTGGAGAATTCGTACCGTTAGACACGCTTTAAGCTCGAGAGATTTAAAGTGAAATAGTCCTTGTTCAGGTCGAGAGACGCTTGGATTTACTATCGACTACAATTCTCTATAAGCAATTGTATGTCAAGACTCTACACACTCATAGCCAATAGAGACGTATACCTCAGAAGGTGGACATAACCCCAACGCTTCAATTCTCACTGTTTCACAACCTACGAAATACTCTCTTTTTACTTTGCTATTTTCAGCTTTTACTTTATTGTTTTGGTTACACATTACAATCCCCCCTTCTTACGAGACTTGCACCAAACGTTTAGTAATTTTACTTACTTGTTGGCCAAGCTATTCCCTGTGGGATCGACACCCAACCTAGGTTGGGTTCTATATTTGCTAACGACCGCTTTACACTCACAAGAGCTGTAGATTGAGCGTTAGCAAAAATTGGCGCCGTTGCCGGGGAATACGAGTGTCAATCAAGTTCGTGATAATTACTAGACCCTTTGGTCAAAGATTCTCGTACTTTTACTTTTAGTTTTTTTTTTTTTTTTAGGTTTATTTAGTGCATCAATGGAGGCACAACATGAAATTGAAAGGATGGCTGCTCAAGTGCATCAACAGAATATTGATAATCCAGGCCGGGCAACGAATCCTGATGATGAGGACTTGGGCGATGAGGAGCTGCTAAACCCACGGCGTACCGCTGAGATGGCGGCACCCATGCGGAGAAGAGATCGTCAAGCTAGGTTTAGGCCTGAACGCCAAGCTATGCAAATACTGTTTGATGACGATGAGGACGATCTGGACGGACCTGGTGCCACCGGAGCTATTATTCTTCCGCCATTGGCACCCGGAGCAAAGTTTAATATCACTAGCACCATGATTCAGCTTTTGCAACTCAAGGGATTATTTGGTGGACTAGCAGGTGATGATCCGAATATAAATCTGATCAACTTTATTTCTACATGCAAGTCATTCGACAATCTTGGCGTTGGACAGAATGCAATTCGACTGCGCTTATTTCCATTGTCTCTGTCTGGGGAGGCAACTCTATGGTTGAATGGGCTGACTCCTGATTCTATTACAAATTGGAGGCAATTGAAAGACACTTTCCTAGAAAGATTCTTTCCGCCATCCAAAAAAGCACAATTAAGAGATGAAATCAGCAATTTTCGGCAGCTTCCAACTGAAGCCCTCCACGAAACATGGGATGGGTTCAAGACGAAGCTTATGCGGTGCCCAAATCACCATATGACCAATGACCACTTGATGGAGATATTATACAGAGCTTTGAATTCGGTGACTAAGCCAGTGGTTGATAATGCGACTGGAGGATCTTTTATGGACCTCACCTTTGGTCAAGCAAGCAATATGCTAGATCGTATGACGAAACAAAGTAGATCTTGGCATACCAGGGATTCTGAGGTAGCAAGCCCCACTTTATCTATTGGCATGACTGCAGACCAACGAAGAAGAGAAGAAGAACGTGATCAAGACATGGCGCACATGAAAACACAATTGGATCTTCTGACAAAGCACTTATTATCAGGGAAGACCGAAAAAGTGAAAGCTGTAGCACAAAAAGGAAGAGACGAATATGATTCGGAAGAGGAGGCCAACTACTTGAATAGTCAGGGGGGTTTCCGAGGGAATACCCAAGGAAACCAAGGTCGAAACTATTATGATAAATCTGGAAACAAAGACCAAGGTAGTTGGAAGAACAAGAATGAAAAGAGTGGTTTGTACGTTCCCCCTGGCAGAAGTGATACCACCATATCTAATTCTGGAAGTATGGAGGACATGATGGCTAAATTATTTAAAGGAGTGGAAGCAACGAGCGCAGGAGTTAAGGAGGTGATTGATGATTTGTCCTCCATGAAGCAACTAGTTGATTCTCATTCCACTTCTATCAGGCAAATAGAGCAAAAATTGAGCCAACTTTCAGCAGCATTCAATCAAAGAAACGCTGGCACCTTACCAAGCGATACTGTGCAAAACCCAAAGAATGATGGGTCATGCATGGCCATCACTACTAGAAGTGGTAAGGTGCTGGAAACCTCAGCAAAAGGCAAGCAAGTGGTTGACGAAGTTGCGGACATGGACATTACACCTAGTAACGTTACAAAAGGAGAAGAAGCCACAACAACTACTCCCAACGTCAGGGACGTTTCACCTAGTGACGTGCAACCTGAAAAAGTGGAAAAATAGAAGCAAGAGGAGAAAAAAACCGTGGAGAGAACACTTCCATACCCACCACCACCTTTTCCCCAAAGATTGAAGAAGGTGGCGGATGACACAAAGTTCAGCAAATTCATGAATATGTTAAAGCAGCTCACCATTAATGTTCCATTGGTGGAGGCACTTGAACAAATGCCTGGGTATGCAAAATTTATGAAGGATCTCTTGACAAAGAAGCGGGCAGCAAGTTATGACTTTGCGGATAATGTTCATCATTGTAGTGCAATCGCTACAAGATCGCTAGTTCAGAAGAAGGCAGATCCTGGATCTTTCACTATTCCTTGCACAATTGGATCGTTGGATTTTGCTAAGGCATTGTGCGATTTGGGAGCTAGCATCAATTTGATGCCACTATCTATCTACAGAAAGTTGGGGTTGGGAGACCCTACACCAACCAATATGAGGCTCGTGATGGCTGATAGGTCGGTAAAACGACCTGTGGGTATCTTGAATGATGTGTTGGTGAAGGTTTCTTCATTCATCTTTCCTGCAGACTTCGTTATTCTGGATTGTAAGGAGGATTCTGAAGTTCCCATCATCTTGGGACGTCCCTTCCTTGCAACTGGAAGTGTGCTTATTGACATGAAAGATAATGAGCTTTTGTTTCAAATTAATGACGAAGTGGTACGGTTTGATATATGAAAAACAATGAAGCAGCCCAGCGATATGAATGAGTTATATGTTCATCATGAGGATACGAAAGAATTATCTATAGAGAAACAGCCTACTGTTGAGCCATTGTCTGCTGTGCCACTGAAAGTTGAGCATGAAGATAATGAAGGTTATGAAGAACTTATGAGTGCTCTAACAGAAATAGAGCCTTATACTCCTAAGCAACCAGATTGTGATCTCAAGAATCAACCAACAGCGAAGACTCCCATTGACGAGCCACCAATGCTAGAATCACAAGAGCTTCCCGATTATCTAAGGTATGTGTTCTTGGAAAGTGGAAGTATACTTCCGATAAGTGTGGTGGATGATTTAAGTGAACAGCACGTGGAGGCTCTCATCTCTGCTCTGATGAGGTATAAGAGAGCTATGGGTTGGACTATTGATGATATAATTGGTGACTCTCCGGAGAAATGTAGGATCCATCTCGAAGAAGATCGCATGCCCACAGGTAAGCCTCATTGCCGTCTAAATCCTTTCAGAAAACGATCCATCACTTACCTCGATGAAGTCTGAGTACTCGAGGTAACTATGTCGAGCCACGACAATAAATAAGGCGCTAGATGGGAGGCAACCCATCATTTTTTCATTTATCTTTTATCGTTTTCTTTTATTCTAGTACTTGTCTTGTTTTTAATTAATGAAAATCCAAAAATAAGAGTCGTGCCATGACCAAAACTAAGGCGCTTGGTGGGAGGCAACCCATCGTACTAATCGTTTTTATTGTTTTGAGCAAATATAGGTGCAAGAGGTATTCAACGAGGAGATTGGTTTCAAATGACAATTTGGATGTATTGAATGGTAAAGGTGGTAATTTAGGTATAAGGATGCATAAGGGTATGGATTGAGCATTACTCATGCTTAAATAGGCATCGAGGAAGGCTAGGACTAGGTAAAACTAGGCCACGAACAATGCAAAACCTATCCTATAGCCTAAGGTCTCAGAATCTAGTGTGCTATACACTATGCGCCGCCCATTCCTAAGTGTGCTTTTGACTATGCGCCGCCTATGCTATAGCATTAGGTCTCAGGATCTCATATTCCATAGACTATGCGGCGCATATGTCTCTAAATGCCATAGAGAATGCGCTGCATAGTGTATGGCATTCTTAAATAAATGCATGGCATAGTGTATGGCATTCTTAAATAAATGCATGGCATATGCTATGGCATTCTGCTCAACTAGGCAAAGCATTAGGCACCGCCTATGGTCACTTTTGGTCTCCAAATCCGATTTTAATGGGTCAAAACTCAACCCAACCTTTTCTTATAAATATGAGACTTAATCTTGAACCAAAAACACATTGGAAACCTAGCTTATGCACCACCTATAGTCTCCAAAACCTATCAAAAAGTTTCTTTTTGCTCTTTTTCTTCACAAGAACATCATCCAAAGGCTTCAACCAAGTAAGTACTACTTTGTTCTTCATTTATTCTTTGTAAGTACTACATTACTACACCTAATATGAACTGCTAAATCTTGAAGAATCATTGGTGATAGTCATGTGTTTGAATTATTGATACACAACCAAGTGAGTGAACATATACGTTAGGATGATCTTCACTTACTTTCGATTTGAATTTGATTTTGATGCATTGTTATACTACTTGAAAAATTGCTATAGTCATGAACATTGCATAATCTTGTCACTTGAATGCTTGCATGTTAGAATATCCCGTTCATCGGAATAAGACTTATAGTTGCCTACCGACATAGGAGGTTGTGATTGTTGAAAATAACTATACCATGATGTAACCCCTATGTAGTAGTGTTGTTATACGTAACATTAACGTAGTGCAATGGCTGCAAGTAGTGATACACCACTGATCTTCTTGTCGGAAGATAGTTCCTAAAACGTATGTCGATGAATTCTGAGTAATCGATCACTTTCACCTCACTAGTTGGTGCCAACAACCTAAGTGTGGGGTGGTACCCTTATTGCTTGCTTATAGATTGTATCAAGTGAGATTGTGCTGCAACTAACATTAATTCTAGTCTCAGGTACAATGGAACCTAAAGAGAGACAAGGCAAGGAGAAGGCTACCACTTCCCAAAAGGACAAGAAAAAAGGCCGCAAGGAGCAAGAAAAAAGGCCGCAAGGAGCAACCAGGTTCCTCGTATTTATTTTCCACTGAGGACAGTGTCCCGACTAAGTGTGGGGTGGTGGTATTGCATTCTATACTTCTCTATTCGCATCTATGTTTGTTTGCTTTTGTTTCATTTTTGTTTCATTTTGTTTTTTTTAGGAGTAAATTTTTTCTAGCTTCGCATGAAATTATTTTGATAGGCCGCATGAGAATATAACAAGAGTATGTGCTACAATTGTGACTATTGAGACGTTTAGGCTCCAGTTGTGACTCATTATGTGATATTGTGTGGTTCAATTCCTTCACTTGTTGGGTCGAGAGTCTATATTACTTCCAATAAAGTCGACCATGTGCCTTGTGTGTGTGAGATTAATAGTATCTTCTATGTTTGTGGCTGATGCTAGAACTTGCCTGGTATGTATGCAAAGCGAAAATAAGGAGTGTAAGTTTAGGAGATGATTTAGGCATTTCTTTGGCAACCTATACATGTTTACCTTTGTTTTACCTACCCATGGACATCATCTTAGTTAAACCCTTTTGAGCCTTTAGCCTATTTCTTTGACAACCTTGTATGTAAGCCTAATCCATTTTTTTTCAAGACCGTAATTTGGTCTAAATTCCTAAGTGCTTTAAAGTGAAAAATTCATGTGACAACAAAAGAGGAAATTGGGTGAGTATGATGCTTTAAATTGTAATGATGCTTGAATGTGTTATGAAAAAGAAAGTGCTATCATAAGAGGTATGTTGTGAAAAGAAAAAGGAAAAGAAAGCTGAAAAGTGAGTTGTGCTTAAAATTGAAAAACAAAAGAGGAGAACAAGGGTGGTAGAATAAAAGAAAGAAGAAAGGTTGAAAGAAAAAAGTGTCAATGATACAATGTAATGTATTAAAGTGCTTAGGAACTTAGTCACTATTTCTGGCCAAAATAGCTGATCCTACCCGTCCCTTAGCCTACATTACAACCATCAAAAGACCTACTTGATCCTAAGCTTAGCATTTTGACATTTAGTAGAGTACTACATTAAGGGCAAGCCTATGGTCATCAGTTGCTACATATGAATTCTTTGTGAGAGTGAGAGCAAGGACATTTTGATACCCATGTTTGAAAAATATGCTATATTTGTTAGTAATTATGGGTACTATATTGTCAGACACACATGGTTGATGAGCTTTGGATAGTTGTATATGATTCTATGTACCTTAACGTTTGCATGCGAGTTGATCACCATCACTAGTCTACGCTAGAGGTTAAACTGTTTCTACTTATAATCGAGAAACTACTCTTTGTTGATAATTTTTGTGCTTGTCTTGAAGAATGTTTTGTGTTGTTGCTGTAAAAACCCTAAGTTGATGCTTAGAAGGACATGATATTTTGTTTGAGGATGAACAAATCTGCAAGTGTGGGGTGTTGCTGATAGGCGAATTTACACGCCTATATCAATATATTTTGCCCATATTTTAGCCTAGTTTTGAGAACAAATTATATATTTCATGCACTTTTAGTCCTTTTTCCTATAAATGAGCTAACGAACATGATTAGTAAAGCTTCAGGTATAAATGATGCAAAATACAGCATTTTATGGCTTACTTGACGCAAAAGAAAGCTCACAAAGGAAGGGAAGGAAGTCTACACGCCTAAGGACCAAAACTGCTGCATGGAAAATCTGTCCCGGGCTAAAACAACATTTCGGAAGACTTTGGGGACTTACAGATACAAAGCTGGATTTTGACAATGATACATTAACCTAGTACAATTGGGTTATGTATTTCATTAGTTTATTTGGATTGGGAGAATGTTACATTAACCTAGTACAAATGGGTTAAGTATTTCCTTAGTTTAGTAGGATTTGGTTATTTATTTCATTAGCATAGTAGGAGTAGGATAGGAGTATTATAAATACCCTATCATGCTAGAGATTTTTAATTAACTCCTCCCTTAGTGGACAAATACATTCATCCCTCACCACAATACATTCTTCCATCCCTCTCTTCTTCCACCACAACAATTCTACAACTCTTCTAATCTTTCCATTAATTCTATTTTTCTTCTTCTATTCATCTATTCAATTCATAATTTCCGCAACAAGAGAAACGTTACTTTTCTAAGGAATTCATGCCTAACGCCTATCACCTAATCCACACGCCATTACTCAACAATAACAATGCAAATCGTGATCTCCTTCGCACTCATGGGTAACTAAACTTCTCTGTTGGGGTTATGGAAGCCGAATGAGATACTATCTATTACTGTGAGTTTGTGAGTTCGAGACACGTATATTGCTTATATCATTATTCTCTTCATCTTAATGCAAATTCTTATGGCTGCAGACGCATAGAATAACGCCAGTCTAACATTTAACTTGTTCGAGAGAAAGGTTATTTGTCTGGAAAAGAGATAATGTCAAGGTAGTAGGACACCCTTTCCTATTAAAAAGCTAGTGCCGTAACTGGACTAACCTCTTGGAGAATTCGTACCGTTAGACACGCTTTAAGCTGGAGAGATTTAAAGTGAAATAGTCCTTGTTCAGGTCTAGAGACGCTTGGATTTACCATCGACTACAATTCTCTATAAGCAATTGCATGTCAAGACTCTACACACTCATAGCCAATAGAGACGTATACCTCAGAAGGTGGACATAACCCCAACGCTTCAATTCTCACTGTTTCACAACCTACGAAATACTCTCTTTTTACTTTGCTATTTTCAGCTTTTACTTTATTGTTTTGGTTACACATTACAATCCCCCCTTCTTACGAGACTTGCACCAAAAGTTTAGTAATTTTACTTACTTGTTGGCCAAGCTATTCCCTATGGGATCGACACCCAACCCAGGTTGGGTTCTATATTTGCTAACGACCGCCTTACACTCACAAGAGCTGTAGATTGAGCGTTATCAACTACCACTCACTCTTGTAGACACGTAATTTTATCCGCCCCCAAAATTAATTCCTACTGATTTTACCTCTCTCTACCCTACACCTACCCTACCTCCACCTACCCGTCACATTTTTCTACCCTCAACAGAAACTCCCACCAAACACACCACATAATTCAAAAATATATACATACATAGAGACTCAAAATTGCACGGACCTCTCTGAAATTCTCACTAAAATTAAACACACATACTCCTCACCATAACATATGCACACATACGATCATACACACATCCACTGAAATGGCATGAGAGTAGAGAGACAAGAGAGATATCGAAGACCGACGAGTCCCCGCCTGAAGCTTGTCGGAAAAAGGCTCATCAACCGTCGAGAAAAACCACCAGCCCACTTCCCCACATTTTCCAATCGAACCATCATCATAACAACGTGACTCAACAACCAAACAAGCCAAACCCGACCTCTCTGTGCTAATTTTGGTGAATTCTCACCTAAAAGTTGCCAAAACAGCCATCGGGAACATCAAAAGCCGTGTTTGGCTACTATTTTGCAAAATCCATCAGGAAATAGTACCATCATCTCTATTTCAATCTAAAAATCATGTTTATTGGTTGTATGAATCGGGTTTTGAGTATTTGTCTGCTTCTTTGTGATTTTTGAGTTCGAATCAGATTTTGGATAATGCTTTGGACTGGATTTTTAACTGATTTGGAGATTTGAGATTTTGGTACCCTTTGAGGTTATAAGATGGGGATTCTACCAAATTTAATTGGAATAATACATCAATTTTGAAAGTGATATTGATGTCCAATTCTATCTTCTCTCCTTTTAATTTTTATGTGAATGTGACTGATTTGTTGTTTGGTACGTTTGAATCCTTGTTGTGTGTTCGTTGATGTTGGTTTCAAATTATGAAAAAATGATTTAATAATTGAAGAATGTGTTAATCCTTGGTTGAGCAGGAATTTGAGATGGAATTGAGAAATTGATAAAAGGGATGATCGAGATTAGTGTTGGTTTGTTGTTGTTTTGCTTAATTCAGAATCGATAATATTAAGTTTGTGAATTCAATAGTATCATGATAGGTCGAATTAGATAAGGAAAAATGCTTAGGTTCGGGTAGGCAAATTTAGGAGTGATGTGTTATTGAATACGTTGAATGTTTAAATGTGTGTGTTGAATGATTTCTAGTTTATCGTATTTAATTCATATATATTCATTTGGTCGGGGAATGCCCCAAGGTATTCATTTTTATTTGCCAGAGAATTCCCCGAAGTATTTTGTATTCAAAAGACATTCGTGACGAAGGCTCGAGGCGTCAGGTGGAGCTTAGTCTAGGACTAGTATAGATAGGATTTATATTTTTTGTATATTTTTCTATTTTGGACTGTTTAATTGGATTGAACATTATTATTTTGGTTTTGGATTGTTGTTTGATGTATTTGTTGCTTTATTTTATGTGTTTGATATGATTTATACATTCTTAGTATCAAAATTAGCCGATATGCTCCACCAAACGACTGTGGTCAAACCACGGGATCGAGGGGTGCCTAAAACCTTTCCCTCATTCAACAGAATTCCTTAGTCGGAATCTCTGTTTGCAAACCAGTTTAAAAAAGTCAAAAATAGTTTTGAAAAAGGATTTTCAAAGTTGACTTGGCACACCCGATCTATGCCAAGTGGCGACTCTGAGTTAATTGTAAAATAAATTCTTTTTGAAACAAATCTTTCTTTTATCACTTAATAATAAAAACCCATTCTAACTTTAAAATTAATTCTTTTTGATTAAAAAAGGGGTGTGAAAGCTCTGGCGACTATGCTGGGGACTTTTCAGAATTCAAGCTTATTTTTTAAGTTTTATCGGCTTAGTATTACAGTATGGGTGTATAAAAATTGTTTGTGGTATCATTTATTGTTTATTTTATCACTGTTAAGTGTCTACATGCTATGTATTTATAGTTTTTCTCTTGTGTATTACAATTTTATATCTGACATCATGTGTATAACCCGAGTCAATTCTTTCTGCAACAAGTCCCGGAGTGCACGTCGTGCGCACGAACTCTAGTAGAGTTACCCTTATTTTAGGAAGGAGAGCCGTCAGACGTGTGGAGTAGGTAGAAAGCAAAGTAGCCACTATCGACCATATGCTCCCCCGAACGACCTTGTTAGTGAACCACAATGTAGGTCAGATTTTAAGTCATATTTATCTGCATCATATTGAGACCTAGCGGGACTCACTTGGTCCTTTATAGGAGAATCATCTCTGAAGCATCTCTACATGTTAAATATTGCATCTTTGAGGGTAATGTGGTCATTTGACAGATTGATTTGGGGAAAAACATGTGTTAGAAGTAAGGTATGTAGGCTTGAAAAAGAAAAAAAGAAGTGAGTCAAAGAAAACAAAAAAAAGGAGTTTCGTAGTTTATTTTTAGAGTTCTTTATGACTATTTTTTTCTTCACCATCAAAAATTCAAAAAAAAATATTTTTTCACCTTTGTACTCATTTGTCAAAAGCAAAAACATCAAAAAGATTTTTCTTTTGTTTCTTTAGTATTCATTCACAATTCGAAAATCCCAAAAAGATTTTTTTACAATAGAAAGTTTTTATAAAAGAAAATGCAAAAAGATGATAGAAGTTTTATACATTTCATATACTTAAAATAGCATAAAGATTTTTCTTTCATAGTTGTTGGTGTCATTTTTATGTGAAGTGTCACATCAAAAACTCAAAAAAAAAAAAGAAAAAAAAAAGGATTTTATTGACTTTTTCATCAGCTGTCTTTGGTCGTGTCTCTTAAATTGTCTGATATGGATGAATTACGCACCCCTGATACTCCTCTTCTGGGAGTGAGATACGTAGGCAGCCTATTGTTGGTTAGGGGATTTTATTTGAAAAATTCAAAAAGATTTTCTTCACTCTTTATTTAGAGTAAGTGTTTCATATACATCTTTAAAAGAAAACTACAAAAAGATTTTTCTTTAATAGGTTCAAGTTTCATTTTCATATTAAATTCAAAATTGAAAACCCAAAAAGATTTTTCTTTGGTAATCATAGGTTTCATTTTATATAGGGATTTTAAACGTGAAAAATGCAAAAAGATTTTTGTCAATTCTTTGACAATTTGTTATTTCCAGTTCTTTTTAAAGTTTCTAGAAAAAGAAAAAAGAAAGGAAAAAGAGTTTAGTTGGCCATTTTGGCAAGACTTCACGAACTACATACACCTAATTCTCCTCTCTCGTGAGTGAGATACGTAGGCGTTCTTCTTGGGTTCGGTGATCTTTTTTAAAAAAAAGAAGAAATAAGAGAGGTTTTGAAAAAAATGTTGAAATCTAACGCATTTGTTACCTCTTGTTCAGTTAGTTTAAGGTGGTTGGTTTGTGGCTTCCTAGCTGGTCCTTTATATCACACCAAATCCAAGGAAGGGTTAGTTGTGTCCAACAAGGATATAGAGAGTAACATCATGGATCAAACAAAGAGTAACAAAATTGAGAGTTTAAAGGAAGAGAATTTGAGACTAAGGAAACAAATGATGGAAATGTATCGAGCTTGAGTCAGTGGGTTGCCTCCTCCTCCATTTCTTACTATTGACCCCACAAATACCATGAGTTTTTTTTTTATCACAATTGCAAGTTCCATGTCCTAATGTTGTTGATGCACCACAACATTCCTCAGAATTCATTCCAATCCAAAAAAATCTCAATACTTTCGCCACTTTTTTTCTAGCACCTCAACATAAGCCAACTACATTTACAACACCATATGTCGTCTGTGATTTTGTTTCTTAATCCTCTGCTGAGGCATCCACATTGGCTAGTTTCCCAATAGTTGTGCTTCCCCATTCTATTAGTCGACCCATGCTCAATACTTTTGGTGATCATTGTTATACTCTTGAGCCTACATTTAAGTTAATTGGACTACCAAAATTTCTTAACAAGAAGCCTAGCGTGCCTGAAGAGCCAAAGAAAATGGTTGGAAAAATGAAGGGTACAGAAGATGCTATGTAAAGTTCCCTAGGACTGGCGGGTAAAGAAGATATTGCATATAAAATCTGTGGCATGTATTCAAGTGTTAACCTTTCTTCAATCCTTGAGATGTCGAAATTTAAGGAGCAAGATGAACATGAGGAATCGGTGAAACATTTGGGACAATATTGCAATTAATTAAAGGAAACTAGAGGGAAGAAGAATGAGAAAGATGCAACTGTTATTGTAGTTGAAGAATGGGCATATCCAAGAAGAAGACATCATCATTACCGTCAGTCTCAAGCACAAGTTCATTCCCAAGATCTCTATAATGACTCTTAAAGTCCATTATACTTCATTTCCCCACCTCCATATCTAGTATACTGCACACAACCATAGTTCAACTCCCTTCTTACTCACAATGGCGTGCACTAAAGCCTAAGAGTTACCGTTTAACTCCACAAATATATCAAAGCCCTTCTAGGCTCGATGTTCGATCTAAGTCAAACAATGATAAGAGGCAGAATCCTAAGGATAGTTTCACGCCAATTGGAGAATCATATGCCAGTTTGTTCCAAAGATTGGTACAGTAGGGCATGATCACTCTTCTCCTTAGGTATAATCTTGACTCAAATTCATGAAGTTTTGATCGTACTATACGATGTGCATATCATTCTAATATTCAGGTTCACAGTATTAAAGATTGTCGTGCTTTGAAAAAGAAATTGAAAAGATTATTCAAGATAAATCAATTATGGTGTAGAACGCTGATCATAGTGGAAGCTCTAGTCATGCTGATATGCAAACCAGTGGCTAAGTTGTTAGACTAAGCAATTGAGAAGTGACCCTCTCTCTACTAGAAATAGGTCTGGTAGTTTATTTTCTTTTCTTTTCTGTATTCCAAATTATTTCAAGGTTGTAGTTTGGGATCTATTTTGTTTTGTCCTTGTGTCATTTATATTCAAACCTTTCTATCTTTTATTTCAACTAAATGAAGTGTCTCTTTCCCTTTATGTTTTAAATATGTGTTTGTTTTCTTTACACATCACATTTTATGTTGATTCTAGTTTTATGACATGCCTGTGGAATTTTCAGCCAGATCTTAAAATCCAGTTTAAGCATGAACTTTGAATTAGAGGGCTAAAGTTAGAAAAGCATTTAAGAAAATCAGTAGAGTGCCGAGACATTTAGTGAGAAGTTGAAGCCTTTTCTGAGAATTAAGGCAATTATTTTGAGAATCACAAGAATAACTTCGTCATCCACTGAAAGAGATGTCTCAATTTGGTCAAATAGTGGATGTGTGATCCTACATCAAAAGGAACAGAAAATTAGCTCCATGAATGCATGAGTCATTCGATGTGAGGAATGTACAACAAAAGTGGAGTGATATGTTGAACAAAGTGCAAGAGTAGTGATGCATAGACTCAGTCAAAGTTAATGCTTAAAAGATTTCACAAATGATTTTCATCTTTCACTTTCATATTGTATGATATATACTTGCATTTTCAAGGATTGATATGATGAAGGCATTTCATTCTGCTATCCAAACATCGTGTCATATTTTGTTTACCC
Organism: Capsicum baccatum var. pendulum; assembly: GCA_030864225.1. Classification (NCBI taxonomy): domain Eukaryota; kingdom Viridiplantae; phylum Streptophyta; class Magnoliopsida; order Solanales; family Solanaceae; genus Capsicum; species Capsicum baccatum. The sequence continues at coordinate 273,342,917 of CM061555.1, forward strand.
CATTTAAGTTTTAGTCATATTTTCTTTCGTACCCTTCTTTTAGAATCAAGATAGAGTTAGCAAAGCTTAAAATAAAAGTGGAAAGCAAACCAGTAAAGTCAGAAAATTCTTTAAGAAAAAAAAAGAAGAGAAAAAATGTGTCCAAAAAGAAAGAAAAAGAGAAGAGCGTGAAGAAAAATAGAGTTAGAAAAGTTTCAAAGAGAAAGTCAGTAAAATATGAAATTAGATCAAAAGCAGAACAAGCTGCCAGAACTATGCATGACCCGATTCTCATCTTTCAGGGGTGAGATACGTAGGCTGCCCTACCCGAGGCTCGGTCCAACCAAATAAATACTTTAAAGTCACCCAGTCAAAAGAAACTAGGGCATGAGGTAGTCCTCATTGTTTGAGTCGATTCCAAAAGTTGTAAGTCCCACCCTACTGCAAGTGTCGTTTGGGCCCCATGCCATCCTTTCTTTCTAACCCTATCCAAAATCTAAGTTACAACCAAAGAAATACCTTTAGATCAATCTTAGAGAATGTTAAGAAAAAGCATGCAATGGATATGATGACGCATTTTGGGAACTACTTGTCTTCCTCAGCATAAGGAATTAGGAGAGAAATGAAAATGAGAGAGTTTTATCAGTATAAACTCTCACGAGCACCGCAAGATAATAGTAAGCTGAGAGAGATAACAATGAGAGAGTCTTATCGGTGAGAACCCTTACGGGCACTGTAAAACGATGGTGATTTGACACAAATGAAAATAACAGACCCTTGATGATAGGCGAATTTACACGCCTATATCTATATATTTTGCCCATATTTTAGCCTAGTTTTGAGAACAAATTATATATTTCATGCACTTTTAGTCCTTTTCCTGTAAGTGAGCTAATAAACATGATTAGCAAAGTTTCAGGTATAAATGATGCAGAAATCAGCATTTTATGGCTTACTTGACACCAAAGAAAGCTCACGAAGGAAGGAACGTAAGATTGGACGCCTAAAGGACCAAAAACGCTGCATGGAAAATCTGTCCCAGGCCAAAACAATATTTCTGAAGAATTTGGGGACTAGCAGTAACTTATTAGGATTAGGATAATGATACATTAACCTAGTACAATTGGGTTAAGTATTTCATTTTCTTATTTGGATTAGGATAATGATACATTAACCTAGTACAATTGAGTTAAGTATTTCATTAACTTAGTAGGATTTGGTTAAGTATTTCATTAGCTTAGTAGGACTAGGATATGGGTATTATAAATACCCTCTCATGCTAGAGATTTTCATACATTCCTCCCTTAGTGGAGAGAAGACATTCACAATTCATTCTCCTTCTTACAAATTCAACAATTCTACACACTCATAGCCAATAGAGACGTATAACTCAGAAGGTGGACATAACCCCAACGCTTCAATTCTCATTGTTTACAACTCACGTAACATTCTTTCTTTTTTATTTTCAGCTTTTATTTTGATACTTTATTTAAATTACTTGCACGACAAGAATCCCCCCCTCTTACGAGACTTTCACCAAAAGTTTAGTAATTTTGCTTACTTGTTGGCCAAGCTATTCCCTGTGGGATCGATACCCAACCCTGGTTGGGTTCTATATTTGCTAACGACCTCTTTACACTCCTACGAGAGCTGAAGATTGGCTATAATTCTATATTTGCGTCTATGTTTGTTTACTTTGTTTTTTTTTGTGTTTCGTTTTTAAGTTTTTTTAGTAGTAAAATTTTTTTTAGCTTCGCATGAAATTATTCTAACAGGCAGCATGAGATTATAACAAGAGTATGTGCTACAATTATGACTGTTGAGACGTTTAGGCTCTAGTTGTGACTCATTATGTGATATTGTGTGGTTCAATTCCTTCACTTGTTGGGTCGAGAGTCTATATTACTTCCAATCAAGTCGACTATGTGCCTTGTGTGTGTGAGATAATAGTATATTCTATGTTTGTGGCTGATGCTAGAACTTGCCTGGTATGTATGCAAAGCAAAAATAAGGAGTGTAAGTTTAGGAGATGATTTAGGCATTTCTTTGGCAACCTATACATGTTTACCTTCGTTTTACCTACCCTTGGATATCATCCTAGTTAAACCCTTTTGAGCCTTTAGCCTATTTCTTTGACAAACCTCGTGTGTAAGCCTAATCCATTTTTTCAAGACCATAATTTGATCCAAATTCCTAAGTGCTTTAAAGTGAAAAAGTCATGTGACAACAAAAGAGGAAATTGGGTGAGTATGATGCTTTAAATTGTAATGGTGCTTGAATGTGTTATGAAAAAGAAAGTGCTATCATAAGAGGTATGTTGAGAAAAGAAAAAGGAAAAAGAAAACTGAAAAGTGAGTTGTGCTTAAAAGTGAAAAACAAAAGAGGAGAACAAGGGTGAAAGAATAAAAGAAGAAAGGTTGAAAGAAAAAAGTGTCAATGATACAATGTGATGTATTAAAGTGCTTAGGAACTTAGTCACTATTTCTGGCCAAAATAGCTGATCCTACCCGTCCCTTGGCCTACATTACAACCATCAGAAGACCTATTTGATCCTAATCTTAGCATTCTGACATTTAGTGGAGTATTACACTAAGGGCAAGCCTATGGTCATCAGTTGCTGCATACGAATTCTTTGTGAGAGCGAGAGCAAGGATATTTTGATACCCATGTTTGAAAAATATGCTATACTTGTGAGTGACTATGGGTAATATATTGTGATACACACATGGTTGATGAGTTTTGGATAGTTGTACATGATTCCTTGTGCCTTAACTTTTGAATATGAGTTGACCACCATCACGAGTCTATGATAGAGGTTAAATGGTTTCTACTAATGATCGGAAAACTACTCTTTGTTGATAATTGTTGTGCTTGTCTTGACGAATGTTTTGTGTTGTTGCTGTGAAACCCTAAGTTGATGTTTAGAGGGACATGATATTTTGTTCGAGGAAGAACAAAGCTGCAAGTGCGGGGTGTTGATGATACGCGAATTTACACGCCTATATCAATATATTTTGCCCATATTTTAGCCTAGTTTTGAGAACAAATTATATATTTCATGCACTTTTAGTCCTTTTTCCTGTAAGTGATCTAACAAACATGATTAGCAAAGTTTCAGGAATAAATGATGCAGAAATCAGCATTTTATGGCTTACTTGATGCCAAAGAAAGCTCACGAAGGAAGAAACGTAAGATTGGACGCCTAAAGGACCAAAAACGCTGCATGGAAAATCTGTCCCGGGCCAAAACAACATTTCTGAAGACTTTGGGGACAAGCAGTAACTTATTAGGATTAGGATAATGATACATTAACCTAGTACAATTAGGTTAAGTATTTCATTTGCTTATTAGGATTAGGATAATGATACATTAACCTAGTACAATTGGCTTAAGTATTTCATTAGCTTAGTAGGATTTGGTTAAGTATTTCACTAGCTTAGTAGGAATAGGATATGGGTATTATAAATACCCTATCATGCTAGAGATTTTCATACATTCCTCCCTTAGTGGAGAGAAGACATTCACAATTCATTCTCCTTCTTACAAATTCAACAATTCTACACACTCATAGCCAATAGAGACGTATAACTCAGAAGGTGGACATAACCCCAACGCTTCAATTCTCATTGTTTACAACTCACGTAACATTCTTTCTTTTTTATTTTCAGCTTTTATTTTGATACTTTATTTAAATTGCTTGCACGACAAGAATCCCCCCTCTTACGAGACTTGCACCAAAAGTTTAGTAATTTTTCTTACTTGTTGGCCAAGCTATTCCCTGTGGGATCGATACCCAACCCAGGTTGGGTTCTATATTTTCTAACGACCGCTTTACACTCCTACGAGAGCTGTAGATTGGCTATAATTCTATATTTGCGTCTATGTTTGTTTACTTTGTTTTTGTTTGTGTTTCGTTTTTAAGTTTTTTTAGTAGTAAAATTTTTTTTAGCTTCGCATGAAATTATTCTAACAGGCAGCATGAGATTATAACAAGAGTATGTGCTACAATTATGACTGTTGAGACGTTTAGGCTCTAGTTGTGACTCATTATGTGATATTGTGTGGTTCAATTCCTTCACTTGTTGGGTCGAGAGTCTATATTACTTCCAATAAAGTCGACCATGTGCCTTGTGTGTGTGAGATAATAGTATATTCTATGTTTGTGGCTGATGCTAGAACTTGCCTGGTATGTATGCAAAGCGAAAATAAGGAGTGTAAGTTTAGGAGATGATTTAGGCATTTCTTTGGCAACCTATACATGTTTACCTTCGTTTTACCTACCCTTGGACATCATCCTAGTTAAACACTTTTGAGCCTTTAGCCTATTTCTTTGACAAACCTCGTGTGTAAGCCTAATCCATTTTTTCAAGACCGTAATTTGATCCAAATTCTAAGTGCTTTAAAGTGAAAAAGTCATGTGACAACAAAAGAGGAAATTGGGTGAGTATGATGCTTTAAATTGTAATGGTGCTTGAATGTGTTATGAAAAAGAAAGTGCTATCATAAGAGGTATGTTGAGAAAAGAAAAAGGAAAAAGACAACTGAAAAGTGAGTTGTGCTTAAAAGTGAAAAACAAAAGAGGAGAACAAGGGTTAAAGAATAAAAGAAGAAAGGTTGAAAGAAAAAAGTGTCAATGATACAATGTGATGTATTAAAGTGCTTAGGAACTTAGTCACTATTTCTGGCCAAAATAGCTGATCCTACCTGTCCCTTGGCCTACATTACAACCATCAGAAGACCTATTTGATCCTAATCTTAGCATTCTGACATTTAGTGGAGTATTACACTAAGGGCAAGCCTATGGTCATCAGTTGCTGCATACGAATTCTTTGTGAGAGCTAGAGCAAGGATATTTTGATACCTATGTTTGAAAAATATGCTATACTTGTGAGTGACTATGGGTAATATATTGTGAGACACACATGGTTGATGAGTTTTGGATAGTTGTACATGATTCCTTGTGCCTTAACTTTTGAATATGAGTTGACCACCATCACGAGTCTATGATAGAGGTTAAATGGTTTCTACTAATGATCGGAAAACTACTCTTTGTTGATAATTGTTGTGCTTGTCTTGACGAATGTTTTGTGTTGTTGCTGTGAAACCCTAAGTTGATGTTTAGAGGGACATGATATTTTGTTCGAGGACGAACAAAGCTGCAAGTGTGGGGTGTTGATGATACGCGAATTTACACGCCTATATCAATATATTTTGCCCATATTTTAGCCTAGTTTTGAGAACAAATTATATATTTCATGCACTTTTAGTCCTTTTTCCTGTAAGTGAGCTGACAAACATGATTAGCAAAGTTTCAGGTATAAATGATGCAGAAATCAGCATTTTATGGCTTACTTGACGCCAAAGAAAGCTCACGAAGGAAGAAACGTAAGATTGGACGTCTAAAGGACCAAAAACGCTGCATGGAAAATCTGTCCCGGGCCAAAACAACATTTCTGAAGACTTTGGGGACTAGCAGTAAGTTATTAGGATTAGGATAATGATACATTAACCTAGTACAATTAGGTTAAGTATTTCATTTGCTTATTAGGATTAGGATAATGATACATTAACCTAGTACAATTGGGTTAAGTATTTCATTAGCTTAGTAGGATTTGGTTAAGTATTTCATTAGCTTAGTAGGAATAGGATATGGGTATTATAAATTTCCTATCATGCTAGGGATTTTCATACATTCCTCCCTTAGTGGAGAGAAGACATTCACAATTCATTCTCCTTCTTATAAATTCAACAATTCTACACACTCATAGCCAATAGAGACGTATAACTCAGAAGGTGGACATAACCCCAACGCTTCAATTCTCATTGTTTACAACTTATGTAACAATCCTTCTCTTTTTACTTTGCTATTTTCAGCTTTTACTTTATTATTTTGGTTACACATTACAATCCCCCCTCATTACGAGACTTGCACTAAAAGTCTAGTAATTCTGCTTACTTGTTGACCAAGCTATTCTCTGTGGGATCGATACCCAACCCAGTTGGGTTCTATATTTGCTAATGACCGCTTTACACTCCTACGAGAGCTGTAGATTGAGCGTTATCAAAAATTGGCACCGTTGCCGGGGAATACGAGTGTCAATCAAGTTTTTGATAATTACTAGACCCTTTGGTCAAAGATTCTCATACTTTTACTTTCAGTTTTTGTTTACTGCAGGTTTTTATTCAGTGCATGCCCCATACTAGAAGTTCTGGTCAACCGTTATTACCTATCAATCCTGAACCACAACGCATTGGAAGAATGGAAGCACAAGCAGAAATCGAAAGGATGGCTGCTCAACAGGAACAAGCAAGATTGGCTGCCCTTGCCGCTGCCCAAGTACACCAACAAAACATTGATAACCCTGGGCGAGCAACAAATCCTGATGATGAGGATTTAGGTGATGACGAGTTACTAAACCCTAGGCGTGATGCTGAAATTATAACACCTGCCAACCGAAGAGGTCGACAAGCTCGGTTTAGGTATGATCGCCAACCTATGAAGCCAGCTTTCGACGATGATGATGATGATCTTGATGGTCCCGGAGCCACTGGGGCCATAATTCCACAACCATTAGCGCCCGGAGCCAAGTTCAACATCACAAGCACCATGATTCAGTTATAGCAACTCAAGGGATTATTTGGTGGACTAGAAGGCGATGATCCGAATATGCATCTCATCCACTTTATTTCTACATGCAATTCGTTTGACAATCCTGGTGTTGGTCAGAATGCAATTCGATTACGTCTATTTCCATTGTCTCTGTCTGGGGAGGCAACACTATGGTTGAATGGGCTGACTCCTGATTCTATTACAAATTGGAGGCAATTGAGAGACACTTTCCTAGAAAGATTCTTTCTGCCATCCAAGAGGGCGCAATTGAGAGATGAAATCAGCAACTTTCGTCAGCTTCCCACTGAAGCTCTTCATGAAACATGGGAGAGGTTCAAGACAAAGCTAGCGAGGTGCCCAAACCATCACATGACCAATGTTCACCTAATGGAGATCTTGTATAGAGCCTTGAATTCAATAACTAAACCAGTGGTGGATAATGCAGCTGGAGGATCTTTCATGGACCTCACCTTTGGTCAAGCAAGCAATATGCTAGATCGTATGACGAAACAAAGTAGAGCTTGGCATACCAGGGATTCTGAGGTAGCAAGCCCCACTTTATCTATTGGCATGACTGCAGACCAAAGAAGAAGAGAAGAAGAACGTGATCAGGATATGGCGCACTTGAAAACACAAATGGATCTTCTTACAAAGAATTTATTGTCAGGGAATACCGAAAAAGTGAAAGCTATTGCATCAAAAGGAAGAGACGAATCTGATTCGGAAGATGAGGCCAACTACTTGAACAATCAGGGGGGTTTTCGCGGGAATGCCCAAGAAAACCAAGGTCGGAACTATTATGATAAATCTGGAAACAAGGACCAAGGTAGTTGGTAGAACAAGAATGAAAAGAGTGGTTTGTACGTTCCCCCTGGTAGACGTGACACCACCACATCTAATTCTGGAAGTATGGAAGACATGATGGCTAAATTATTGAAAGGAGTGGAAGCAACGAGCGCGGGAGTAACAGAGGTAATCAATGATTTGTCCTCCATGAAACAATTAGTTGATTAACATTCCACTTCTATCAAGAAAATAGAGCAGCAATTGAGCCAACTTTCAGTAGCACTCAATCAAAGAAAGGCCGACACTTTACCTAGCGATACTGTGCCAAACCCAAGGAATGACGGGTCATGCATGGCCATCACTACCAGAAGTGGTAAGGTGCTGAAAACTTCAGCAAAAGGCAAGCAAGTGGTTGACGAAGTTGCGGACATGGATGACAACATTAAAGGACAAGATGCCGCAGCACCTACTCCTGACGTCAAGGATGCCACATCCAGCACTGTGCAACCTGAAAAAGTGGAAAAACGGAAGCAAGAGGAGAAGAAAACCGTGGAAAGAACACTTCCATACCCACCACCACCTTTTCCCCAAAGATTAAAGAAGGTGGCGGATGATACAAAGTTCAGCAAATTCATGAAGATGTTAAAGCAGCTGACCATTAATGTTCCATTAGTCGAGGCACTTGAACAAATGCCTGGATATGCAAAATTTATGAAGGACCTGTTGATAAAAAAGAGGGAATCAAGTTATGAGTTAGCGGATAATGTTCATCATTGTAGTGCAGTTGCTACCCGATCGATAGTTCAGAAGAAGGCCGACCCCGGAGCTTTCACTATTCCTTGCACTATTGGATCGTTGGATTTTGCCAAAGCATTTGTGCGATCTAGGTGCTAGCATAAATTTGATGCCACTATCCATCTACAAGAAGTTGGGGCTAGGCGATCCGACACCAACCAATATGAGGCTCGTGATGGCTGATAGGCCGGTAAAAAGACCTGTGGGTATCTTGAATGATGTGTTGGTGAAGGTTTCTTCATTCATCTTTCCTGCAGACTTCATTATTCTGGATTGTAAGGAGGATTCTGAAGTTCCCATAATCCTGGGACGTCCTTTCCTTGCAACCGAAAGTGTGCTTATTGACATGAAAGATAATGAGCTTTTGTTTCGAATTAATGACGAAGTAGTACGGTTTGATATATTCAAATCCATGAAGCAGACCAGTGATATGAACGAGTTATCTGTAGCTGATGTTCATCAAGAGGATATGAAAGCATTATCTATAGAGAAACAGCCTACTGTTGAGCCATTGTCTGCTGCGCCACTGAATGTTGAGCATGAGGATAATAAAGATTATGAAGAACTTATGGGTGATCTAACAGAAATAGAGTCTTATACTCCTAAGCAACCAGATTATGATCTCAAGAATCAACCAACAGCGAAGACTCCCATTGACGAGCCACTAATGCTAGAATCGCAAGAGCTCCCCGATTATCTAAGGTATGTGTTCTTGGAAAGTAGAAATATACTTCCAGAGAGAGCAGATGATTTAAGTGAACAGAACGTAGAGGCTCTCATCTCTGCTCTGAAGAGATACAAGAGAGCTATGGGGTGGACTATTGATGATATAATTGGTGACTCTCCGGAGAAACATATGAGCCAGCTCAAAAAAGATCGCATGCCCACAGGTAAGCCTCATTGTCGTCTAAATCCTTTCAGAAAACGATCCACCATTTACCTCAATGAAGTCTGAGTACTCGAGGTAACTATGTCATGCCACAACAATAAATAAGGCGCTAGATGGGAGGCAACCCATCGTTTATCATTTTTCATTTATTGTTTATCGTTTTGTCTTTCTTTCGTTCTAGTACTTGTTTTGTTTTTGATAAATGAAAATCCAAAAATAAGAGTCGTGCAACGACCAAAACTAAGGCGCTTGGTGGGAGGCAACCCATCATACTAATTGTTTTCATTGGTTTTGAGCAAATATAGGTGCGAGAAGTATTCAACGAGGAGATTGGTTTCACATGACGATTTGGACGTATTGTATGGAAAAGGTGGTAAGTTAGGTATAAAGATGCATAAGGTTATGGATTGAGCATTGCTCATGCCAAAATAGGAACTGAGGAAGGCTAGGCCTAGGTAAAACTAGGCCACGAACAATGCACAACCTATGCTATAGCCTAAGGTCTCGGAATCTAGTGTGCTATACACTATGCGCCGCCCATTCTTAAGTGTGCTTTTGACTATGCGCCGCCTATGCTATGGCATTAGGTCTCAGGATCTCATATGCCATAGACTATGCGGCGCATATGTCTCAAAATGCCATAGACTATGCGGCGCATATGTCATGACTATGCCGAGCATTATGCGCCACATATGTGGTATTTTTGTCTTCAAAACCGTTTGGAAATGGGTCAAAACCCGACCTATTCTCTTCCTATATAAAGGGGACTTAGTCTTGAAACATAACCACATTAGAAATTGACCCAAAGGCGCCGCACATCCATCCAAATCATCTCAAAATTTCTCTTATTGCTCTTCCAATTCACAAGAACATCTCCAAAGGCTTCAATCACGTAAGTACTCTTTTGATCTTCATCCAATTTTCGTAAGTACTACGTTGCTATGCCTATTATGAATTTCTATATCTTGAAGAAGCATTGGTGATAGTCATGTGTTTGAATTGCTGATAGACAACCAAATGAGTGAACATATACGTTAGGATGCTCTTAACTTGTTTCCAACTTGAATTTGATTTTGATGTATTGTCATACTCTTACGGAATTGCTATAGTCATTAACATTGCATAATCTTGTCACTTGAATACTTACATGTTGGAATGAATTGTTCATCGGAATAAGACTTATAGTTGCCTACCGACATAGGCGGTTGTGATTATTGATAGATACTATACCTTGATGTAATCCCTATGTAATAGTCTTGATATAATCTTACATGCAAGTATTGCCAAGAGTACAAGAAGTATGACTCACTAATTTTATTGTTGGAATAGAGCACCTAAAATGTATGTCGATAAAGTCTGAGTAATCGACCACTTTCACTTCACTAGTTGGTGCCAACAACCTAAGTGTGGGGTGGTACCTCCACTGCTTGTTCATAGATTGTATCCATTGAGATGATTTTAACATGACTCTATTGAGATCTCAGGTACAATGGCACCAAAAGACAAGACAAAGATAAGGCTACCACTTCACAAAAAGGCAAGAAAAGAGGCCAAAAAGAGCAAGGAGAACCCTCCGCAATGCAAACACCTCGACTCACTCTTGGAATTAAGTGGGATACTTATGAGGAACTTCTAAGGATGACGACTCTGATGATGATTCCGACGCAAGGGGTATGACTCCAGACATAGAGGATGAGTCTCACTAACCAGGTTTTTCTTATTTATTTTCCATTGAGGACAGTGTGTCCCGTTTAAGTGTGGGGTGGCGGTATTGCATGCTATAATTCTCTATTTGCGTCTATGTTTGTTTATTTTGTTTTTGTTTGTGTTTCGTTTTTAAGTTTTTTTAGTAGTAAAATTTTTTTTAGCTTCGCATGAAATTATTCTAATAGGCAGCATGAGATTATAACAAGAGTATGTGCTACAATTATGACTGTTGAGACGTTTAGGCTCTAGTTATGACTCATTATGTGATATTGTGTGGTTCAATTCCTTCACTTGTTGGGTCGAGAGTTTATATTACTTCCAATCAAGTCGACCATATGCCTTGTGTGTGTGAGATAATAGTATATTCTATGTTTGTGGCTGATGCTAGAACTTGCCTGGTATGTATGCAAAGCAAAAATAAGGAGTGTAAGTTTAGGAGATGATTTAGGCATTTCTTTGGCAACCTATACATGTTTACCTTCGTTTTACCTACCCTTGGACATCATCCTAGTCAAACCCTTTTGAGCCTTTAGCCTATTTCTTTGACAAACCTCGTGTGTAAGCCTAATCCATTTTTTTCAATATCGTAATTTGATACAAATTCCTAAGTGCTTTAAAGTGAAAAAGTCATGTGACAACAAAAGAGGAAATTGGGTGAGTATGATGCTTTAAATTGTAATGGTGCTTGAATGTGTTATGAAAAAGAAAGTGCTATCATAAGAGGTATGTTGAGAAAAGAAAAAGGAAAAAGAAAACTGAAAAGTGAGTTGTGCTTAAAAGTGAAAAACAAAAGAGGAGAACAAGGGTGGAAGAATAAAAGAATAAAGGTTGAAAGAAAAAAGTGTCAATGATACAATGTGATGTATTAAAGTGCTTAGGAACTTAGTCACTATTTCTGGCCAAAATAGCTGATCCTACCCGTCCCTTAGCCTACATTACAACCATCAGAAGACCTATTTGATCCTAATCTTAGCATTCTGACATTTAGTGGAGTATTACACTAAGGGCAAGCCTATGGTCATCAGTTGCTGCATACAAATTATTTGTGAGAGCGAGAGCAAGGATCTTTTGATACCCATGTTTGAAAAATATACTATACTTGTGAGTGACTATGGGTAATATATTGTGATACACACATGGTTGATGAGTTTTGGATAGTTGTACATGATTCCTTGTGCCTTAAATTTTGAATATGAGTTGACCACCATCACGAGTCTATGCTAGAGGTTAAATGGTTTCTACTAATGATCGGAAAACTACTCTTTGTTGATAATTGTTGTGCTTGTCTTGACGAATGTTTTGTGTTGTTGCTGTGAAACCCTAAGTTGATGTTTAGAGGGACATGATATTTTGTTCGAGGACGAACAAAGCTGCAAGTGTGGGGTGTTGATGATAGGCGAATTTACATGCCTATATCAATATATTTTGCCCATATTTTAGCCTTGTTTTGAGAACAAATTATATATTTCATGCACTTTTAGTCCTTTTTCCTGTAAGTGAGCTAACAAACATGATTAGCAAAGTTTCAGGTATAAATGATGCAGAAATCAACATTTTATGGCTTACTTGACGCCAAAGAAAGCTCACGAAGGAAGGAACGTAAGATTGGACGCCTAAAGGACCAAAAATGCTGCATGGAAAATCTATCCCGGGCCAAAACAACATTTCTGAAGACTTTGGGGACTAGCAGTAAGTTATTAGGATTAGGATAATGATACATTAACCTAGTACAATTAGGTTAAGTATTTCATTTGCTTATTAGGATTAGGATAATGATACATTAACCTAGTACAATTGGGTTAAGTATTTCATTAGCTTAGTAGGATTTGGTTAAGTATTTCATTAGCTTAGTAGGAATAGGATATGGGTATTATAGATACCCTATCATGCTAGAGATTTTCATACATTCCTCCCTTAGTGGAGAGAAGACATTCACAATTCATTCTCCTTCTTACAAATTCAACAATTCTACATACTCATAGCCAATAGAGACGTATAACTCAGAAGGTGGACATAACCCCAACGCTTCAATTCTCATTGTTTACAACTCACGTAACATTCTTTCTTTTTATTTTCAGCTTTTATTTTGATACTTTATTGAAATTACTTGCACGACAAGAATCCCCCCTCTTACGAGACTTGCACCAAAAGTTTAGTAATTTTGCTTACTTGTTGGCCAAGCTATTCCCTGTGGGATCGATACCCAACCCAGGTTGGGTTCTATATTTGCTAGCGACCGCTTTACACTCCTACGAGAGCTGTAGATTGAGTGTTATCAACCCTCACAAACACCCTAAGACAATGGTGAGCTGGGAAAAAGAAAATGAGAGAGGCTTGTTGGCAAAAACCATTAAGGCGCCACTAGCCGAATGAGATCTTAAATAAAATTGACCTAAGGAAGAAACTCAATTTCGAGGTCATTAACTCAACAACAATTGGTAAAAAGTTTGGATGGAAAGATCAAGCAGTTCAATTCAATATTCACGTCATAATCATTAAAGTTGACTTTCATTTTCAGATAAACTTTTCTTTTATCTTTTACTATGGGGACATTCATTGTCATTTTTTTCTTCTCTTTAGTTAAATTTTTATTTTCTTGAGTCAGTTTTCCAAATAAAACAAAAATTATTGTCATTTCTCTCTTGTCTTTGAGTCAAGTCCATGTCAAAACAAGTGAGAAAATATTTCAAAATTGGCTACCAACTTATTCAATTGCACAAAGAAATAAAGAAAGGCCAGCACATGAAAGAGACATGATTGTAAGCTGAAAAAAGGACATGCAGAAAGCTTTGTTAACAGGAAAATCTGGAAACTCATGGAAATACCAAGGTTTAAAGTGTTTATCTGAGAAGCATGGCAAAGCAGAGATACTGTGTTTATTTCAAAGTCACTCTTATTAATCTGATTTTGGATCAATGACGTGATAAAGCAAGGGAAAGTGCCAGCAATCTTAAGCAAAATGAAGGGAATGGACACTAGAGCAGGTGTCGGAATAGCCAAGTGCTGCAAGCCACCTCTATGTTTTCGACTGACAAATTTTCTTTGTTGAAACAGGGGCAAATTCACTCCACTTAACTCAGTTACCATTGGAAAAGCACATCCATGAAAATTTACTTTATGTTCAGGACCCTCCCTAGAGAATAGGAACTTAGTTTATGTTCAGGACCCTCCTAGAAAATGGGAATTTAGTTTACGTTCACGACCCTTCTGGAAAATGAGAATTTACTTTATGTATAGGACCCTCCTAAAAAATGAGAATTTACTTATGTTCAGGACCCTCCTGGAAAATGGTAATTTACTTTCTGTTCCGGACCCTCCTAGAAAATGGGAATTTACTATCTGTTCAGGACACTCCTGGAAAATGGAAATTTATCTTATGTTTAGGACCTTCCTGAAAAATGGGAATTTAGTTTATGTTCAGGACCCTCATGGAAAATGGGAATTTACTTTATGTTCAGGACTCTCTTGGAGAATGGGAACTTAGTTTATGTTCAGGAGCCTCCTGGAAAATGGGAACTTAGTTTATGTTCAGGACCCTCCCGGAAAATGGGAATTTACTTTATGTTCATGTCTCACCTGAAAATGGAATTTACTTTGTGTTCAAGACTCTCCGAAAAAATGGGAATTTAGTTTATGTTCAGGACCCTCCTAGAAAATGGGAATTTACTTTATGCTCAGGCCCCTTCCAAAAAATGGGAATTTACTTTATGTTCAGGACCCTCCTAAAAAATAGGAATTTATTTTAGTTCAGGACCCTCCTAGAAAATGAGAATTTACTTATGTTCAGGACCCTCCTGAAAATGAGAATTTACTTTATGTTCAGGACCCTCATGGAGAATGGGAACTAAGTTTATGTTTTGGAGCGGGTCCTGGAAAATGAGAATTTACTTTATGTTCAGGACTCTCCTGGAGAATGGGAACTTAGTTTATGTTTAGGACCCTCCTGGAAAATGGGAATTTACTTTCAGAAAAATGAAATATTTCTTTAACATAATCCTTGTTAGGGATAATTTTTGTGCTAGTTTTGATTTTGATTTCAGGAACCTGCTTGAAGAATAGGGTGATAAAATGGAAAGTTAGGAGCCCGCCTGAAGAACAGGGTGATGAAAAATTGAAAGTCAGGATTCGCCTGAAGAATGCGGTGATAAAATTTAAAGTTCGGAGCTTGTCCGGAGAATAGAGTGATGAAGTAGCAAGTTAGGATCCCACCGAAAGAACAGGATGATGAAACTGAAAAGTGATGAAATAGAAAGTCAGGAGCCCGCCTGAAGAATAGGGTGATAAAATTGAAAGTCAAACAACAAGGTGAATAAATGGAAATCCAAGCAACAAGGTGAAAAATTGTAAATCTGGAGCGCACCTGAAGAATAGGGTGAAGAATTTCAAATCCAGGTTCAAGTTCAGAGATACAACCTGCAGAACATGGCCAATTTTGAGTTCATCTCCAACACCAAATTTTGTATGGAGAAAGAATCTATCTTCAAGTTAAACCGAAATAAGATCGGATCTTTTGTCACTTTTAAAAGTATCGAAAACCCGAGACAAGAATTGAGAGATTCTATATAGATAGGTCTTTTGTAATTTCATTTATCTTTTTAACTTGTAATTTCATTTTGATGTAATGATTGCACCTTGGATCGGAACCTCAACGGGACCTCACTCGACTCTCCAACTCGGTATAATCCATCCCCTTTTCAACCCTGGAACTATATGTGACTTGACTCTCTCATAACTCGGGATAGGTAGGATAGCCAAATCAAGACTTGGTTGCCCCTTTCTTTGTGTTTCTTTCTTATGAATAATGGTCGGTTAAAATTTTGTCTTGTTGTCTACTTCTTTGTCTGAAAACACTTTGTGTTTACATCCAAAGATGGACATAATGTAGACACGTAATTTTGTCCGCCCCAAAAATTAATTCCTACTTATTTTACCTCTCTCTACCCTACCCCTACCTTACGTCCACCTAACCCTCACATTTTTCTCCCCTCAATAGAAACTCCCACCTAACACACCATATAATTCAAAAACATATACATACACAGAGGCCTAAAATTGCATGGACCTCTTTGAAATTCTCACCAAAATTGCACACACACACTCTTCACCATCACATACACACACAATAAAAAACACATCCACTAAAATGGTGTGAGAGTAGAGAGATAAGAGAGAGATATTGAGAGTGAAGGGAGAGAGATTAGGATAGAGAGAGAGAGAGATTGGAGATTGGCGAGTCCTCACCTGAAGCTCGCTGGAAAAAGGGCTCATCCGCCATTAAGAAACACCATCAGCCCACTTCCCCATATTTTTTGATCGAACCATTTCCAGAAAAACATGAATCAATAACCAAACAAGCCGAACCTGACCCTTCTGTGCTAATTTTGGTGAATTCTCACCTGAAAGTTGTTGGAACAACCACCGAAAACATCAAAAGTTGTGTTTGGCTACTATTGTGAACAAAATCCACCTGGAAACAGTACCATTATCTCGATTCAGATCTAAAAATCACGTTTCTTGGTGATAAAAATCGGGTTTTGAGTCTTTGTCTGCTTCTTTGTGATTTTTGAGTTTGAATCAGATTTTGGATATTGCTTTGGACTAGTTTTTAACTGATTTGGAGAGTTGAGATTTTGGTACACATCGAGGTTATTGGATGTGGATTCTACCGAATTTAATTATAATAATACATTGATTTTGAAAGCGATATTGAGGTCCAATTCTATCTTCTCTCCCTTTAATTTTTATGTGAATGATTTATTGTTTGGTATGTTTGAATCCTTGTAGTATGTTGGTTGAAGTTGGTTTTGGATTTTGAAAAAATCTATTTATAAACGAAGCATGTGTTAATCATTGGTTGAGCATGAATTTGGGACAGAATTGAGAAATTGATAAAAGGGTTGAATCGAGATTAGTGTTGGTTTGTTGTTGTTTTGCTTAATTTGTAATCAATATTAAGTTTGTGAATTCGATAGTATCATGGTACGTTGAATTGGATAAGAAAAAATGCTTAAGTTCGGGTAGAAAAATTTAGGAGTGATGTGTTGTTGAATGCGTTGAATGTTTAAATGTGTGTGTTGAATGTTTTCTAGTTTATCGTATTTAATTCAGATGTATTCATTTGGCCGGGGAATGCCCTGAGGTATTCGTGTTTATTTGACGAAGAATTTCCCAAAGTATTTTGTATCCGAAAGACGTTCGTGATGAAGGCTCGAGGCGTTGGGTGGAGCTTAGTCTAGGACTAGTATAGATATGATTTATATTTTTTTCGCATTTTTCTATTTTGGACTGGACATTATTATTTTGATTTTGGATTATTGTTTGGTGTATTTGTTGCTTTATTTTATGTGTTTGATATGATTTATACATTCCTAGTGTCAAAATTAGCCGATATGCTCCACCAAGTGACCGTGGTCGAACCACGGGATCGAGGGGTGCCTAACACCTTCCCCTCATTTAACAGAATTCTTTAGCCAGGATCTCTCTTCGCAAACCAGTTTAAAAGTGTCAAAAATAGTTTTGAAAATGAATTTTCAAAGGTGACTTGACAAACCCGATCTATGCCAAGTGGCGACTCTGAGTTAATTGTAAAACAAATTCTTTTCAAAACAAATCTTTCTTTTGTCACTTAATAATAAAAACCCTTGTGAACTTTAAAATTAATTATTTTTGGTTAGAAAAGGGGTGTGAGAACTCTTTCCTTTTTCTATATTGACAAACAACTTAAAAACTATTATGATGACTTATGAATTAAGTGAAGGGTATGAAAATATCTAAAGTATCTCAATTTTTTTGATTTTCTACCTATTCGACCATGAATGTCATAGGGCACTAAAGTGTTATGTATTTCAGCAAGACCATATTCCCATGAAAGCCCAACACTATTGATGCCAGTCCATCTTAAGGCACCAGTCCCTCCATCATGACCAAAGATCAAGACACAATCAAAATGTCCCTTTACAAGGACACCAACAATAACCCTAACACCCACTTAAGAAACTAACTTGACATTAACACGTGAAACCCAAATTCACATTCTATAGGCATAATAGGTCAATAACTCAGTATCAACGAACCAAGCCCCTAAAAGTATTCATAATACAAAGACAAAAGATTTATAAATCTGAATGATCATCTAAACAAATTATGGGATCTAATATTAGAAATCACTCTCCTTTTTCTCTATTGGCAAACACTTTAGAAATTATTATGATGACTTTTGAATTAAGTGAAGGGTCAAAATGTATTTTATTAGTTTTCTTCTTGAACTTTCACCAAACGCTCTATACACATCTAAATGATCGCCTAAATCAAAATTATGCAATCTCATATTACAAACCACTCTTTCCTTGTTCTCCAGCGACAAACATCTTAGAAATTATGATGATGACTTCTAAATAAAGTGAAAGGATAAATCACATTTTTTAGTTTTCTACTTAAACTTTCACCAAATGCTCTATAGACATCTAACGTTTGTTCCTTTTTATCTATACAAATCGTTCTTTCCTTTTTCTCTGTGGACAAAAAACTTTAAAATTAGTATAATTAATTGCAAATAAAGTGAAGGGCCAAAAACCACAGATCTTTGTAATTTTCTATTTGAACTTTCATCAATCACTCCATACATCTAAATAATATGAAAATCTGCGTTGCACATTTATCCCAAAATACATAATTCATTTTTGTACCGTAAATTATAAGTTTTAAATTGTACATGTACTTTTCGTCTTTATTACTTTAACCAAACCAAGAGGAACATTGATCGATTTCATTAATTATGATGCATAGATTTATGTAGACTACCTAACTTTTGAACAAACCAATTCAAAAATTTTTAACCAAAACAACAAAAAATCGCTGATTAATTTTGTTAACTACGATGCTTAAATTTATGTAGATCATCTAACTTCAAACAAGCCAATCCAAATTAAGGACAAACCAATTCAAATAAAATTAAGGATACACTTTTAAAATACCACAAAGCATACGTAATAATTCATGCATTAGGTTAAGGACAACTTAAAAAACCTTAAAAGTAATGAACTTAAACTGAAGATAAGGAATCCGGTCAAAAACATTCAAGTTGGTATCACATATAATAGGAATGGTAATACTATCAATATGTACTTATGAAGAAATACATACCTCAGAATCATTTTAAGATCAGGCTGTTTGAAACAAAACTGCGTTTCCAAGCATCTTCAGCTTCTTGCACATATATGTTCCAACCAACCTAAAGATGTTAATTTTTATCTTGAGATAATTTTTACAGCCAACATAGTCCTAAAGAGAAATCCACTAGTGCAGGATTCCTGTGGAATTGCTCCACCGGAGATGGGACAAAAGATTTCTTTGTCCACATATCGGTTGTACTTTTAAACCATTGAATTTTTGGTTTCTTTGTTCTCAAATTAGATAAAATGATTGTCAAATAATTCAGATTTAACAATCCTCCGTGCACCCATTACCCCCCCAAAAAGGCGCTTCCTTATCCAAAGTGATCCATTTCATTTACATTTGCAATGTAGAAAAATGTATCCACTAGAACAGCAAGTGGTAAGCCACTGTATCAGGCGGATTGCCTAGAGAAGTCAGAAAGGAATGACCATCATAGTAGAGAATGCAAGCCGGGAAGGATGCTCACATTTCCTTCTCGTCGAGGCCAGACTAAACCAAAGATTGCAGCTAGACCACCACCACTACATTCCTATGTTTTACGACCTTAATTGACTACAGTTGATCGATGAAAGGCATCTCTGATCCACCGAGTCACCACTAAACGACTTTTTCTTTCTTCTTCTACTTAATGGATAAGGACTTGAAAGAGAGTTGCCTGGACCACTAACCACTTCTTGTTAATGGGTGGGGGGCGCACCCTCACTTACATTACACTCCCTTTTGAATGTGCACCTGACAAGCAAAGGTTCACGGCCAGTTTTACGGCTACCAAGCAATCAATCCTCCGCATTCCTACTAAAGCATAGATTTTTGTAGGCTTCCTAACTTTTGAATAAACCAATTCAATTTTTTTTAACCAAAATAACAAAAAAATCACTAATCAATTTCGTTAGACATAAATTTATGTAGATCATCTAACTTTCAAACAGGCCAGTCCAAATTAAGGACAAACCAATTTAAATAAAATTAAGGATATACTTTTAAAAAACACAAGGCACACGTAACAATTCACACATTAGGTTAAGGACTCATTTAAAAACCATTAAAGTAATGAAATTAAACTCAGATAAAGAATCTAGTAAAAGACATTCAAGTTGGTATAACATGTAATAGGAATGGCAATACAATCAATATGTACTTATGAAGAAATATATGCCTCAGAATCATTTTTAGATTGGGCTGTTAGAAACATAATAGTGTTTACAAGCATCTTCAGCTTCTTGCACATATATGTTAATAACCAACCTAAAGATGTTAATTTTTATCTTGAGATAAATTAACAATGATAATAATTAAAGAACAGAGAAAAAAAATTGATATCTAAGAGAACTGAAGGAGTAGAGCAGAGGTACGAGTTCGTAAGACTCCGTAATTCTTTTTATAGTATTTTAAAAACTGACAAAAATGGATTTATAAATCAAAGAGACTCCTATATGATTTCTACAAGTATACGTACCCGTACGATGCACAGATAATATTAAAATATTATTTTTAATTATTTTATATTGACAAGTCTCGTTCCATCGTGTTATTAAAAAATAAATATCATATTATTTATCAATAATTTCTTTTTTTTTGCAAAAACAAATATGCTCCTTCCCATATCCACCCCGGCCCTCTTCAATTTTAAATATACTAAATTATTTAATATTAGATTATTAATTTTGATTTGTTGTTGGGCTTTCACCTTTATATTTTTAATAAATTAAGACATATAATTACAATTCTTGCCTTCATTTCACATTTTCATTTGTTTTAATCTATCAATTCAACTTCAACAACTAACTACACTTTTTTATAAAAAAGTTTTATCTTTCAATTTTATTTCAAAAACAACTAATTGTGTCGATTACATAACCTCTAATTTCAAAATTTAAATTTCACCACTCTCAAATTAATAAACAAAGAACATACAATTTATTATTATTTTTTAAAATTTAAAAAAAGTTTAATTGTTCATAACTTTTTCATTGTCTGATTTTATCATTAATATTTTTAAGTATTTTATTTATACGTATTATTATATCTTCTAAGTAAATTTAACTAAAACAATCCATACCGCTCTCAAAATCATTCATCTCCCTCACCCCCAACCCCAACCCCAGATGTTTTTAAACTTTTTTTTCTTACCCTACCCACCCCTACCCCAGCACCCCCAATAGCTAAAAATTATTTTATCTTTTAAAAAAAGAAATTTTTTATTCTTAACATCACCCAGCCCACCATGAAACCCCCTCCTCCTCCTTCCCTCTCCCCTGCTAAAAAAATATATTTTTTTATTTTTTATTTTAGAAAAAAATTTAAAATATTTTTTATAACCTCAAAAAATTTTGAACTCTTTAATTTATATTTTTTAAGAATCTTTTTTCCTACCCCCACAGAACTAAACCTACATTCACCACCTCCTATTAACTCTGACCATATTCATATGTTATTTTTGTTGTTTAGTATTAGAATACATATATGATTTTAGGAAATATTTTTTACTTGCATCGCAAATAAAAGAAATAATTAAGAAATAATTTATTTTCTTAGGAGGATTGGTTGTCTAGAAGTTCATATGTGATCATAATGATAGGCTTAAATGCCATGTTGGTATATAAGTGAATATATGTGTTGTCCTCTAGTGAATTCCTTGTAAGAGCTAAAGTTAGTTGATGAAGTGGTAAGGAGTATTATTCTTCATATGAGAGCTCTTAAAACACATAGGGTATTGACTCTACGGTTTAGACTAGTATTATGGTGTTATGTGCAGTACCTAGTGGTTTTGAGTTAAGCTTGAACATGGTGAGAGAATTTAGTTCAACTAAGACTTTGGTAGAAGGAGTTATAAATACCCATATGAAGCTTATAAGTGGCGTCAAATTAAGTATAGTATTTAAGAGGTAAAGTATAGTTGAAGGAGAATTTGAGTAGTGTGGTTAAGCTTGAAAGTTATCAGTTGCATTGCCTAAGGAATAGTATTTCTATCCCAGCTTATATTTTATATGGCTGTATTTCATGTTATAGAGATGTAGCCATGTTGCGATACCTTATTCAGATATCTTACTCAGATCATGTCCAAAGTTCTTTGACCCCTAATGTTATTAGAAATTTTGAAAAGGAGTGTTGAAGGGATACTTTAGTTGAGTTATACTCTTTCAATATGAGTCAGTTTGTATAGTCAACAATTTAGTTTAGCAATAAGACAGATAAGCTTCTTAGTTTTTCATCTAGTCTTACTATCTAAAGTTTCATGAATATGCCTATTCCATGAGGCAATTTATTGACATTCATAAAAATTGTGCTTTCAGTTGAGTCCTTACCCTAGTCTAAATCAGTCTCAACCATAGAAGATATCTAGATTCAGAAATCAGTATTATGTTAGTTATCCAACTTCAGAATTCAGCCAGACAGGACTAGTGAGCTCCCAAATTTTCAAATAGTTAGAGTCTTAGTTGGAAATTCAATCATCATATCAATATTCATATCTTAGAATTCTATGTCAGGGATTACAACTCTTTTCCTATCCTTTCAGCTAAGTCAGTCGTCATTCGAGGATGAATGTTTCCACGGAGGAGATATTGTTAACACCACGAAAATCCAATTCAACATTGGAACCATGATTTAAGTTCATATAGGATTAAACCTCATGTTTTGATAGTTTTATAGTGATTTATACACATATTAAGGTCACAAATAGCTCCTAGATTATACACGAGTCAAAACATCCCCTAGTGATTAGATTCTTTTGAAGTATATAACTATAGTCAGCTTTAAGTGAGCATAAATTTTGGTATACTAATAATTTTTTTATCTCAAGACCAACCAAAAAATAGATAATTGAGTTTGATTTTAAATAATACCAATCTCACCTTAATCCGATATCAGGGTGAAAAGTTGTGGCCATAATACTGAAGCACTATCAAAGTTGCCCAGACTACGTCTCGTAATATCTTATTACAGGTCATTAGGATGGAGTAATATTCAGGGTAGTAGAGGCTTAAATTGGGTTTCTGATCATGACTCAAGTCACGACTTGTGGCTAAACCTCATGAGTAGGGACCTAAGTCGTCGGTATTGCTTTCGGGCGATTTCCAGACGGTTTCTAAAGGTTTTTTTGTTGTTTTTTTTCCCACTATTGTAACCCCAAAACTGCATCGTTTAAGATATTTTAAGGCTGAATAAAAAGCCAAAACAACCCCAAATCCCTCATTCTCAACACAACGCCCAAATTTCTCAAGAGACATGCAATTTTCTACTCTTCCAAAGCAAGGAATTAGGATTTTTCATCTTCAAGTCCAAATCTCCAAAACTTCAATTTAAAAATCAAAAGTAATCAGGTATGTGGGTATTCAATAAGGATATCCTTTCATTCTCATGCCCAAATTATGATATTTTATTCATAAATTTTATGATTTCCATTATATAGAGTTTTTACCTAATTGTTATTGTAAGCTTAAATTCAATCCCCATGGTATAATTTTCACACATAAGCATGTTTTAATGATTATTAATGGATTCTTAGGCCCATATTATATTATTCAGGCTATTCTTATTCCTATGTATGATTTACATGATATTACCCCAAATTTCAAGCATAAGATAAAACTATATGAGTTTTTCCTAATTTTTTCAGATTATTTTAAAATTAAACCGTGAATATATGTTTTTCGATAAGAATGACATCCTCCCATGTTAAAGAATCATGAATTTTCATATTATGATTAGTTGTTGAATTTTTGGACTTTAGTAGTGAAATTTGATATTATGATCAACTTTTATTATTATCATGTTCATTCTACATTAGTCAAAGCTAGTGGGTTATGAACACTCGATACATGGGGACTTATGCATATATTAGTTTACATGTTTTGAACACTTTAGATTATACATAGTTGATATTTCAGAATGATATCATGATGAGCAATTCAGTTCATGTTTCTGTGTCTTTCAATTGGAAGTAGTACGTAGCACCGAGCGAACATAGGGATGAAGGATCACCCGCAAGTTGAGGACTGACGCCTTTATTAGAAGTCCCTGAGTTCTAGAACTACGTTTCCACCCTAGGTCATGAAGGGTCACCTGCCAGTAGAGGGCTGACACCCTAGTCCTTTGGGACATCAGTTTAGTGGATCCATCCCATCCAGTGTTGGTACCCTTGGCAAGGTATTAGCACCCTTCCAATTGGGGTTATAGGTTGGACTTTGATTAGCTCGAATTACGACATATCGTTTATTGTTAGCTCCTACAATTCTCAATTTTGCTTCAGCTTATGCTTCAGTTCAACTATGCATGACCCTATATTTTGATATTTCGTTATTCACTTTTATGTAGTACATATTTATACGTAGTCATTACATCCATTCCCATCCCACAACTTCATACCCAGTATTCATACATGACCTTCAGTGTTGTTTTACAGCACATTTAGCTTTAACTTGAGATTACATAGAGTATTTATGTTTCTACTGCTTTCCAGTTTACAGAAATATTTAAGCTCATGATTTAGAAATTTTGTAATGCCTTATAGTTTTTATGTAAAGATATGTTTTAAATGCATATTTCAGCAAATGGCTTATGTCCTCATTTTGAAGCATGTTTTAAGTATTTTCATGACTAGTGCATATCTCACATACTTAGAAAATTCTAGAATTACTGACCATATATATGTCTGCGTTGCTTTATTATTTCATAATGTAGGTACCATATGTAGCCCACCTATTAGGGTTAGACAGTTCGTAGCTTCCAGCTAGCAGGTGATGAGTTCTCTTATTTCCAGGACTCAAGTTAGTTATATTTCTTGTATTATATTTTCTTATTCGTATGTGTTGATTTGGGATAGTTGAGGCCATGTCCTGACTACCTATAGTTAGTATTAGTAGAGGCTTCATAGATGTTCAGTCAGAGTCAGTATATGTAATTTAAGTTCCTCTCTCTTTCAGATTACTATGTTGTAAACTTTGAACAGTAATGAATTGAAATAGATTATGTCATGACTATGCTTCTGTTCAGTCAGTTGATCTTTATATATGTTTTAAATTAGCTGCTCATGCATTATGCCAGTACCATGGGTTATCTTGGGATCACTTATAGCTCTAAGCATGGTGTTAAAACTAGGGGATAGTCTTAGGTCATGAAACTTACCAATGGTATACGGATTCTAAAGAGTGAAGGTATGAAGATGTTGAGCCAGCAGTATGGGATGAATTCTCGAGGGCTTTTCTTGACCACTTCTTTCTTTGAGATTTAAAATAGGTAAGATTGAGGAGTTTGTGAATTTGATACAATGTAAGATGAGTGTAAAGGAGTATGAACTGAAGTTCACCCAACTATCTCGCTATGCGTTGGAGCATATGTCTAATATGAGGTTTAATAAGGAAGTTTGCTTTGGGTCTTTCCCATAATTTAGTTCTAAAGTGTAAGGCTGCTATGTTAAATAGTGACATAGATATATTTAGGTTGGTGGTTTATATACAATAGGTGGAAGATGAGAAAAGAAAGTAGGTAGAAATAGAGCAAAGACAGAGTAAAAAAGCTAAACATAGGTGTTTGTACCATCTAGTTCGAGTCAAGGATTCTAAATTTGAAAATCCCTCCTTATATTCAGTTCCTACAGTTAATGAATTTCCTAAAGTTTTTCCCGATGATATTCCTGGGATCCCTCTGGATAGAAAAATAGACTTTGAGATTGATCTTCTACCGAATACCCGTCCCATTTTTATTTCTCCTTATAGGATGACTCCGTTAGAGTTGAAAGAACTAAAGGAGAAATTAAAGGACCTCCTTGATAAGGGTTTTATCAGTTCTAGTATTTTCCATCGGGCGCTCCTATACTTTTCTTGCGAAAGAAAGATGGGTCTCTTTAGATGTCTATACACTACCTTAAGCTGAATAAAGTCACCATGAAAAATAAGTGTCCTCTTCCTAGGATTGATGAACTTTTTGATAAACTTCAGGGAGCTAGGTTTTTCTTAAAAGTAGACCTTTGTGCGGGTTACTATCAATTAAAGATTAGAGAGGCTGACATTCCCAAAATTGCTTTTCGAACACGTTATGGCCATTATGAGTTTTTGGTCATGTCCTTTGGGTTTAGTAATGCTCTAGATACTTTTATGGACCTTATGAATTGGGTGTTTAGATAGTTTTTGGACTTGTTCGTCATAGCTTATATTGATGACATCTTGGTATACTCCAAAAATGAGAAGGATCACGCCAATCACCACTAAATTATGTTGCAAACTCTTAAGAATCAGAAGTTGTATGCAAAATATTCTACATGTTAATTTTGGCTTAGTGTTGTGACTTTTCATGGGTGTGTTGTCTCTATTGAAGGGATTAAAGTAGGTCCTCAAAAGATTGAGGCATAAAGAAATGGCCTAGACCCACGACTCTAATTGATATTGGGAGCTTTTTAGGCCTAACAGGTTATTATAGGAGATTTGTGGAAAGTGTTTTGTCCACTACTGCGCCACTTATGAGATTGACTCAGAAGAAGGTACAGTTTCTACAGTTTGATGCTTGCGAGAATAGTTTTGTGAAATTGAAGAATCTGTTGATGTCAGCTCAAGTTTTGACTCTAGTTGAGGGTACTGAATGGTGTATGGTGTATTGTTATATGTCACAGGTGGGAATTGGGTGTATGTTGATGCATCATAGAAAGGTTCTGGCTTATGCTTCCAAATAGCTTAAAGTACATGAGAGAAATTATCCAACTTATGATTTAGAGTTAGCGATTGTGGTGTTTGCGTTGAAAATTTGGAATCATTACTTGTATGGGGTGCATGTGGATATTTACTTGGATCATAAGAGTTTTCAGGACATGTTCACATAGAACAAATTAAACCTTAGGAAGAGAAGGTAGTTTAAACTGCTTTAGAATTATGACATAAGCCTGCACTACCACCCAGGTAGTAGGTTATCCATGGGGAGTTTTTCTCACATTCAGGAGAAAAAAGGAGGATCGGTGAAGTATATTCACCGGATGACAAATTTGAAAGTTTGACTTTTGGACTTTGAAGATAGTGGAGTTATTATGAAGGAAGTGGCCATGTCATCTCTTGGGGTTGAAGTTAAGAAGAAATAGGTTTATGATCCTATACTTATGCAAACCAAGGAGGCTGTGGGTCAGCAAAAAATTATGTCTTTCAAAATAAGGGAAGATGACATTCTAAGATATCAAAAAGATTATGTGTTCCTGATATAAATGGGCTACAAGAGTGGATTTTGATCAAGGCTCATATGTCCAGATATACGATTCATCCGGGTTCAATAAAGATGTATCATGACTTGAAAGAAATATATTGGTGGAATAATATGAAGAGGGATGTAGCAAATTTTATTGCCAAGTGTATAGTTTTTCAACAAGCCAAGGTGGAGCATTTTATGCTAGGTGGAACCTCTCAAGAGATAGCCCTACCCATATGGAAGTAGGAAATTATTAATATGGATTTTATTACTGGTCTTCCGCGATACAAAAATCAATGCAATTCCATTTGGGTCACTGTGGATATTATGACTAAGTCTGCTCACTTCTTGCCTGTGATAACTAACTACTCGGGAGAGGATTATGCAAAGTTGTTCATTCAGGAGATAGTTCAGTTGC
Organism: Capsicum baccatum var. pendulum; assembly: GCA_030864225.1. Lineage (NCBI taxonomy): Eukaryota > Viridiplantae > Streptophyta > Magnoliopsida > Solanales > Solanaceae > Capsicum > Capsicum baccatum. The sequence goes on from CM061555.1 coordinate 273,370,442, forward strand.
ATGGGTCCTCAGTATCTATTATTTTAGATCGAGGTACGTTGTTTTCTTCTTATTTTTGGTGGTCTTTTCAGAAGCGTTTGAGCACGCAGGTAAACCTTAGTACTGCTTCCACCCTTAGACAGATACGCAAGTAGAACATATTATTCAGACTTTAAAGGATATGATAAGGGCTTGCATAATTAACTTCAAGGGAAGTTGGGTTGATCATTTTTTACATATTGAATTTGCATATAACAATATCTATCATCACAACATCCAAATAGCTCATTTGATGCCCTTTTATGGTCAAAGGTGTAGATCACCGATAGGGTGGTATGAGGTAGGTGAGATGAGATTATTTGGGCCTGACTTGGTACATCAAATGATGGAGAAGGTTAAGTTAATTTGATAAAGGCTTAATAATGCACAAAGTCATCAAAAGTCCTATGCGGATATTAGGTGAAGAGAACTAGAGTTTGAGATTGATGATTGGGTGTTCTTGAAAGTTTCTCCTTTGGCAGGAGTTATGAGATTTGGGAAAAGGGGAGGTTCAGTCCCCATTACATTGGTCTATATTAAATCCCAAGAAGGGTTGGAAATGTTTCTTATAAATTAGACTTACCAGTAAGTTTGGCGTCGATTTATCCTATTTTTCATGTATCCACACTCAAGAAATATATGGGTGATCCTTTCTTAGTAGTACCGTTGAGGATATTAGTGTTAATAAATCATTGTGAAAAAAACTTTGAAATCTTGGATAGACAAGTTCAAAAATTAAGGACTAAGGAGATGACTTTGGTAAAAGTGTTACGGAGAAATCAAAAGGTGGGGGAGGCTATATAGGAAGTGGAGGAGGACATGAAAACTAAATACCCATTCTTGTTTCCAATGTTGGAGGAGAGTGCTTGAGGTATGAACCATACTCTGTCACTTGATGCATTTTGAGTTTATTCGTGGGCCCCTCTATATTCTTCCTTATATCGTGCTAAGGGTGGCCTAATCTATCATTTGAGAATTAATGATCCAAAAGGGGATAATGTAACATCCCAGGTGTTATGGGGTCTAAAACGCATTAAAAATGAGCCTACGTATGTTAACCCCTAAGATTTTTAATAAAATTAGTTCTATATCTCCTCAGTGTTTAATGGTGATTTTTGAATGATATTATTATAAGGGATGATAATGGGACCATAAGGATGTGTTTCACATTTTTTTAATCATGTTTTGGGATATTTTGAGACCCTAAAATAGTAAGGATCCTCAATAAGGAAGTGCCACGGAGAGGGGAACACCCTTACACAGAACCAGTGAAGGTCCATGATAAGAGCATGTCACACTCTTGTCGCTCCATGATAAGGGCGTTCCACGCCCTTGGGTTGGCGCAATAAAGGTGTGCCACGCCAAATGGTACAAAATGCAAATTTTGTTTATTTTTAGTTTGGGTCAAGGGCTTTTTGGTCTTTCATTAAAAAGGAATGTTGACACTCCCTTGTTTTTAACTATATTTTAATTTTGAAAATTAATTAATATTCTTATGTTTTAATGGTTATTTGAAGCTAGGGTTGAGGATTTATGTTGTTATATACTTGTATTGGTTTTACATGGTTTAAATAATGGGTTGCCAATTGGATTGTGACTTACAAAACTATGAATTTAGTATCATGATTCATAATGGGTCTGTTTTTTGGCACGGTAAAGAGATGAACCTAAACCTATTGCATAAATTGGCTTTAAAAAAGGATTTTATAGTATTTAACTTGTCTTGTGAAACATTGTATAACATTAATGGAAAATAGTTTACATTGGATTTTCAACTTTGGGAGTCTAAATCATTTAATGAAAATGATTTGGCATGCTATGAATGGATTGCAAGTATTTGTACGACGATATCAATATGGGAATGCCTTAATAAAAGATTCTATGGATAATAATTTGTGCAAAATTGTTTCATGTTCATACAAAGTTGGTTTTGAAAAATAAGATTGGCGGGGGATATTCTGTTTCAAGCTTTACATGTTGACTGACTCCCTTGAATAACTTAGTTTCTCTTATTAAAGCATTATTTTTTTTTGTACTTTTTTGCCTGAGGAAATTCAAATGTTCTAAGTTAAGGGTGTTGATGTGCTATAGAAATATAACACTTTCGATGCTTAAAACAAGGAAAAGATGCAAGTTTCTGAGGTTATTTTGGTAGATATGATGTCTTATGGGTATGTTTGTTATGTTTTGTTGCCTGAGGACATGCAAATATTCTAAGTTGAGGGTGTTGATGTTCGATACAAATATAGCACTTTCGATGCGTAAAACAAGGAAAAAATGCAAGTTTCTGAGGTTATTTTGTTAGATATGATGTCTTATGGGTATTTTTCCAGGAAATCATATTTTAGATGATAAGTTCATGAGAAAAGGTGTTTTTGGACATTTTGGAGTAATTATGGATATTTGGAATGTTTTCTAGCTTGTTCATGATCAAAGCATTTTTGGGAATCGAAGAAGAGCGGAAAGATGACTCTCGACACTTACCAAGTCAACATGTGGCCGCATGTAGGACCTGCGGACCGCATATAGGCAAAGCAAGTAACAGAAGTCCAAAATCCCAAGAACTGACTTGTAGGATTTTTTTCTCCCGATACCTGCGCCCAATGCCAAGACTGTAGGTACTACCTGCGCCCAGTACCAGACCGCGGGTACAGACCACATGTGGCCATCGATCCTATTTTCTCTTATTTCATTCGGGTTTTGATTTTAGGGTTTTCTCATGTACTATAAATACCTTTTATGTGTATTTTAGTAGGAGTTATACACTTTGATATGCACAAACATATTTTTATTCCTAGATTCGATTTTTGATCTTGGGATTTACATGTATTGACCTTAGTTGATTTCATCAGGAACGGTTGTGGGATTTTACAATTCTTATCATTGTGATTTCATCTATGCTTTTCAACTATGAATGATATCAATTTCTTAACAAGTATGAGCGGCTAAAACCCATAGATAGGGTTGTGGAAACCCTGGCGGATTGACGAAGTATCAAAAATGCGATTGTTGAATTGAACCAATTCCCATGGCATATATTGCATTATCTTCACTATAATATATTTCTTAGCGGTGGCCAACGTAAAGATCCTGCCTAGATTATTGCTACTTACTCCAAAAGAGGAGTAATGACTAGAAAAAGATAATGACAACAAAAATTTGAATATTAATGGTCGATCCATGCTACTAGGTATTATCTAAGTAAGATCGATAACTATCATCTAATAACTATAGACCTAAAATGTATTAGTTAACTGGGATCAAGATAAGTTTTAGTAAGGCTATATCCTAAGAGTCAAACGGTAAAGAGTTAAATCTGCCTACTCATCCATAAGACTGTAGATTGTACATAACTTATCAATTCTAAATGCAAGGGGAAGGACAATGCTAGAGTTCTCCAATACTGATCACAACAGAAGTTGATAGTTGGTCTTTGTTCGGTATTTTCATTCAAAACCCCCTATTTACTTTCCAGTTCTTGCACGTTGATTATAACATCTAAAATCCATGAGGCCATATATTCCCTTGGGATTCAACCCCAACCACTGTTGGGTTGCTATATTTTGACAGTGACTACATCATTGTTGTTGGGTGTAATTATGCACTACAGTGTTGTTATCCTAGCCTATTTAGCCTTGTTTGAAGGCCAATTCATGTTCTGAATGTATTAATGATGGTATATATCAAAATGTAAGTGTTCAAGTATGTGATCACAATCTTTAAAGATGTTTTCAAACAAGTTTGGAATCAAATTAGTCATGTAGTGTTCAATCGAAAAAACTAGTTTTACTAGCTTGAGCTAGGTGTGTGTCTAGTTGGTTTTGTTGGATTCTAATGTGTTATATGAGTTTCAAATGGTTTAAATGTGTAATTATATATGGAGCAACTTGTTCAGAATGTGCAAAGTTCAATTTGATTAAGTTAAGAGTCGGAACAATAAGTTGAGATCAATGTAAACTAGCCTAGTCTTAGCTCGTGTTTTGAGTTCGTCGTTCATGATATTGTGTTGTGTTGATCTTTAATCCTTGGTGTATTATGATGTAGGATGTTTTTTGAGATGATTATGGTGCTATATTGATGATATAAAGGCTGTAAATCCATTGAAAACACACTACTAGGCTTGGATAAAAGGAAGGACGATGAAACACTTAACCAAAGTTTTAGATGCAACTTCCGGTGAGGTATCGCAATAGGGGTGCATCACGACCCCTATTTGACTTGAACCAGCAACGCATCGTGACCCCTATATGAAATTAACCAGAAAAGCAACACGATGGACACGTTGGTTGAGCAAGAAATACGCCGCAATGCCTATTTCCTACATGACCGAATGCAAATCTGTTCCTGCACGGCTTAGCCTTGGATTACTTCTACTATAAATACAAGTCTTGTTAACTTTTATAATCACTTTAGAATGTCTTTGAATATTAAGGAGGCTTCTGCAAATCATCTTTTAGGTTTTATGATTCCTTGTTTATATTTTTAATAGATCATAACATATATTCAACTAGTTTGATCACAATTATATCGATTAGTGGCTAAACACCCCCTTTCTGGGGTTAGAGATAAGGACATGACTACTATAGTTTTGAATTGAATTTGTTTGATTTGATTATCTTATTTGGTTTCTTGTTTATCCTTGTTTTAAATATTTTAAGAATTGATAACCCTTATAACATATATATATTATCAACCATGTGATCTTGAGAGAGGGAATAGAAAGATAAAACTCGGGGATAAATAAAGTAGGGTTCTTATTCTTTTATTAAATAAGGAATTTGAATTAGCATATAGGACATGGATATACCTAGAAGCCTTACTTGATTGACATGTAGGATGATAGCTTTACGCACCTAATTAGATTAATATATCCCCGTTCAATGATGTAGTTGTAATGTTCAAGTTAGGTAAACGATTAGAGGTCGGGAGACCATAATCATACGATTAAGTCTACGAATCAAAAACCAAGATAATCGAGTTAACGAATGAAGTTAAATAACATAATATGATTGTTCAAAGTTCTTTAACCCTCAGCTTTACTCCATTGATTGTCTCAAGTCTTTTACTTTATGCATTGCTTACTTTACAATTAGTTACCACTTTAAGACTCTCTTTTGATTACTCTTGATCAATAGAATCTGAATTATGAACTGCTATTGAATAGTTTTAGAGCAAGTCCCTATGGTATTGATATTCAGCTTTCTTGAAGGCCACTAATTACTTGGTAGACCACGTACACATGCGTGTGCGCTGACAAGTGTTTAGCGTCATTATTGAGGACTAGCAATTTGGTAGTTGTTTTGTTTTTAGTTTTGCTTTTTAGAAATCATTGGTGTTTTATGCTTGTTCTTGGCTTTGTATTTGCAGTAAATACGGATCAGGAATTAGTTGAACCAAGACTCGGACCTGAGCAACTTTTCCATCAATGGAGGAGAGAAACAATCCTTCTCCCCTGTATTCTATAAATTGAAAAAGATCAAGATAATCCTACTATCATGGGAGATGAACAAGCAGCCGCAGGATGGTTAGAGAAGTGGCAATCCCACTTTTGACAAATCTAACCTCACATTTTCAGAAACCAGATACTGGAGAGAGGTTCAATCTAAAGAACAATATGTTGCAGTTGTTGATTAGCAGTGGATAGTTTACAGGGCTTGCATATGAAGATCCACAGGTCTATTTGTAGAATTTTACTAAGCTCAATGACACATTTATTTTGACAGATGTGAATGCTGATTAAGTGAGGCTGACACTCTTCTCCTATTCACTTTTTGGGGAATATAAAAGGTGGTTAAACTCTGATCCAAGACATTAAATCACGTCATGGGACGACTTAGCCTGAAAGTTCCTTATCAGATTCTTTCTGTCTGGCAAGACTGCAAAACTTTGTAGTAAGATAGTGAGCTTCAAATATAGGCCAGACGAGAACCTCTATCATGCTTGGGAGCGGTTCAAGGCACTTCTTTGATACTGTACGCATGAACAATAGTCCAATGAGGTACTTTATCATACTTTTGTAGAAGCACTTAACCACAACATAAAAACTTTGCTAGATTCAGTTGAAGGTGGTCAAGCATTGGAGTTGACTTATGATGTAATGTAAACTTTATTGAACCATATAGCACAAGGAAATACAGAGTGGCATGGTGATTCTATGAGTGACACAAAGAAAGTTGCAGGTGTGTTAAAGGTGGACCAATACAAGACTTTGTCAACTCAGGTTGCTGCATTGCAAAATTTGATAAACACTCAGTTCAGTAGCCTAAAAGTGGTAGCAACATAGCCCGCAACAATAGTTAATGCAATTCAATAGACCAGTGATTGGTGTGAGGTTTGTGGCAACAGTGGTCATTTTGCGTCCAAGTGTGCTGCAAATCCAGAGTTAGTAATATTTGTGGGTAATTTTAAAACGCGAAATGATGGTAATTCCTTCAACATAAAGTGGTAGACTCAGCCACCAAATCCAGCATGGAATAATCATCAACAACTTTAAGGGAATTAGGCCAAAACTCAGACTAGTAACATGGATGAGATATTGAAACAACTTATAGCTAGTCAAGCATAGTTGACAGTAGCCATGAAAAGTCAACAGGAAGAGATAAAGAACCAGCAAGTGGCTGTGAGAAACTTAGAGTTCCAGTTGGGGCAGTTATCTCAGACACTAAATATTATGCCTCAAGGTTTGACAGGAGATACAAAAAATCTAAAATAAGTTATGACAATCACTTTAAGGAGTGGTAAAGAGATTCATGGAGAACCTCCAAAGTCAATTAAAGAGGTGGATACTGATTCGAGTCCTAAACAGGTAAATGGCCAAGTTGCTAAAGAGTCGAGGAAGTCTGAGTAGTCAAAAAAAAAGTTGTTGAAGAAGTGAAGATCCCACAACTACCCTTCCCACAAAAGCATATAAAGGCAAATAAGGATGAATGCTTCAAGAAGTTATTTGACACATTTCGAGAGCTACACGTTAACTTACCTCTTTTAGCTATTTTGTAGGGAATGCCCAAGTATGCTAAGTACTTGAGGGATGTGGTTGCTAAAAAAGTAAAGTTGAAGGATGTGGAGGTGGTAGCACTCACTCAGGGGGTGTAGTTTTCTGGTTACTCAAAAGATACCGAAAAGGCTTAAGAACCCTAGAAAGTTCACTCTCCACATTCAGATTAGCAATAGCAAGGTGGTTCAAGCACTTTGTGATTTAGGGGAAAGAATCAACTTGATGACCCTATCTTTGTTCAACACATTGGGTTTGGAGAAATCTAGGCCGAGCTCTGTACTATTGTAGCTGGCAAACGAGACTATAGCCTATCCTAAAGGAGTAATAGAGGATGTCCTCTTAAAGGTTAGTAATTTTATTATTCCTACAACATTATTGTTCTAGATTTTCAAGAAGATGAATAGGTACCAATCATCTTGGGGAATCCATTTTTAGCTACGGGAGGAGATTTAATTGATGTTAGAGAGGGCAAGCTTACAATGATATTGGAGGATGAAGAGTCAATTTTTAAAGTGTACAAACCGCTTAACACAATATCCCACTATAAAGACTTATGCATGATTACTATGATTGAAGGGGATAAGTGTGGGGTGGTGGAGCATATTCCACAAAATACCTCTTTGGACACCATCATTGAGCACCCTAAGCCATAATGACCTAAACCAATCATGATGTAGATTGATGATCCTGAAAAGGCTATAGTTGAAAATGTTGTTGACTGTGAAAGAGAATGCTCAAGAGGTTAGAAATGAATAAGAAGATGGCCTCCATGTGTAAGGAAAAGGATGAAGGACATTTGTTAAGTTAATTTGGGTTGTACCGTGACAATAAATCAAGCGTTGCTTGGAAGGAAACCCAAGTTAAGTCGGTATGTTTTAGTTTTAGTAGTTTTTTAGTTTTTTTACTTCACGTAGTTTTTGTTTTGTTGAGTCACAGGTTGATGGAAAGTCTTAAGTACCGGATACCTGAGCTAAGGAGCATGGAGAAGACTAAGTGTGGGGTCCCCGAACCCTCTTGATTTATAAAGATGATACTAGCTAGGCCTAGAGGCCACAGGGAGTATTTTTATCTCTACTTTAAAGTATACTTTGGGGAGAAAGTAGATTTTTATGTGTGGGGAAGGGAAATTCCCATTTTAGGGTAAATTTAAAATTGTTTGTGTTAGGAATAAGAGAGATATTATTATTGGTGCTATGTGTGATTTCTTGATGAAAATGTTTTGATTGTAAAAAGCATGTTGATTGTGTGAATTACTACTTTTTAGACTCCTAGGCTCATGTTTATGACTCTTGTACTTGTTGGCTTAAAGTTGAATTCGTGCTATTGTTTGGTTAGGAGTTTATGAGGATACTACTGAGTTGAGCATGTGCCATGTGCATGTAAAGTATTTGTATATTCCTTGTTGTGTTTGATGCTAGAACTTGCCTGGTGTGTATGCAAAATGAAATAAAGAGTGTGGGTTTAGGAGATGATATAGGCATTTCTTTGATAGCCTTGTTTTATACCCTTTTTTTGACCTAGATTTTTGCATAACCCTAGTAAGCCCCATTGAGCCTTTAGCTTTTCTTTGGTAGCCTTATGTGTAGCTTAATCCCTTCTTTGAGAAACCTTAATATTATCCAAAGAGCCTAAGTGCTTTATTGTAAAATTAGTTAGTTAAGGAGTGTGAAATTAAAGAAGGAAAAGTTGAAATTGAAGCCTCAAAGTGATAGTTATTGGTACTCAAAAGAATTTTTATGTGTTGTGATGGGGGGTTAAGTAATGAAAAGAATAAAAATTTGTTCAAATTGAATGATTTGTGCATATAATACTCCCACCATAGTGTATGTAAATGAGATTAATAAGATGGGGTGAAAACAAAATAATAGGGTAGACAAAAGTGGTGTAATTTGGTTGTTGGAGATTGGTTTGAATTGGATAATATAGTGTGTTAAAGCACTTAGGAAAGATAGTCATTATTCCAAAATAGTTCCTACCAGTTTCTTATCCTGCATTACAACCTAAAAAGTCCTATTTGATCCTAAGAATAACAGTCTGATATTAGTGAAGTACTACATAAAGAGAAAGTCTATGGTTCATCTAGTGCAACTTGTGAATTCTTTGTGAGAGTGAGAGAAATTTTATTCTTATACCTATTGTGATAAATTGCATTATTGTGAGTGATTATGGACAACTCTCTTGTTTTGAGGGAACATGTTTGATGAAGGTGGGTGATTTTTATGATGTCTTATATTGAACAATATGCATAATTTTTTGAATTCTTGAGGCTAGAATGTTTTGGAGTGGTGTTCTAGAACTATCAATTGTGTGTATAACATGCTTAGAGTAGAAAGTCACATTTTGTGTAGTCATTATAGTACTAACTTGAGTGTCTTGCATATAGTATTAGTGTTGAGTCTCCTTATCTTATGATGCTTAGAGTTATGAGTTATTCGAGGATGAACAAATCTTTAAGTGTGGGGTGGCGTAAGAACCTGAAACGTTCCCTCATAGTTTGAGCTTTAGAGCATGTCAAATGAAGCGTAATTTCGGCCCTAAAATATGTAGGAGTGACTCCTAAGTGAGTATCACGTTGACCATATAGAATTACCCTAATTTCCACTTTTTATCACGTGGAAAATTTGATAAGTTTTTGGTTGATATAAGATTCGCCCAAATCCAATACCCGGGTAAGAAGTTATGGCTAATTTACGACCTAGTCATAAAACTATGTCATTTTAGTGCTTGGCGCATCGCAGAGAGGGTCGATTTTATAATTGTCAAATTCTAGTGGAACTCTGTGATATTGGAACATCACGCGGAGGTTCCAGGTCCAAACCTGTGGTAAAATACGATGGCTCCATGTTGCGGTGACTCCCATATTACCAATTGTCAATTTCTTGTGAGCCACCACAATAAGTGGCGCGTCGTAGTGACCCCTTAAATAGGGTTCCCAGTTCAATTTTTCTAGCTTCGTACAGAAGTTAAAGGGGCATTTTGGACCTTTTCCAAGCCTCTTAAACCGTGCAAACACTAGATAAAAGTCATCTGCAAGCATCCTATGAAGTTTTTCTCAAGTTTTCTATCAACAAAAACCCTAAGTATCAAAAACATCTTCCAAGAATCTCAAGAATCAACCATGGATTTTCTAAATTGAGTCAAGATTCAAGGTTCCCACGTCAAGGGCCTCAAGAACCCTCATTCAAGAGTACGAATAGATTTCCAAAAGAGAGAGTTCATCCAAAGCTTCTAATTCAAGGTATGTGGGGTTTTGAATAAGGGTAACCCTTTCACCCTTGTGGAAAAAAGGCTTATTTTAATCATGAATTTCCTTAAATGTATAAGGTTTCTACATAAATTTGAATTGGGGGTTTTCACCCATTATTATTGAATGCATTACCTTGATATTTCCCTTGAATTAAGAGTCAAATGGAATGATTTTTGCATGTTTTATTGAGAATTTAAAGCTGGGTATAAAGCCCATGATTTTACTCCTTTAGAAGCTAATATTTGCAATGTTGAGATATTGAAGCATATGACTATATTGAGATGTTGAGATAAATTGCTGAAATTCCCAGATTTCCACATGATTTATGAATCTATATGCTATATATTATGCTTTTGAGTAGCTTTAACAAGAGATTGAACTATGGGTTAGTAAGCCCTATTTGAGACTTGTAAATTTATCAACTCTTGTTCTATAAGCACCTATGATTTGAGTATTTTGAGATGATTGAGAAATGAATTGACCTAATGGTACAAAATCTTTGAAATCCACTTCATCATATGAGATTATCGATTTGATTATTGGGTTTGTGGTGAACCATGATATTATTCTAAAAGTGGATTTTTATGTTATGAGCACAGATAATCTAAAGGGAATAGTACTTAGCACCAAGCGGGTAAGTCACTATGGCTTCTTACCCCAAAACTACGTGGCACTGTAGGTTGGGCCAAAGGCCGAGTTTATAATGATTATGATTCGGCTCGACGTCGAGTTTAATTTAGTGATCACTAGACCTAGGTTATACTCCCTGGAAAGAGTATAACATTCTTCCCCAACATGGGGTCTCCTCCTTAGGAGGACAAAACGTTGGACTCCATGTAACTCACATAGCTTATGTCAGTTACGAGAACCTCCCTTGCCCTTTTTAAACTTCAAAAATTTTATATTTATTTTCCCTTCCTATGAGTTATTTTTCTAAATGGTGGAATTGCAAAGTTGTTTCCTAATTAAAGTGCTTCCTTGAGGTGAGTTATTTCCCTAAATGAAAGTATCTTCCCTTGATATAGTACTTTTCATAAAGCTTTGAGATAAGTTATTTCCTTGAGCTAGAATACTTTTCCATTTGAGATAGAATGATTTTCCTAAAGCTTGAAATGAGATATTTTCCTGAGGTGAATGAAATGCCTTCAAATATGTCTCCAAGTCATATGATTCCGAATTCCAAGTATATGAGTTCTAAATAATTATGAAATGTTGAGCATTGAAGAGGTTTTACTCTTCATTAGACATATGAGATATATGCATGAGTTAAAAGTATTCTTCAAAGTCCCTTAGCCTTTGGGTATTGTGAAATTTTTAGAATTCTGCATCGTGTTGCTCGGAAGTGTACCTATGTAATATCTCATATTAGTCTGAGCTCAGTTCATCTCATAGTTCATGTATAAGAGATTTAGAACCTGAAAATTTAACTACGTGTTGGGGACTTAATTTTATTGTTGGCCTCTTAACTTTGATGATTTTTAAAGTGACCTTTCCAACCCCGATACGTAACTTTTTGAGTTAATTCATGTTCAAGGGTGTAAGGAGCATGTCTTAAGGAAGTTTTGGATTTTTCAAACAATGAGGATTAAGGCATGTTTGGATTTCTTTTCCAGAACGTCACCACGATTGTATCGCATCGCGGTAGGTATAGCGATGAGGGGTTCATCGTGTCGCGATGATGTTCAATTCGGCGTTCTAGGTACAAATTTAAATCTCGGAGAGGCAGTTATATCTTTTCCCATCGCCCCAATCTATAAAAACACAGGATTACCCTCTAGTTAAGGCATTATATGCCTAAATTCCTCAATTTCTCTCTAAATTAAACCCTAACCCTTCCCCAAGTCCATTAAGTTCAAGCATCTTCCCTTCAAGAAAACTAAGATACTGTGTTTCCCAATCCAAGAATATTCAAGAAAAGTTAATTCTTTTTCAAAATGAAGACTTTAAGGTATGTTTGATGTTCATCCATGGGCCTTTTTCACCCATAAAGTCCAAGAATCTATTTTTATGTTTTAAATTATCGTTTTTGCATGTAATTATGAATTATATCCATAAAGCTCATATGAACTTTGATTTAGAATCACGTTTATCATATGATTTTGTTGCAACTATCCCTTGACAGATTTAAATGATGATTATTCGCATGTTAAATCCCTAACCCATGATTTTCATATTACAATTATGCTATTATCACATATTTTAGCTATTCCCATGCCTTAAATCATGACCCTCGTGTGTTTGATGAAATGCCTAAGAGATAATTTTGAACAATGAACCCTATTATGATTTTTAAAGCTATATATGTACTTATTAATACTTCTATTCAGTGTTGGGGGTTATGAATACCCAAACTTAGTTGTTTACTTATTCTCAGTATCTTTTAGAATGGTTTCAAATATGTATGAGCATTATTCATTTAGTCATTTGTCTTAATTAGTTAAACTTAGATTAGTTTAGTAATCCAAGTCAGTTCTGTTGGGAATAGGATTTAGCACCAAGTGAACCCAGGGATGGGGGCTCACCTGCCAGTAGAGGGTGTGACTCTTAGTAAAAATACCTGTATTCCATATCTGTGTAGCCAGATTAGGTTTGAGAAGCTAACCTTCCAGTTGAGGGTTGACACATATCTCACCAGGTAACCTGCCAGTAGAGGGTGACTCTTTAGTCCTTTGAGATTTCACTTTAGTGGATCCACACATCCATTATTAGTACTTGTGGCACGATACTAACACCCTTCCAACTATGGTCACAGGTTGGACCCCAATTAGCTCAAATTGGGACATGTCGGTTAGATGATATCTACCACAGTCTCAGTTCAATAATTAGTGTAGAATCTAGTTTCAGGTTTGTTTGACCATAGCATACAGTTATCAGCTATTCAGTTATCAGTATTTCAGTACTTTATTTTACTGATTATTTCATAAAATGTTTTATGCTTGGTCATGCATTCTAAGATTTTACGTTCTTCATCTGTTTATATTCAATTATCTCATGCTATTCATTCAGCCAGTTATTATTCATGCACATAGACCATGCAAATCAGCCTTACCTTATCTCTCATACCAGTACATTCATAGTACTAATTGCATACTCTTTTTTTTTGCTATAATGTTTAATATCATAGGTTAGGATAAGCAGGCTCCTAACTACATGTAGACAATTCAACCTATCCGCAGCAATAGTCGTGGTGAGTCGTAATGTATTGAGGACATGGTGATTTATTTTAGTTTACTTCATTATCTTAGTACTTTCTTTCTGTATGTCAGTAGAAGTTAGTTGGGGCCTATCCCATCAACTCATTTCAGCCAATTTTAGAGGATTTTAGACAGTCAGTTAATTTGTTAATCTTTTCAGTGAGATTTTTAGTAGGTTTGTTTATATTTCGAACTTGAGAATTTCAATGTATTAATTTTAGTACTTAAAACCTTTGGCATTATTAAGTTATTTCCACACATGTGTATCTTATTACCATATTATTTAGTGCTCACAGCAGGTACTAGTAAACGGGTTAGCTTGTGGTCTTTCAGGACCATAAGCACCGTTGTTGCAACTCGGGGGTAGCCTTGGGTCATAACAATTTGTTAATCTTTTCAGTCAGATTTTCAGTAGGTTCATTAATATTTCGGACTTTAGAATTTTGTTGTATTAATTTTAGTACTAAAAACCTTTGGCATTATTCAGTTATTTGCACATATGTGTATCTTATTACCATATTGTTCAGTGCTCATAGAAGGTACCAGTTCATGGGTTAACTTGTGGTCTTTCAAGACCATAGGAACCATTGTCGTGACTAGGAGGTAACCTTGGCTCATGACAACCTGGCTCCTCTGGTTCAGAGTTACTAATATATACCTAAATTACTGATCCAACATCTTGATAGCAGTGGAATGTGACTCAAACTTCTGTGTCAATCCTGAAATATCAGCCTTAATCTTCTTAAGGTTGATCCCTTGACTTCCCTGACCTTTCACCAGCTTTGCCAGCATCTCCTCTATTATGGATTCTGCATCTTATCTATCAGGTAGAATATGTCTATCTCCCTCTCTCTATTGTCATTCTTTTTTGTCCAATTAGCATCTTGCTCTCTGATATAGTCATTGTATTATTCATAATAGTGCGACCTTGGTTTCCATGCCCATGGGATTGAAAACCCGCCAACTGATGATCCAGATAATTTGCTTCCTCCACTAATTCTGACTCATAAGTTTTGGAAGTTGACCCCTATGTTACTATTGCATTTACCTTCTCTAAAGTCGTTACTACAAGCTGCTTTGTAAGTACTCAAAGATAAGTTTTTAGCAATACAATCTCTTGTGCTACATTGTCATCAGCTACTTTCTAGTCGTAGTAGGCACCAATAGCATAAGTGCTAGATCCCATCTCATCCTCCCAAGTTTTCCACCCTCGGTAAGTGAGCGAGATATAATCTAACATCTCTGAAGTTACCTTCTAGCTTAGTCTCATAAAAGCTCCTCCAGATATATTTTCTTCCATGGCTCTGGAGCTGATTGTGAGGGCTCGGTAGAATATCTCTAATAAGCTAGTCCCTGACAACCTATGATTAGGAACCATATTCAGCTTCTTATTGACCCTGATCCATGACTCATACATAGACTCTGACTGCATCTGCCTTAAGTTATAAATCTCATCCTTGAGCTGTAACATCCTAGATGGAGGATAGACCATGTTCCAAAAATGCTTGCGCAACTCATTCTATGTAGTGATAGAACCTCTTGGTAGTTTCCCTAACTATAAAGATGTTTCTCCTATAAGTGAGAAGGGGAATAGCCTCAGTCTAGTGCTTCCTGATTGACCCCTAGATTTTTATATGAATTTTAGATCCCAAGGAAATTAACAAGGTGTAAGTTTGCATCATTTGCAGGAAGACCTGCAAACACACCCATCAAATTCAAAAGCTAGATTATTGCACTCATGTTATCGATAGACTAATGTGGTAAAAATATTTGTAGATTGTATGGTAGTCTGTAAAGGAAGTAACATGGTATGATTATTATTTATTCAAAATATGGAAGGATCTCAGAATAGACAGTTTTGGTTGTTGTAGAAATCATTCATAGGCTGTGAATGGAAAGGGGTAGATTAGTCAATAAGTTATGGGTAGAAAATCATTGGTGTACATTAAATTTTGAAGGTAGTGTAAATGTATGCTTGGGTAAGTAAGTATGATGTGAGAAATTAAGATCGACTATCCTTGTTATGTGACTTTACGTCCTTAATTGTCTTTTCTTTAGTAGTTTTAAACTAGTACTTCGTGCGAGAAGTGATGTTCCGGTGTTTTACGGAACATTTAGCATCATTTTCTTAGGAAAATTGTATGTTTTCAAGCAACCAAAGTGATATTTAATGAAGGTTTGTAGTGTTTCAGTTAAAGGAGATAACCACGGAAGAAAATTGAAAAACGTAGCAGAAAAGGGGAATTGACGGTCAAAATGACGGACCGTCAGGTTTACGACGAACCGCCATATATATCTTCAAGCTGAACCAAAATAAGGCCTCTAGAGGAGTCAAGTGACGGACAATATGGCGGACCTTCAGACATGTGACAGACCACCAGATGGACCGCCAACACTTATCTAGAAACTACTTCTCAGAGGGACTTGGTAATGATCAAGGTGGTGAACTGTCAAACATGGGACGGACCACCAGATTGATCGTCAATGCTTATCAAGAACCTGTTCTCCAGAGGAACTCTATGATGGTCAAAGTGGTGGACCATCAATCTTGGGACGGACCACCAGATTGACCATCAGTTCTTATCTAGAAGCTGTCTTCCAAAAGGACTCCACGATGGTAAAGATGGCGGACCATCAGTCCATCGACGGACCGCCAGGTGGACCATCAGATGTTATCCAGAAACTGCCATTAGGATGAATTGAGTTACAGGAAAGATGGTGGACCATCAGATCTTTGAAGGTCCGTCATACGGATCGTCAAATGGGATAGGTTTTTCCATTTTTACATTTTAAATTCTATTTTTAGCTGGTACATATAAATACCAACTTTTAGGGTTAAGAACATATCTTTTACCTTTTACAAGTTTTTTGTTTCATCTATTGAACATCTTGGTATCTAAGTACTTTGGGGAATTTTAGTATGAAACTACTGATCATTGAAGATTCAAGAACTGATTCTTGGGGTTCTTTGTAAGTAAACTTTCCATTTATTTATGAATAATACAAGAATGAATTCTTTATATTCTATGGAGTGTTGTGGCTAAATCTCATAACTAGAGTTATTGGATCCTTAATGTGAAATACATCTATGGGTTAGGAATCAATTTTATTTCCACAATTGAATAACATTTCATAAACCTTTCTTCAATTTCATGACTTTTCTTGGTTGCAAACTTGATGAGTAAGCCCTAGAACACCACTTTTCTGTGAGGAAAGTATTTGTGGGGAAAAGAAGGCGTTTATATGAATTCTAAGGGCCTTAACCTTTAGAATAATAGCTAACGTCCTAATATGATTAGCTTATATGAGAATTAGGTTAAAAGAATAAGGCATCCTATGAGTTTGAGAAAATTATAGGATAACCTATCCATTTAGGTTGAGAAACTAATGGATATAGAATAGGATTGAACCTTTCTTGCAATTGAATTTGTTAAGTGGAACTCATAAATAATTCACAACCCAAATGATGCTGGCATTTTAGTGATCATAACCCTAGTTTGATAAATCTCGTAAAGTTCTGCAATACGTAGAAAATCATTAGTTGAACTAATCTTGTTACAATTTATCATTTTACAAATTAAAGAAAAAACAAACCCCCATTTTGGTTAAGAAACTCTGATCAAAAGTCTAATAACAATTATGACACTTAGTGAGAATAGTATTCCCTGTGGGATTCGACACCCAACCGAGTTGAGTTCTATATTTGACAGCGACCACTTACACTTTCTACTGAGAGTTGTAATTTGGGCGCCGTTGCTGGGGAATACGGTTGTCAACTATGTTTATGATAGTTAATAGACCCTTTGGTCAAAGATTCTCAAACTTTACTTTTTGTTTGTTGTTTTTGTTTTGAACAGGTTGACTCTTGTGCATGCCAAATACACAGAGATCGGGTCAACCATTATTACCTATAAATCCTGAATCATATCTCATTAGCAGAATGGATGTGCAACGAGAACCTGAAATAATAACTGATCAACATGAGCAGGCTAGGTTAGCTGCATTGGTAGCTGCGCAAGTAAATCAGTAGAACGCTGATAACCCAAGTCGGGCACCAAATCCTGATGATAAAGATCTGGGTGATGATGAGCTATTAAATCTAAGGCGTGCAGATGATTTGGCTGCACCTGTCAACAGAGATTGCCATGCTAGAATGAGACCCAAACACAGAGCTATGTAGTTTGCTTTTGATGATGACGATGATGAACTGGATGGGGCTGGTGCCACAGGGGATACTATTCCTCCGTCTTTAGCACCCGGTGCCAATTTCAACATTACTAGCACTATGATCCATCTGCTGCAACTCAAAGGGTTATTTGGTAGACGTGCAGGCCACGATCCGAATATGCATCTGATTAATTTTATCTTAACATCAAGTCATTTGACAATCTAGGGGTTGGTCAGAATCCAATTCATCTGCGCCTATTTCCATTGTCTCTATCTGGATGGGCAACTCTATGGCTGAATAGGCTAACTCCAGACTCTATTACCAATTGGAGGCAACTGAAAGACGCTTTCCTAAAAAGATTCTTTCCTCCGTCCAAGAGAGCAAAATTGAGAGATGAGATAAGCAATTTCAGACAGCTTCCAACTGAGGATCTCCACGAGACTTGGGAGAGGTTCAAGAAGAAGCTTATGCGGTGTCCAAATCATCAGATGACAAATGTCCATTTGATGGAGATATTATATAGAGCCTTGAATTCGGTGACCAAGGCAGTTGTTAATAATGTTGCGGGTGGGTCATTCATGGATCTCACCTTTATTGAGGAATCTAAGATGCTAATCATATGACAAAGTAGAGCAGAGCTTGGCATACTAGGGATTCTGAGGTAACAAGATCTACTGTATCTATTGGTATGACTGCAGAACAGAGATGAAGGGAAGAGGAAAATGACCAAGATATGGCTCATATGAAAACACAGATAGACCTTCTCACTAAGAATTTATTATCAGGGAAGATAGAGAAGGTTAAAGCTGTTGTATCACAGGAAAGAGCTGACTCCTATTCTGAAGAGGAATCAAATTACTTAGTCAATCAGGGGG
Organism: Capsicum baccatum var. pendulum; assembly: GCA_030864225.1. NCBI lineage: Eukaryota > Viridiplantae > Streptophyta > Magnoliopsida > Solanales > Solanaceae > Capsicum > Capsicum baccatum. The sequence continues at coordinate 273,388,938 of CM061555.1, forward strand.
GTTTCCGAGGCATTGGCCAAGGAAACCAAGGTCGGAACTATTATGATCGAACCAGATACAAGGATCATGACCAAGAAAATTAAAAAATCAAAAATGACAGGAGTGGGTTGTATATTCCTCCTGGAAGTGGTGATGTAGCTATGTCTAGTTTTGGGAAGATGTCCATGCAGGACATGATGGCCAAGCTATTGAAGGGAGTAGAAGAAACCAACGCTGGAGTACTTGACGTAAAAAATGATTTATCTTTGATGAACTAATTGGTTGACTCACATTCTACGTTAATCAAACAATTGGAGTAGCAAATGGGCCAATTATCGTTGGCACTTAATCAAAGAAAGGGCGGTATGTTACCTAGTGACACAGTCCAAAATCCTAAGAAGGATGGATCGTTCATGGAAATTATCACTAGAAGTGGTAAGGTATTGGAGAGCCAACCTGTGGGTAAGCCGGTAGTTGATGCGATAGCAGAAGATACGGATAAAGGTGATATTGATACTTCTATGGAATCTGTAGGATCATATAGGGTTATTCCATATACTGTACTTAATTGTCAGCAGACCGTTACATTTGAACAAAAGAAGGACAAGGAAAAGGAAGTTGTGGTTAAAACTTTGCCAAAACCACCACCTCCCTTCCCTCAAAGATTGAAAAAGAAGACTGACGACATGAAGTTTAGTAGATTCATGTCTTTGTTGAAGTAGCTGACTATAAATGTGCCTTTGGTTGTGGCATTGGAGCAAATGCCAGGGTATGCCAAATTCATGAAGGACCTTTTGACAAAGAAAAGAGCAGCAAGTTATGAACCATTTGATAATCTCCATCATTTTAGTGCGATTTCTACAAGGTCATTAGTTCAGAAGAAGGCAGATTTGGGAGCCTTCACTATTTCTTGTACGGTGGGGTCTTTGGATTTTTCCAAGGCCTTAAGTGATCTTAGGGCTAGCATTAATTTGATGCTGCTATCCATTTATAAATAGTTGAGGTTGGGAGATCCTACACCAATCAACATGCAGCTTGTAATGGACGATAGGTCGGTAAAATAGCCTGTTGGGATTCTTTATGATGTATTAGTGAAGGTGGCTACCTTTATTTTTCCTTCACATTTTGTTATTTTAGATTGCGAGGTAGACTTCAAGGTTCCAATAATCTTGGGTCGACCTTTCCTTGGAACCGGAAGTGTGCTAATTGATCTGCGAGCAAATAAGCTTTTAATCTGGATGAATGATGAAGTGGTGTGTTTCGATGTATGCAAATCAATGAAGCAGCCCAAAGAAATGAATGTGTTCTCTATAGTTGATATTTATTATGAGGTAGACGTGGAATTATCTTTGGAGGAGCAGTTTACTGTTGAGCCATTAGCTGCAGTGCTCATGAACTTTGATTGTGAGGATATTGATGAGTACAAAGAAACTATTTGTTGTTTGATAGGAATGAGGTCATATTCCTATGCCCCCAAAAAGCTGGATCTTGACCTTAAGAATTGGCCTTTACCACCGGTGAAGCCATCCATTGAAGAGCCACCAATATTAGACTTGAAGGAGCTACCTAGTCATCTGAGGTATGTATTCTTGGGTAGTGGAAATACGCTGCCCATTATTATTACTGCTGATCTTAGCGAACAAAAGGTGGAAGCTCTCATCTCTATTCTTAAGAGATAGAAGAGAGCTATTAGTTGGACTATTGCAGATATCATTGGTATCCCTCCTGGCATATGTATGCACAAGATTCAGTTAGAGAAAGATTGTGTACCTACTATTGGGCATCAGCGTCGCCTAAATCCACCTATGCATGAGGTGGTAAAGAAAGAAATCATCAAGTGGCTAGATGTAGAGGTGGTGTACCCAATCTCAGACAGTAAATGGGTGAGTCCTGTACAGTGTGTGCCCAAGAAAGGGGGCATAACAGTTGTGGTCGACAAGAAGAACGAGCTCAAGCCTGTCACATGTTGGAGGGTGTGTATGGACTACCGAAAGCTAAATTCGTGGACACTGAAAGATCACTTTCCAATGCCATTCATGGATCAGATTGTTGATCGATTGGCAGGCAGTGGCTGGTACTATTTCTTGGATGGGTATTTTGGGTATAATTAGATCTCCATTGCTCCTGAGGATCAGGAGAAAATGCGTTCATGTGCCCATATGGCACATTTGCTTTTAAAAGGATGCCCTTTGGATTATGTAATGCACCAGCTACATTCCAGAGGTACATGACGTCGATTTTCTATGATATGGTTGAAGACACCTTGGAGGTGTTTATGGATGATTTTTCAGTGGTTGGAGATTCCTTTGACTTATGCTTGATAAATCTAAGTCAAGCATTACAATGGTGTGAAGAGTTTAACTTGGTCCTTAACTAGAAAAAATGCCACTTCATAGTGAAAGAGGGTATTGTTCTCGGTCATAAAATTTTTGAGAAAGGAATTGAGGTGGATAAGGCCAAAGTTGAGGTTATCAGGAAAACACATCCCCCTATATCTGTAAAAGGGGTGCGTAGCTTTCTTGGACATGCAAGATTCTATTGCAAATTTATAAAGGATTTCTCAAAGGTTGCAAACCCATTGTGCAAACTTCTTAAAAAAGAGGCCAAGTTCTCTTTTGAAGATGATTGCAGGAAGGCATTTAAATGCATTAAGCTGAAGTTAGTAGAGGCTCCAGTTATTATTTCTCCCAACTGGACAAAGACGTTTGAACTAATGTGCGATGCTAGTAGGGTGGCGCTTGGAGCTGTGTTGGTCTAGAAAAAGGATAAGTTGTTTCATCTAATCTACTATGCCAGCAAGGCCCTGAATGAGGATCAAAAGAACTACACTGTCACTGAACAAGAACTTCTGGCTGTGGTTTACGCCTTTGAAAAATTCAGGGCGTATTTGCTAGGGACTAAGGTGGTGGTCCACATGGATCATGCAGCTTTGAGGTACTTAATGGATAAGAAAGATGCGAAGCCAAGATTGATCCGGTGGGTATTTTTGCTTCAAGAATTCGACTTTGAGATAAAGGATCATAAGGGGTGTGAGAATCAGATTGGCTGATCCCTTATCCAGACATGAATGCGAACAAACGATCAATGGAAAGTTAGATATTGATGATTCCTTTTCGGATGAGAAGATACTAGCTTCTAAGTTCGAGCAGATTCTATGGTATGCTGATTACGCAAACTATATGGTAAGTACGGTGATGCCAGATAATCTTTCCTTTCATCAAAGGAAAAAGTTCCTTCATGATGTTACCCAGTATTTCTGGGATGAGCCCTATCTTTTTCTGCGATGTGCAGATGGTGTTATTAGGCGCTGTGTACCAGATGTGGAGATGCTGAATATTTTGGAAGCATGCTACGCTTCACCTATTGGTGGTCACCATACAGACGACCATACTGCTCAGAAATTATTACAGAGTGTCTACTATTGTCCCACACTATTCATAGATGCATATGAGCTCATTCGTAGATGTGATCAATGTCTTAGACAAGGATCAATCTCCAAACGTCATGAGATGCCAATGTCCAAGATGATGAAGTCGAGTTATTTGATGTATGGGGCATTGACTTCGTTGGCCCATTTGTAAGCTCGTATGGGTTAAAATAGATCCTAGTAGCTGTAGACTATGTATCAAAATGGGCAAAAGTGGTGGCTTTGGCTGACAATGAAGGAAAAAGAGTTGTGGTATTTCTGAAAAAGAACATATTCTCCCGCTTTGGAGTACCAAGAAAAATCATAAGTGATGGGGGATCCCATTTCTACAATAAAGTCTTCAGGGTTGTGCTGGAAAAGTACGGAGTAAGACAATACCATGTAGCAACTCCTTATCACCCACAAATTAGTGGGCAAGTGGAGGTGTGGAATCGCAACATCAAGGCCATTCTGGCCAAAATAGTGAATGCCGGTAGACAAGATTGGTCTTGAAAGTTTGATGACACCTTGTAGGCGTATCGAACTACTTTTAAGACACCAATTGGCATGTCACCATATCAGCTAGTTTATGGGAAGGCATGTCATTTGCCAATTGAGCTAGAACATAAGGCCTTGTGGGCTCTAAAAAGGCTGAATATACATTGGAAGGAAGCAACTGATCTAAGATTGGAGAAGATTAACGAGATGGATGAATTTCATCTCAAAGCTTATGAAAGAGCTGACTTGTACAAAGAAAAGATGAAGAAATACCATGACCAAAGGATTACACAGAGAGAATTTATGAAAGGTGATTTGGTCCTTCTTTTCAACTCCAGACTAAAGCTAATTCTGGGTAAGTTAAAGTCTAAATGGTCATGCCCATTTAAAATTAGCCAAGTCTACTCATCTGGAGTAGTTGAGCTTGAAAACGAAGATGGTAGTGTCTTCAAAGTGAACGGGCAAAGAATCAAACTTTATATTGGTGCAAAAGACCTAAGAAAAAGTTTTGATGTCTTTTACCTCTATAAAGTCTGAGTATTTGAGATACCTAAGTCGTGCCACGGTGTTAAATCAGGCGCTAGTAGGAGGCAACCCACAACATATTATTGTAACCATAAGTAGAGTCTATTTTATGTTTTTGGGAAATTTTGATGTGTTTATGAAGTGTGCAGGACCAGAAGTGTTGTAAAGAGGAAAATTGGGCGCATTTGAGCTACTGGAAAGTTGCAACAGTACACTTGATGGACCACCAAACTACTGATGGACCACCATACTCTATCATCAAAAATAGGAAGGAAAATGCATTCATTGGATAAGGCATGACAGCATGAGTGGCGTACCGTCAAGTATATGGTGGAACGTCAAAGCAGCCGTCAGAAGTGAGAATGCTGACCTCCATTCAGGTAAGTAGTGACGGCCAATTCGGTGGACCATCACGACTGTGGTTGGCCGTCCCATTAACGATCACACCAAAGTAGAAACTCATCGAATCAATTGAGGGGTGACGTTCCCAGTGGTGGCCCATCACACTTATGACGGACCGTCAATTCGACCGTCACTTTAACCTTATTTCTGAATTGGGTTGGGTTAAATTGGTACTCTTTATAGTACTCCATATTTGATCCGGAATGAGATTTTAAGAATAAAATTGAGCGGGTACACTCATTGTAACTGTTCCATGATATTTGATTTTTCTACTTCTCTAAGATTCAAAGAACCTGAACTGAGATATCCTATCTGAGACTCCTCCACTCCTCCATCATTTTTCTATTTAAGCTAGCTCATTTTTTCCCTATCCCCATCACAAAAAGTGATAGAAGTTGCAAGTAGTTCAGTCTCTGAAGTCTCAAGCAAGTAAAATACTGCAACATCAAGGTATAAGTATTTACTTCTTTTCTCTTGTTCATTTGAAGAGTAAGCGTATGGATTGTTTCATGATTTGTTCTAATGGTGTTGAGTTTGAATAATTTATGCTTAACTTTGATTTAGTGGATGAAGTCTTGCTTAAAATATGGTTTTAATGCTGTTGCTCAAGATAAAAATTGATTTGATCTTAAGCTGCACTGAAAATCAGTCAACCCCACAAATGTGCCTGAGGACGAAGGTCTGACGGTCAACATGGTGGACCATCAACTTTATGACGGACCACTAATTTGACGTCCCAAAGCTCAAAGACAATGAGTTTCTGGATTGTATTTGACGGTCAGACTGGTGTATCAACAAGTTTTCGATAGACCACCAAGTTGACCATCCCAAAAGTAAAAAAAATGAAACATAATGGATAAAGATGACGGTGGATCTGACGGACCGTCCCACCACTGGTGGACTGTCAAATCTCCTATCAAGCCTCACTGTGAACTGTTTTGCCTGTGTTTTACCTTGCACTAATTTCTTAATCAAATTTTAGGTGACATCGCTCCTAAAAATACATAAACTAGGGGAGGAAAATCTCAGCGATGTAGAAACACACCCATATCGGCCTATAACACCAGGCAAACAGAAAAAAAGGCCATCATAATCCCCCAGTCTGAGGAGGGGAGTGACAATAGCATTAGTTTCACCAATTCAAGTCCAGATGAAGCGACAGTTGCTTCAAATCAACCATTACCTATATAAGAGGAAACTGAAGTGGCTAATGTGGAGAACCAAGGAGAAGTCCCTGAACGTGAATATGAAAATGTGATCAAACGAAAGGATCCCCAAGTATGAGATGCTATTAGGTGGCAAATTGAGGGAGTACAAAAAGAGTTCTATGATGGTTACATCCAACTACTCGAGGGATCCGAAGATCATTCTCTGAAGAACATCAGATTATGGCCACGGAGATTCATGAATATCCAGAACTGGAACGCCAATTCAATGATTATGGATTGGCATAGATGAGCACGCCACCAGGGGAGTACCAACCAAGCTGAGTAAGGTAATTCTTTGCAAATTTTAGTTGTTTGGTAAAAGCTGAATGTCCGAAGGGGACTCTGATTTTGAATAGACCAAAAAGGGAGTCTATTCTAGTCAGAGGAGTTGTTGATATCTCGGCCTGAACTATCAATAGAATATTGTTTGGGCCAGCATACGAAGCTCCACCTGCTTTCCCTGATTTTGAATATAGAATGATAAATACTTCTGGACAGAGACGTTGGGTAGCACCGTTGATCGCTTATGATAGAAATACATCCTGGGAAACTAACCCCAAAGAACGCATTACAAAATTCACACTTATTTTCAAGGCTAAGTTCTGGTGGGCTGTTGTTCGATTAAGGTTAATGCCAACTAAAGGAGATGGAAACCTGGATAATCACAGGGTCGTGATGGTAGCCAGTTTGATTTCAGGTTTGGACATTGATTTCATCCAGCTAATTGCAGAAGAGATGTTTGTGAGGGAACATAAGCAGACTACTTCCATAGCTTTACTATGTTTGATTACTGCATTATGCAAACAAGTTGGTGTGCCACTGATTCGAGGCATTGATAATAAAGTTTCAGCCACTCATAAATAGGACATTAAGAAGTCCAAAGATGATTCAAAGTTTAACATTTGAGTGAACAAGCCTCCAGCACATCAGTCTCAGTCTTTACCAGTTCCCGAAGCCATAGAAATGCCGGAAGGTATGCCTTTACCCATTACCACATATGTGCCTCCTGATTTTGTGACCCAGGGTACGTCTGCAGGATCAGATTCTACACAGATTACTAGTGGAGCAGATTTTGCAGAAAACAAATTCAACCAGGTGAATTTTGTCAAAGTTGTGAATAATCAAAAGAGGTTCCAGAAGCAGTTAGAAAAGTGGGTTGCATATTTCAAACCTTTTATGTGTGAAATCATGGCCGAAGCATTCATGCCATTTCACACTATTCAAGTGAGGATGTATGACATGGAAGCTGGCATCAACAAAAGGCTAGATTCACTATATCTTCCTGATCTTGCCAAGCTCATGGCTGAATTTGAGCAAGCAAAGGCTTGCACAGCTGAGTTAAAGAAGAAACAATCACATCTACCTGCATTTGATCTGACTCTGATGGTAAGTAATGATGATGAGGGTATTTTGGATCTGATGGGTAGACCAGTAAAGGATAAAGTCAAGCAACAAATAGATGAACAAGAAGTAAGAAAAGAAGAAAAAAGGAGAAAAAGAAAAGTAATGTCACCTAAGGAGTTAGACCAGCACAACTTGAGGAGAGATGTGAAGAAATCAAAGAAGAAAGCTGAAAGGAAGCAAAGAGAACAACAAAATGAAGCGGCAGGAGTTTCTACTAGTGCTGCCCCAGAAAGGGGGCGAAGTACAGGTTCAATTCGGGAAACCATCCCTCAAAATGTCAAGTGTTAAGTTGTGAGTGATCCTACTACCATAGGGGCTAAAATTTTTCAGGTTGAGGACGATGGAGACTCACCACACTTGACAGATGTCTCAGAAGAGCGAGAGGCCACATAAATATCCCAATTCTTATGTACGGTAATTTATTGCTTTGAGGACAATGCATAGTTTTCTGTGTGGGGGTGGGGGTATTTACACTATAGTTAGATGTTGTTGTCGATATTCTGAATCCAATCATATGCTATCTAGTAGAAGCGCTATTTCTTAGTTGTTTTTATTTTTGCATTTAAATTCTACAAAGCATAATGTAAATACAAGTGTTTAATGATAATATATGAATTGGTTCTGTTTTAGCACTTAGTTGTAAATATGGAGAATAAGTGATGTTGGCATAATATGTTGAACACGTGTCTATAATTATTTACTTTTTCAGTTAAGCATGTGCAAATAACTATCAATAATTCTGTATTCAGCATTGGTCTATAAAAAAGTGCATGAATCATGAATGAACATTCTGAGAATTGTAAAGGATGTTTAACTTCGATGCTTGCGGGTGTCAGGATTTACTTGCTGTTCTTTCATAGGATAAGACCTAGAACTTTCCCGATCCATGGATACAGTCTTCTAGTAGAACCATTAGGATAGGATAATAGGCCTCCTTGATGTTCTAAACCTTCTAAACTAAAGAAGCAACCCGTCCTAAAAGATTGTTCTTGTTTGAACCCATCTTGTACCTCTAAGAATTGGTTTAACCTCCTTCCCGTGTCAGTAACTCTCCATAGGACTTTAACATTAAGCTTTGAACTTAGCCAAGTGCTAATATTGTATATTTTAACTTAGACGAAGCATCTAAGTTGAGGGTGGCTAGTGTCAAAAAAATAAAAGACCTTAATGGAGTGTGATCTAGAATCCAATTAGAAACAATTGGTCCCTACCTGCATTAGCATAAGTTGAGGGTGACTGGTTCTTCTATTAAAAAAATGACATAAGTAGTAGATTGAGGGCGGAAATATGCTAAGTTAAGGAGAGTTAAGTTTCAATGAGTCACTTCACCCAAAAATGTACCCCACCTATCCTAAACGTTGTTGTAAGTCTTAAAAAGACCTGTTTGATCATAGTGAGTCAACTGGAGGATGTTTTGTATGGCCAAGGCAAGCCCATGGGTACTTTGGCTATGTTTGAAACGTTTTTTTTGTGAGTGTGAGAGCTGGACAGTGTCCACATCATATAATGAGTGGTGGACTTCTTTGTTGTGAGGGCAATTGAAGTTTTAATGAATTTCCTTTTATTCGGGGGATGTAACATTCATGCTTGTGTGCTGAATTATAAAAAAATGTTGGTTGTTGATTCGGTTGTGTTAAATGCATGAGATTAAGTTGATGAGTGAATGTTTGCATAAAAGAATGTTTCAATGGTTGGTTTCCTGTCATTTTATTGTTCATGTGTACAATTTGGTGTTGAGTTGCTTGAGGACAAGTAATGATCTTAAGTTGAGGGTGTTGATGTTCTGGTGTTTTACAAAACGTTTAGCATCATTTTCTTAGGAAAATTGTATGTTTTCAAGCAACCAAAGTGATATTTAATGAAGGTTTTTAGTGTTTTAGTGAAAGGAGATAACCACAGAAGAAACTGGAAAAAGTAGTAGAAAAGGGGAATTGATTGTCAAAATGATGGGCCATCAGGTTTACGACGGACCGCCATATATACCGTCAAGTTGAACCAAAATAAAGCCTCCAGAGGAGTTGAGTGATGGGCAATATGGCGGACCGTCAGACGTGTGACGGATCAATAGATGGACCATCAACACTTATCTAGAAACTACTTCTCAGAGGGACTTGATGATGATCAAAGTGGTGGACCGTCAGACATAGGACGGACCACCAAATTGACCATCAATTCTTATCCAGAACCTGTTCTCCAGAGGAACTCTGTGAATGTCAAAGTGGTAGACCGTTAATCATGGGATGGACCACCAGATTGACCGTCAGTTCTTATCCAGAAGCTTCCTTACAAAAGGACTCTGCGATGGTAAAGATGGCGGACCATCGGTCCATCGACGGACTGCCAGGTGGACTGTTAGATGTTATCTAGAAACTGCCATTTAGATGAATCGATTGATAGGAAAGAGGGTGGACCGTCAGATCTTTGACGGTCTGTCATATGGACCGTCAAATGGGACGTGGTTTATGCGTTTTTAAATTTTAAATTGTTTTTTTAGCTGGGACATATAAATACAAACTTTTAGGGTTAAGAACGCATCTTTTACCTTCTACAAGTTTTTCTTTTCATCTATTGAACTTCTTGGTATCCAAGTACTTTGGGGAATTTTAGTATCAAACAACTAATCATTGAAGATTCAAGAACTGATTCTTGAGGTTCTTTGTAAGTAAACTTTCCATTTATTTATGAATAATACAAGAATGAATTCTTTATCTTCTATGGAGTGTTGTGGATAAATCTCATAACTAGGGTTATGGGATCCTTAATATGAAATGCATCTATGGGTTGGGAATCAATTTGAATTCCATAATTGAATAACATTGCATAAACCTTTTTTCCATTTCATGACTTTTCTTGGTTACAAACTTGATGAGTAAGCCCTAGAACACCACTTGTCTGAGAGGAAAATGTTTGTGGGGAAAAGAAGGTGTTTACATGAATTCTAATGGCCTTACCCTTTGGAGTAATAGCTAATGCCCTAATAGGATTAGCTTACATGAGAATTAGGTTGAAAGAATAAGGCATCCTATGAGTTTGAGAAAATTATAGGATAAGCTATCCATTTAAGTTGAGAAACTAATGAATATAGAATAAGATTCAACCTTTCTTGCAATTGAATTTTTTAAGTAGAACTCATAAATAATTCACAACCCAAATGATGCTGGCATTTTGTTCATCATAACCCTGGTTCGATTAATCTCATAAAGTTCTGAAATACGGAGAAAATCATTAGTTGAACTAATTTTGTTACAATTTATCATTTTACAAATTAAAGAAAATAGCAAGCCCCTATTTTGGTTAAGAAACTCTGATCAACAGTCTAATAACAGTTATGACATTTAGTGAGCACAGTATTCCCTGTGGGATTCAACACCCAACCGAGTTGGGTTCTATAATTGACAGCGACCACTTACACTTTCTACTGAGAGTTGTAATTTGGGCGTATAAAAAAGGTATGTAGTAGATTTAGAGGTGTTGTAGCAATGTCGTAGAGAGGATGAATTAATGGGTCAGAGTTAAGTGAAGTAATTGACTTAGGTTGATATCTCTATTCGATTAATTTGTGTAGCACATAGCATGCTTAATATGAATGGTGTTATACAATAGGCTTAAACTTTAGATGTTGATTGTGGTGGTGAGAATAATATCTTAAGGTTAATGATGCATATTTTGTGGGAATGAATTAGTAGGTTTGATGCAAGGTGTGAAGTAGCTTAGGTTGGCAGCCTGTGGAAAAAGGAGTATATAATTGTGATTTTTATGTACATGAAAACTAATGTTAGAAATAATGAATTATGGTTGACTCATTAAGTGGATAAGGGAGTACGTATATAGGGAAAAGTTGAAACCCCACCCCCACCCCGTGTATAGGTGATTTGCGTACCTAGCTTACGTTCTTGAATTCTATAGTATGGAGAAGTTAGGGAAGTTGTTGTATGGTGTTATTTAGAGTTGAATTAAGGGAATATAAGTAGGCAATCTGAGCCTTGGGTATGGTTTTAAAAAGTTTGTTAAGTTGTAAGTTATGTGATTATAGGTGTTATGCGAGTATTCTAAGGAGTTGAAGATAGAGTCTTAAATGTTTATATGCGTTGATGTCCATGCCCATAATAATGTTCGTCATAAATTGATGACTTTGAGGGTTAGAGGAAGTTATGATTAGTTTCCCTGAAGGGGATGCACCAAAAAGAATTTAGTGTCTTAATATTAAAATTATTGAGAGGAGTTTATGTTCATGTGTATATTGATACCCCTCCCCTATGATAAAGAGTGTGGATGTATACTCTTATGAGAGTGGGAGTTGTAGGGTGATGTCCATAGAGGCTAGAAAAAGTTTAGAGTAGCATTTAAGGAAATCAAGGCCTTCAGAGTGTAGTTCATTAGGAAGAATTTAGAGTTTAAGTGTGTGGTGATTTATCTTTTATGTTGAGAGTTGTGGCTATAGACTTCGATGTGAGGTTATATCTGCAAGTCTAGGAGTGTGACATAGATCTAAGGGGGAAATGATAGATTAAAGTAGTTCCCAAATTTTCTTGTGGTGTCAAGTTTCATGTAAGAACCATGATAAATCAATTCCTATTCCTGCAAGCTCATCCTACTTCGATTTGAATGGACATCTACCAATGTATTATGTATTTATGTCTTGCTTATGCCTAAGTTTTGAGCTCTCTATGTAACTCATGTCATGCTCCGACCTCCAAACTAGAAGAAATAATGTCTTTCGATGACCCAATCCTTCAAGTATTCAAGCAATTTGTTATGTTGCTTATGATCCATAAAGATCTGTCTCACAGCTTACTTGGTCCTAAGAAAATATATTTATATATGTCACTGATTCATTCTATGTCGGAATTATCCAAAGTGATAAAGTTTATGCTAACTCAGGGAAAATTTTAGTTCTTTAAATGAGGATCAACTATGTCAAGAGGCAATCCTTGTCTTAGTTGTTAACTACATAAATTTCAGCTTTATGCCATATAGCTCATGATATGTGTACCTATATTTCTCATAATGGTCTGTCCTAAGTAACCATGTTGTGGTGTGTTAATGCTGAGAGACTCTTTACTTACGATCCAGACACTTGATATATGAAACACTTCATGCCTATTCTATCATATCTTCACCTCATGTCACTCCTTAATGATAACGCTCAAACTACACCTCTCTAATGAGAATGTAAGCGATCGTTCTCAATATATAACCCAACTAGGTTGGGGTCGAATCCCACAGGGAATATGGTGTGAACTTAAGTCATTTGTAGGTTAATCAACTAATAGTTGGATGTTTCCTAAAATGGGGGGTTTTGAGTTTAACATATAATTGTTGGTCACTTTAGCTTCAGTGTTTGTAATTATGTTCACTATGGGTTTTGGTACTTGACAGATGCTAATAGTGATTCAAGATTCTCACAGTAAATAGGACAACAGATTATCTTTATCAAAGTTATGCCTAAATGTCTCCTGACCTACTTAAGCATTTAATTACCTATTCCTCTCAGACTTAGGGAATTTATATTCACTTACCAGACTTTACCTCAGGTTAATCAACCTTTTTTACAACGTCAATTATTAAACGAAAATTTTTAGTGCTTCCAATTCCCTGTCAATAATTCACTTCTTACTATATTTGATTTCTTATCTCAAGCAAATCATAGTAGGTGCTATATATTGTTTGCAACCAATAGATAATGATTAAAATCTTGGAATTATCAAGGAGTCCTATTACCTTTTGAATCTTAAACACTTAACATCTTACCAAAACTTAACCCATAGATCCCATAATTTGGGTTAGAAGGGTTTAGCCACTCATGATGTAATAATCGGAAATACTAGATGAATTTATAATTTGAAATATAAACTTACCACAAAATGAATAATAACTAGTGATTCTCAGATTAGATCACAATAGGAATCCCCAAAGTATAGAATTGATGGAAATCTCTTCAAAGTTAATTGTTTTTCAAGCCAAGAAACTGGAGAGAAAAGTAACAAAATATGTGTCTCCCAAAAGATGTTCGGTACCCCTTAGAAAACCCTAAACAATGCTTTAACTAGTTCAACTTAATGATGGAAACAAAATCATAGGGTGCAGTAATTTCTAGGACAGGTGACTCCATTCGTGACGCCTTATCAGGAGGCCGACGACTCATCACAAATGTCGTCAGCTCCTCTTTGATTTTGACATTTGCTGCCTTAGGCTGACGAAAAACTATGACGGCCTATCAGATCATTAGAGACTTATCATGAATGTCATCACTTATCTACCTCAGTTCCCATGTTCTGCCTTAGACTGACAATAATTTTGACGATCTATAAACTCCTTGACAGATTATCACGAAATATCATCACAACTTTCAGCTGAGGTCCATTCTCTATCTAAGGCTGATGATGAAGCTGATAACTTACCATAGGGCTAACGACTTATCAGAAATGTCGTCAGCCACACTTTTCTTCCTTTTTTCCAGATTTCAACTCTTTTGCTTCCATCCTTGTTGGTTCTCTAGCATCTTAGCTTCTACTGTAAAATCAAAGATAAATCACTCAAAAATGACAAAATTTGCTTAAGACTTTGCAATTATTCTCAGCTAAAAGCCTCAAATGTGTTAGCATCAGCTCACACATCAACACCCACAACTTAAAATAATTATTTGTCTTCAAGAAACTCAAACACAACTAAGAGAATACAAAGTACATTTGTCAATCAATCATCTATATCATCTCAAACATCTTCACCATCTCCAAGGTCAGTCAATTCAAGAGCAACTGTGTATATTATTGAAGAACACCAATGCAACACAGAAGAATCAAGATATGGCACCAACTCAGCAACACAACCATGCATTCATCAAGTTTACACTATCCAAACAAGTCAGTAACTACCGATGTAACCAGTGTGCCCTCACTATAAAGAAATACCCTTTTTATCATATCAGACATCACATATATAACCATTGGGATAATCACAAGACACTCACTCTCAGAATGAAGTTACAATCAATGTATACCGAATACCATAGGCTTTCCCTTATTTTCATTACCCAGATCGTCAGATAGGTCAGCTAGGATCACTATAGGTCTTCTCTTTGGCTTGTACTGTAGGCTAGGGGCTAGTATGATACTCAATGATATTTAAAGTGACTAAGACTCCTTGGCAGTATACTAACTTTTTGGGGTTTCACTTATTAGCCTTTTTCTATTCTTCTTTTTTCTTGATCACACTTATTCAGGATAGGTGCGGTCTTTTCTACAATCAATTTTTCTTTTTCTTGCTCTTTTCTACCGCACCCAACTTTTTATTCCTTTCTTTTACTCCACCGTTCTTCCTGCTCATTTTACATCATGCACCCCTATGATATCCACCCTCAACTTAGGCCATTTGACTAAGTCAAGGTGCACAGTGTCCAAGGAGGACCAGGGCCAAAACAAGTTCAGTATGATATAAACTGGAAGGTGACAAGTGTCATTAAAAAAATAGGCTAATTAGGCTCAAAGTAAGGATCAAGGGATATTCTTCATACAGGGAAGGTCATTTAGGCTAACAGTGGGTTAATATCAAAACGGCCTATGATTCTTTCCTGCCCCCAATCCTTCAACCTAGGTAAGACTAACCAGGAAAGTTCTGGATTCAACATACAATGGGAACTGAGTAAGATCTCACACACATATGGCACACAAGTATATCAAAATCCACTACTCGTTTAGTTCATGCAGCTGTTTAGCGCTGATTATTTTATTACTAGAACTAATGCCATATAAAGATGCACAATGGTCACACTTAGATGCAATTCGCACAAGTAACTACTCAGTCCATTGGAGAGGTGTTCAAAAATTAAAAAAACAAGTTAACTGCCTAAAGTACTAGTATTTTTCCAAGACGACTACAAAATTTTACAACAACAATTTACCCTACACCCTCAACTTAAAATCAAAGAAAATCTAAACTAAGGGTTAGGGTATACCTGGGGTAGATCAATCATGAGGATCATAGGTTGCCTCCCATGTAGCTCCTGATTTAACGTGGCAGCATGACTCAGGTATCTAAATTACTTCAGACTTCATTGATATCAGAAGTACTTTTTATTAATTCTTTTGGACCAATATAAAGTTTGACTCGTTGCCCATTCACCTTGGAGGTACTTCCGTATTTATTTTCAAGTTCTACTACTCAATATGAGTAGACTTGAATAACTCTAAATGGGCCCGACCACTTGGATTTAAGTTTACCTGGGAACAGTTTGAGTTTGGAATTGAATAGAAGCTCAAAGTCACCCTTTCAGAAGTCTCATTTCCCTATCCTCCAACCATGATTCTTTTTCATCTTTTCTTTATATAGGTTTGCTCGTTCATATACCCTAAGAAGAAATTTATCCATCTTATTTAGTTGTCCCAGTCTCAGCTCTGTTGCCTCCTTCCAACTTAAATTTAACCTTTTAAGTGCCAATAAGGTCTTGTGCTCCAGCTCTATTGGTAGGTGGCATGCTTTTCCATAGACCAGCTGAAATTGTGACATGCCAATGGGTGTCTTAAAAGTAGTCCAGTATACCCATAAGGCATCATCGACTAGCATTCACCGTTTTGGCTAGGATGGATTTAATCTCTCGATTTGACACCTCCACTTGTCCACTAGTCTGAGGGTGATATGGAGTGGATACTCCATGCTATTTCACCCCATATTTTGATAAAGACACTCAAAATATTTTATTGTAAAAATGAGATCCTTCATCGCTTATAATAGTGTGTGGTATTCCAAAGCGAGGGAAGATGTTCTTCTTGAGAAAAACAACAACTCTCTTTCCTTTATTATCAGACAAGGCAATAGATTCGACCCATTTTGTTACATATTAAACTGCAACTAAAATACAGTTCATCCTATACGAGCTTACAAGAGGATCCATGAAATTGATGCCCCAAACATCAAACAATTCCACTTCAAGCATCTTAGTTAAAGGAATCTCATGTCTTTTAGAGATTAACCTCCGCCTCTGACATTGTTCGCATTTCAGCACAAACTTGTGGGAGTCCTTGAACAATGTTGGCCAATAGTAACCGCTCTACAAGACCTTTCTAGCCATTCGGTCACTTGCATGGTAACCTCCAACTAGGGAAGCATGATATGCTTCCAATATGCACAATACATCGACTTCTGGGATGCATCTTCTTATAATATTATTAGCATATTGCCAAAAATGATATGGCTCATCCCAGAAGCAATGTGTCACATCATGCAGGAATTTCTTTCTTTGATGGAAAGAAAGATTTTCTGGAATAACCTCACTCATAACATAATTTGTAAAATCAGCGTACTAAGGCAATTTTTCCACAGCAGCAGCTAAGATCTTCTCATTAGGAAATGCATCATTTATCTCTATTTCATCACTAATTACCTGCTCACCTTCCATTCTAGACAGATGATCCGCAACCTGGTTTCACACTTTCTCCAAGTTTTTCTTCAAAGTCAAATTCTTGTAGCAGAAAGACCTATCTAATCAGCCTTGGTTTTGCATCCTTATTAGCCATCAAATACCTCAAAGCTGCATGGTCAGTGTGAACCACCACCTTGGTCCCAAGCAGATAAGCCCTAAATATCTCAAAAGCATATACTACAGCTAGAAGTTCTTGCTCAGTAATGGTGTAGTTCTTTTATGCTCCAATCAGTGCTTTGCTGGCATAATATATTGGATGAAATAGTTTGTCTCTTTTTTATCCCAATACAGATCCAAGGGCAACACCGCTTGCATCACACATGATCTCGAACGGTTTTGATCAGTCTGGTGCAACAATGATAGGGGCCTCAACTAGCTTCTTTTTAAGGAATTCAAATTACTTCAAAAACTCATCATCGAAGGAAAACTTCACTTCTTTCTCCAAAAGTTTGCAAAGAGGATTTGCAACTTTCGAGAAATCTTTTATAAACCTCTAGTAAAAACCAGCATGACATAGAAAACTACACACTCCCTTCACTGAAATGGTAGGTGGTAGTTTCTCAATAACTTCAACCTTGGCTCGATCAACTTCTATTCCTTTTGCTGAAATTTTTTGCCTTAGAACGACACCCTCCTTTACCATAAAGTGGCATTTCTCCCAATTAAGCATAAATTAAATTCGACATATTGTTGCAAGGCCATACTCAAGTTTTCCAAACACAACTCAAACTAGTCTCCTACCATAGAGAAATTATCCATGAATACCTCTATGGTGTTCTCCACCATATCCAATAAGATAGACATTATGCATCGTTGAAAAGTAGCGGGTGCATTGCATAGAAAAAATGACATTCTCTTAAATTCAAAGGTTCTATATGGCACGTGAATATCGTCTTCTCTTAATCTTCAGGAGAAATACAGATCTGATTATATCCAGAATATCCATCTAAGAAGTAGTACCATCCCCTTCCAGCCAATCGATCAAGCATTTGGTCCATAAAGGGCATCGGGAAGTGGACTTTCAAAGTCCATAAATTTAGTTTGCGGTAGTCCATGCAAACTCTCCTCCCAGTCATAAGCCTAAGTTGAATTATCTCATTCCTGTCATTTGCAACCATATTCATGCCCCCTTTCTTGGGCACGCATTGAACTGGGCTCACCCATTTGCTGTCTGAAATAGGGTAAACCACTCCTGCATCCAACCACGTAATAATTTCCTTCTTAACCAACTCTTGTATTGGTGGGTTAAGATGGCGCTGGTGCTCAATGGTCGGAATACAATATTCCTCAAGTTGTATTTTATGCATGCAGATGTCAGGGGAATGCCAATAATAGCTACGATAGTCCATCCGATTTCTCTCTTATTCCTCTAAAGCACAGAAATAAGTGCTTCTACCAGTTTCTCACTCAAATCAGCCACAATAATTACAGGTAGCATGTTTTCATGGCCTAAAAGCACTTATCTTAAATGCCTAGGCAGTTCTTTCAATTCCAACACTAGTGGCTCTTCAATGGATGGCTTAGCCGGCGGTGTCGGTCGATTTGCAAGATCAAGGTCTATCTTCTTAGGAGCATAAAGGTGTGATCCCATTCCTAACAAAGCACAAACAATCTCTTCATATTCCTCTATGCCTTCATGATCAAAATTCATCAGAACTGTGGCTAAAGGCTCGACAACAAGTTGTTTCTCTATTGACATCTCTTGTTCATCCTCATAATACATATTAACCACTGATAACACACTTATTTCTTCATTTTGCTTTATTGAATTGCACATATTAAATTGTACCACATCATCTTTTATCCTGAATAAAAACTCATTCACTCTCAAATCAATCAACACACTTTCGGTTGTGAGGAAAGGTCGACCCAAGATTATGGGCACCTCAAAGTCCACCTCATAATCCAGAATCATGAAATCTGCAGGGAATATGAAGCTAGCTACCTTCACTAATACGTCATACAAAATACCAATAGGTCGTTTTACCAACCTACATACCATCACGATTTAAATATTGGTAGGTATGGGATTTCCCAGGCCTAACTTTCTATATACAGCCAGTGGCATCAACTTAATACTTGCTCCTAGATTGCATAATGCCTTAGCGAATTCCATAGACCCAATCGTACAGGGAATACTGAATGCTTCTGGATCCAGCTTCTTCTACACCAAAGTCAGCGTAGAGATAGCACTATAATAGAGGAAATTATCCTCCAAATCATAGCTCACTGCTCATTTCTTAGTCACAAGGTCCTTTATGAACTTCACATATCTTGGCATTTTCTCGAGTGCCTCAACTAATGGCACATTCACCGTCAATTATTTGAGAATTGCCATAAACTTGCTAAATTTTGCATCATCAGCTTTTTTCTTTAATCATTGAGGAAAGGGAGGTGGTGGTCTTGGGAGAGTTTTCAACACAACCTCCTTCTCCTTCTCTTTCTCTTTTTCTAAAGGACCATCAGAACCATCCAACTTCTCAGACTCCACTAGACATTCTTTTTTTGTTTCATCCTCTACCTCAGTCATATCTTTAACCAAAGTTTTGCCCAAAGAAGGGATAGGTAACATATTACCACTCCTAGTGGTAATCACCATACATGAGCCATCATTCTATGGTTCTAGACTGTATCGCTTGGTAATGTTTCACGACTTAAGTATTTAATTACCTAATTCTCTCGGACTTAGGGAATTTATATTCACTGACCAGAATTTTCCTCAGGTTAATCAACCTTGTTACAACATCAATTATTAAATGAAAGTTTTTAGTGCTTCCAAGTCCCTGTCAATAATTCACTTCCTACTATATTTGATTTCTTATCTCAAGAAAAACAAAGAAGGTGCTATCTATTGTTTGCAACCAATAGACAATGATTAAAATCTTGGAATTATCAAGGAGTCCTATTACCTTTTGAATCTTAAACACTTAGCATCTTACCAAAACTTAATGCATAGATCCCATAATTTAGGTTAGTGAGGTTTAGCCACTCATAATGTAATAATCAAAACAACTAGATGAATTCATAATTTGAAAGATAAACTTACCACAAGATGAATAACAACTAGTGATTTTTAGATTAGATCACAAAAGGAATCCCCAAAGTATTGATGGAAATCTCTTCAAATTTAATTTTTTTCAAGCCAAGAAACTACAGATTAAAGTAACAAAATACGTGTCTCCCAAAAGATGTTTGGTACCCCTTAGTAAACCCTAAATAATTCTTTAACTAGTTCAACTTAATTATGGAAACAAAATCATAGAGTGCATCAATTTCTCAAACAGGTGACGCCATTCGTGATGCCTTATTAGGAGGCTGACAACTTATCACAAATGTCGTCAGGTCCTTTTTAATTTTGACATTCTCTACCTTAGGCTAACGACAAACTGTGATGGTCTATTAGATCTTTGATGACTTATCACGAATGTCGTCACTTATCTACCTCAGCTCCTATGTTCTGCCTTAGACTGATGAAAATTTTGATGACCTATCAACTCCTTGACGGCTTATCACGAAATGTCATCACAACTTTCAGTTGAGGTTCATTCTCAGTCTAAGGCTGACGATGAAGCTGATAACTTATCACAGGGCTGACGGCTTACCAGAAATGTCATCAGCCACACTTCCTTTTTTTTGCTTCATATTTTAACTCTTTTGCTTCCATCCTTGTTGGTTCTCTAGAATCTTAGCTTTTACTGCATAATCAAAGATAAAACACTCAAAAATGACAAAAGTTGCTTAAGACATTGCAATTATTCTCAGTTAAAATCCTTAAATGTGTTAGCATCATCTCACATATCACTTAAGTAGTGCAATAAGAATAAGCTATGGTCTAACAAGTGTTACTTCCATTCATGATGATTATGCTCGGGTCCCTCAATAACCCTCCATATGTTAGTATGATGGTGGTTATGGAAGTGTAGTAATGTGTTAGGTAGGTGAGTAGATGTTCTTGAAGGTGAAAGTTTTTATGTGATTTCTTGAGCTAAGGCTATAGGAGAAGGAGGAAGAAGGAAATGAACTTTTGTTATATGAGATAGTTAAGAAGGAGTTATGTGGTGAAAACCTTAGTGATAATTATTGAATTGGATGGTCTAAGTGGGGAGATCCTTGAAGTGGGTCTAGTAATGATAGGCATGAATGTTGTGATTGATGAAAATGCAAACCAATGGGTTATGTGGTTGGTTCTCCTTGATTTAAAACTCAAGTGTATTTGATGGTGGTGAAAAGGTGAAGTAATTTTCTTAATGGGGTATATAGTACAGGGTCTCGTAGCTAAAGCTAGCACCTATTTCCTCCGAATTAGGGTTCAACAAAAAATTAATATGTAGTAGGACACAAACTCGTGTGGCTAGATGTGTATTGGGAGAATTGTAAGTCGGAAATGATGAGTCATGTAATTTATTGTTTGGGGCATGTAACGCCCTAAAATTTGATTTTCGGGACGCCACACGGTGCTTCGAACTACAAGTAGTTCTGATCTAACCCTGGCTGCCTTCTACTAAATCTAAATCACAAAATAGGGGAATATGAATGTAAGATCAAAATGAAAGCGGAAAACTATCAAAATTATCTGAGTATATTTGAAAATTCTAATCTTATCACTACGATAAAGCAAATACTAAAAATCTGAATACTATAAATAAAATCTAAAACTGAATCTGGTAGTCCAACAAGCCTCCACTGACTGAATCTAGAGAGTCACTGGGATAGGCCCCACCTGACTCAAATTTTCTAAAATGAATACTGAATCACCTAGTAATAAACTGGAAATCTGAATAGCAAAGTCCCTGAACTATGAGGACTCACCAACTGCAGAGATGTAGATGAGATGCTCGAAAATCACTCATGCTGCTGAGACTGAGCACATGAACCTACATTATGAGACAATGTAGAACACAGGCGAATATGTGGATCAATACTTTGGGAATGTACTGAGAATATGGGGGTGAATGCAATAAGTAAACAATATCATCACACTGTATAAAATCATGCATGGTAAATGTAAATGACTCACATAGGCTTGAGAAATCTAAAAACTAAGGATCATAAATCATGAACAATAAAGCATATAATATAAATCTTGTGACCCGTTACATTTAGTTCCAAAAATCTGTTCTTTCTAAATACTACTACATTATCTTGTCAACTATAAGGGAAATACTTTATCTCAAGACTTTAAGAATCTTAAAAATACAGCTTCCAAAACATATGCTTTTATATTAAGGCTTTAAACCCATAGACAGTATTAAGAGTAGGGGACTTCTTTTGGGAGGTTCTTCTAACCGACATAAACCATGTGAGCATTCATGGAGTCCAACATCTTACCCACGTTGGGGAGAGCTGTTCTACCCTTGCCATCAGAATAAAACCTTTATCTCAAGTGATCACTATCTTAGTCATCCATATAGAAGTGGGAATAATCTTAATCCTATGGAGGCACGTAGTTCTGGGGCATGAAACCTTGGTAGCATACCCATCTCAGTGCTAAATAATACTCTTATTCTTATTCTTAGGATCTTAGGAAATCTACTTCAAAATAGCACAAGGGTCTACAAGAAAAGCAATTATGCTCTTTCTTTTCATTAAATCTCAAGTGATATGAACAATTTGGATTCTTTATCTTAGCTTAGGACCATAAGGTCAAATCTTTAACAAAAATTTGAGAATAATCTTATCATAGGGTACGCGTAGCACAAACAATCTGAAATAGCAATATTTAATTCGAGATTAATGACCCATGCATAAAACTCATGTTAAAATATCATACTCGGAGCTATCGTGGTACGCTTATGAATTGCCATTTTGGTCACCTCTGCGATGCCCCATTATTGCAGAGGCTTACTGGAAAGTGACAATTCTGAAACGTGACTTAACTGCAATGCGGTGGAATTGAAAAATCTTACTAAAAATTAACAATGGTCATTTAAATTGTCTCCGCAACGCGCTAGTGACCAAAATGATGGTGTTTTAAGACTGATACTTAAAATCACCATAACTTCTCATCCGATTATCAGATTAAGGAGAATCTTATATCATTGGAAAGCTGATTCAATTTCCTACACATTGGAGGGCTAAATCTAGAAAGTTCTTTATGTACAGAAATTCATTCTTTCTTGAAGCTAACACTTGACATTCTAGATGTCAAATTGAGTTAAGAAAAATATGGGGAATTACAATATCTCCCCCTTGGAAATATTCATCCTCTAAAGTTGCTAGTTAGACAAGTATACTGAGGAATCTGAGGATATATGATAGCATGCATAATTGAAATAAATTGTAAAACTGAATCTAAATCATTCTAAGCTTCTGAGTAATTCTGTGAGTGCATGATTTTTTAATGAGGATGATTATATAGCTAAATATAAAATTAGAAAAATACTGAATAAACAAAGACTATTAACTTCGACTAAATCCAAATTTATGGAGAAAATATGAGGGTACTTGGCTCGCATTTCTGCTTCTGCTTCCCAAGTGGAGCCCTTAACCGACTGATTCCTCCAAACAACTTTGACCAAGGAAACTTCTTTGTTCCTTAGTCTATGGATCTAATGATCTAAAATTTCAACTGGAATCTCTTTGTTTGAAAGGTTGTTCCGAATATCTGAGCTTTCTAAAGGAACTACAACAGTGGAGTCACCGATGCACTTCTTAAGCATAGACACAGAATACAAGATGAACGGACGACAAGTCTGTGGGAAAATAAATCTCATAAGCTACTTTACCAACACGACTCACAATTCTGTAAGGGCCAATATACTAGGGACTAAGCTTCCATTTTTTGCCAAATCTCTTTGCCCCTTTCATTGGTGAAATCATCAAATACACTAAATCACAAAGCTCAAACTCGAGGTCCCTTCTTCTCACATCTGCATATTATTTCCAACAACTTTGGGCTATTTCCAATCTTTTTCTTATCAACTCAACCTTCTCTATATCTTCAAACGTTGCGTCTAGCCCAAGCAATGTGGCTTCACCCACTTCAGACTAACCTATGGGTGATCTACATCTCTTTTCATAAAGAGCCTTAAACGGGGCCATCTGAATACTATCATGATAATGGTTATTATAAGCGAACTCAATCAATGGCAAATTCTCATCCCAGCTACCTTTGAAATCAAAAGCATATGCCCTCAACATATCTTCTAGAGTTTGGATGGTACTCTCTGCTTGACCATATTTCTGAGGGTGGAAAGTTGAACTAAGATGGACTTGGGTACCAAGACCTTCTGAAAAGATCTCCAAAACCATGAGGTAAACTGAGTACCCTTATCTGAGATGAAGGATAAAGGAACTCTATGCAGTCTGACTAACTCTCTAATGTATTGCTTAGCATAATCTTCAGCTGTGTAAGATGTGTGAACTGGCAAGAAATGCGCTGACTTAGTCAACCTATCTATAATAACCTAAATAGAATTATGCTGACGGCATGAACGGGGTAAACCCATCACAAAATCCATATTTACCTCTTCCCACTTCCAAGTGGGGATACCAAACTCTTACAACAAACCACCAGGTCTTTTGTGCTTTACTTTAACATGTTGACAAGTTGCACACTCAGCTACAAATCCGCTATATCTCTCTTTATACTATTTCACCAATAGATTTCCCGTGAGTCACGGTACATCTTAGTAGCACCTAGATGGATGGAATAACACGCACTATGTGCTTCCTCTATGATCTGCTGCCTCAAATCATCAACATATGGCACACACAATTTACTCTGGTATCTCAACTAGTCATCTCCCCCTTGGGAGAAAACCTCTACCTTTTTGTCTTTAACTGACTCTTTTATTTTGACCAAACAAGAATCCTTGTATTGTTTCTCCTTTACTTCTTAGACTAGGGATGATTCGGAACTAATCTGAACACAAACATTCCCTTTAGTATAATCAGCCGACCTAACACCTAATCTAGCCAAACGATGAACTGATCGAGCTAACTTTTTCTTATCATTCTCCACATGAGCAACACTGCCCATAGACAATCTACTAAGGGTGTCTGCCACTACATTTGCCTTGCCCTGATGGTACAACACCCTCATGTCATAATCTTTCAAAAATTCTAACCACCTTCACTGATGGAGATTCAAATCTCTCTGGGTAAATACATACTGCAAACTTTTGTGATCCATAAACACATCCACATGCACCACATACAAGTAATGTCTCCAGATTTTCAAAGCAAACACAACAATAGCCAATTCAAGATCATGGGTTGGGTAATTCTTTTTATGAGGCTTAAGATTTCTAGAGGCATAGGCTATGAACTTACCTCTATTCATCAGAACAAAACCCAAACCAACTCTAGAGGCATCATAATACATCACAAAACCATCTGTACCATTAGGTAACACTAACACTAGGGTTGAAGGGAGTCGAGTCTTTAACTCCTGAAAACTCTTCTCGCAGGAATCTGACCATAGAAACTTACCTTTTTTTTGGGTCAATCTAGACATGGGGGATGCAATAGATGAGAAACCCTCAACAAAATGTGTGTAGTAGCCAGTTAAACCCAAGAAACTCCTAATGTATTATGGAGAGATAAGTCTAGGCCAATTTCTTACGGCTTCCGTCTATTGGGAATCAACTCTAATACCCTCACTAGAAATGATATGACCAAGGAAAGTGACTAATATTAGCCAAAATTTTCATTTTCTAAATTTGGCAAACAATCTGTGATGTCTAAGAGTTTGCAATACAATTCTAAGATGGTCTGAATAATCATTCTCACTACGAGAGGAGACGAGTATATCATCGATAAAAACTATGACAAACATGTCCAAATATTGTTTGAACACTCTGTTCATCAAGTTTATAAAAGCTGCAGGGGCATTGGTTAGACCGAAAGACATGACTAGAAACTCAAAATGACCATAACGTGTTTTGAAATCTATCTTTGGAATATCACATTCCCTTACTTTAAGCTGATGATAGCCAGATCTAAGGTCTATCTTTGAGAAATAACTTTCACCTCGGAGTTGACAAAAAAATTCATCAATTCTCAAGAGAGGATACTTGTTTTTTGCTATAAATTTATTCAGTAGTCGATAGTCAATGCTCATGTGCAGAAAACCATCTCTCTTTCGCATGAATAGGACAGAAGCGCCCCATGGAGAAATACTAGGCCTTATGAAACCTTTATCTAAAAGATCTTTGAGTTGGTCTTTCAACTACTTAAGCTCTGTGGGATCCATATGATATGGAGGGATAGGAATAGGCTGAGATCTGAGAGAAGGTCAATATCAAATTTTATTTCCATAGCCGGAGGTACCCCTGTCAAATCTTTGGGAAAGACATCTGGAAATACATTGACTATACTGACTGACTAAATTTCTAGATTCTCCGACTTAGTGTAGTTGACTCGAACAAGATGATAGATACACCCTTTGAAGATTAACTTTTTGGATTTTAGGTAAGATATGAAATGGCTTTTGGGAGACACTGAACTTCCTTTCCATTCAAAGTCTGGCTCATCTGGGAACTGAAAATACACCACTCTGGTGTGACAATCTATGGATGCATAACAGTAATGGAGCCAATACATACCAAGAATAAGATCAAAATCAACGATATCAAACTCTATTATATCTACTAACATGATTTTATAAGGGATAGTGATAGGACACTTTCTGTAAATCTACTTGGCAATAACTGACTTACCTTCTAGGGTAGAAACCAAGAAAGGCTCAGGTATTTTTTCAGAACTTACCTCAATATTTATTGCAACTAACAGGGTCATATAAGAGAAAATCAACCCAGGGTCTAACAATATGTAAACATCAAGATGAAAGATGCGAAGCATACCAGTAACAACATTTGGTGAATCCTACTGCTGTTTATGGGATAGTAAACCAAAAAATAAATTCTGGAACTGACCACTATCATTACTGGATGATGCATACTGAGGAAGAGCCGGGCGACCTAGAGGAGCTACTGCACTAGTAGCCTGAGTCTGGGGACGGACATCCCTATTTCCCTACATAGCATGCAGGCACTCTTAGATTCCGTGGCTTAGCTAGCCACAACCATAACAACCTTTCCTATCCCACAAACACACACTTGGATAGGTCTTACCACACTTAGAATATGGTGGATAATTAGGCTTCCCACTGATACTATTCTGGGATCTGGATATAGAAGGCCTACCCCATGCTTCTGTCTACCTCTAGGAATTGGAGCACTAGTTGAAGATGGTACTAGCATAGATGAACGATTCTAAAACTGCAAATTATTCCACCCTTGAAACCTATTTTGACCATACTTAAACTATCATGTTCTAACCCTCTTGTTATTTCTATCTCTCCCTTCAACTTCTCTGCCTCTATTTGATGGGCATGCATCATCAACCTAGAAAGATCCATGTCCCCAAAAAGCATAGCAGTCCTAAACTCCTTAACTACCCAACCCAGGCACACCGGTCAGAAACTTACTTAGCTTGACCTAGGGTCAGTCATCTGATTAGGGGCATACTTAGACAACTAGTTAAACTTAAGGTAATACTTCTTCACTATCATTGAACCCTGCCTCAGGTTCATAAAATTTTCTATATTGGTTTCCCTTATCTCACGTGAGAGTAACTTATCTAGAAATGCATCCTGAAATACCTATCATGACATGGGAATTGCATTCTCCCCTCTACATTTCTTCCACATCACTACCCAATCATATGCAACATCCTTCAGCCTATAGGATTCCAACTCTACACTCTTCACTTCAGTTATATGCATAATCTTTGTGATCTTCTTCACCTCATCTAGATAAAACTGTGGGTCCTTACCTTCCTTCGACCCAAAGAATTCCGGTGGGTTCATTCTCATAAAATCTCAAATCCTGGCTGCGGCTAAGTCCCCCTTTTTCTAAAGTGGGACTGCAGCCTGACAGTTTTCCTAAACATTAGCTATCACAGCTTGGGCTAGCACCTGAAAGGCAGCTCAAAACTCTGCCACATTATCATTTAAAGGATCTGGCTGAGGTGGCTGGTTATCATTTCTGCATGTGTTAGCTCGACGAGGAGGAATTTTCTGTCATGTAAAAACATTAGTTAGAAGCAGATAGAGACACTGAATGCATGATAGATCATGAAATAAGATATGATTTCCTAAGATGTTTCATAGCCTCTGGCTCATAGATGTGGCATACTTCACACCGATGATCAAGGCTATACGTAACGGGGCTTGTCTGACTCCCTAGGACTCTCTAAACCTTAGGCTCTGATTTTAAGTTTGTAATGCCCTAAAATCTAATTTTTAGTATGCCACACGGTGCTCTAGAATACACGTAGTCTTGAGCTAACCCTAGATGCCTTCTACTAAATCTAAATCTTAAAATAAGGGATTATGAATGTAATATCAAAATAAATGCGTAAAACTATTTGAATTATCTGGGTATATCTAAAAATTCTAATCTTATCAGTCTGATAAAGAAATACTAAAATTTTGAATACTACAACTAAAATCTAAAACTGAATCTGGTAGTCTGTCAAGCCTCTACTGATAGAATCTAGAGTCACTGGGACAGGCCCCAGCTAACTCAAACTGTCTAAAATGAATATTGAATCATCTACTAATAAACTAAAAATCTGAATCACTAAGTCCCCAAACTATGAGGACTCACCAACTGCAGAGATGTAGATGAAATGCTCGAAAATCACTTATGCTGTTGAGATTGAGCTCCTAAACTGACATTATGAGACAATATAACACACATATGTAGATCAGTACTTTGGCAATATACTGAGCATATAGGGGTCAATGCAATAAGTAAACAATATCATCACAATTAATAAAATCATGCATGGTAAATGTAAATGACTCACATAGGCTTGAGAAACCTGAAAACTGAGTATCATAAACCATGAAGAATAAAGCATGTAATATAAATCTTGTGAGCCATTACATTCAGTTCCAAAAATTTGTTTTTTCTTAATACTACTACATTATCTTGTCAGCTTTTATCTTAAGGATTTAAACCAATAGACTGTATTAATTGTAGGGGACTTCTTTTGAGAGGTTCTTCTAACCGACATAAACCATGTGAGCATTCATGGAGTCCAACATCTTACCCACATTAGGGAGAGTTGTTCTACCCTTTCCATCAGAATATAACTTTTATACTAAGTGATCACAATCTTAGTCATCCACGTAGAAATGGATATAAACTTAATCCTATAGAGGCACGTAGTTATGGGGCATGAAACCTTGGTAACATACCCATCTTGGTGCTAAATACTACTCCTATTTTTATGCTCAGGATCTTAGGAAATCCACTTCAAAATAGCACAAGGGTCTACAAGAAAACAAACTATGCTCTTTATTTTCTTTAAATCTCAAGTAATATGAACAATGTGGATTCTTTATCTTAGCTTAGGACCAAAAGGTCAAATCTTTTACAAAAATCTAAAAATAATCTTATCATAGTGTGTGCGTAGCACAAACAATCTTGAATAGCAATTTTTAATTAAGGCTTAGTGACCCATGGATCAAACTCACGTTAAAATATCATAACGTTAATGCTTGATAATGTAAACAGTGATAAATTAATTCAAATCTAGAAATTACTAAAATATGCATGAAAATATAAACATAATTATGTAATTAAACTTCTAAATCATGGAAAATCTCATAAGCTTGTGAATAACATAAATGGGTATAAACCGTAACTTGAATTTCATGGCAAATCGTATAAAAATTCAGTAAAATTGGAATCAAAACTAGTTTTTTGGCACAAGGAGGAAAGGATTGTCCTTATTCATAACCCCACATACCTTAATCGATGATCTTAGATGAAAAGCTTGAATATTAGACTCCTATTATATCTTTGGAGATGATTTTTTAGAGTTCTTGAAGTGGAAATCCTTAATCTTGAATTGCCTTGGAGAATTAATGGAGGAGTTGGATTTCTTGGGGAGTAAGCTTTGATGATATAGGGTTTTGTTTAAGAGTATTTTGGTGAAAAGTGGGTATAATATACTTAGGATGAGTTAAATGATCTGTTATTCACGACTTGGGGCTAGAGAAAAAGACTAAAGAGCCCCTTTTAAAATTTTACTCGGATTGGGAAAATTTCCAAAGTTCGCCTACGGTGCAACGCACCGTTATTGCGGTGGCCTATTGGAAACTGCCAACTGGGACCTGAAAAATCGCCGCGACACAAAGCTATTGTGGTACACTTTTGAATTGCTATTTTGGCCACCTCCGTACTGCGCCATTATCATGTAGGCTCACTGAAAAGTGACTATTGTGAAATGGGACATCAACATAACGCGGTGGAATTGCGAAGTCTTACTTGATATTGAGAATGGTCATTTAAATTGTCTTTGCAATGCGCTAGTGACCGAAATGATGGTGTTTTATGACTGGAACTTAAAATTGCCATAAATTCTCATCTGGTTATCGGATTAAGGCAAATCTAATATCGTTGGAAAGCTGATTCAATTTCCTACACATTGGAGAGTCTAAATATTTAAAGTTCTATATGTATGGAAAGTTATTGTTTCTTGAAAATAACACTTGACATTCTAGATGTCAAATTGAGTTAAGAAAAGTATGGGGTATTACAATATCTCCCTCTTGGAAACATTCATTCTCGAATGTTCCTAGTTAGATGAAGAATACAGAGAAATCTGAGGATATATGATAGCATGAACAACTGAAATAAATTGTAAAACTGAATCTAAATCATTCTGATCTTCTGAGTAATTCTGTGAGTGCATGATTTTTCAATGAGGACGATTATATAGCTTAATCTAAAACTAGAAAGATACTAAATTAAGGAAGAGTATTACCTTCGACTTAATCTAAGGGTACTTGGCTCGCATATCAGCTTTTGCCTCCAAAGTGGCACCCTCAACCAACTGATTCTGCCAAAGAACTTTGACCAAGGGAACAACTTTACTCCTTAGTCTACGGATCTGATGATATAAAATTTCATCTAGAATCTCTTTATATGAAAGGTTGTTCTGAATATCTGAGCTTTCTAAAGAAACTACAATAGTGGATTCACCGATGCACTTTTTAATCATTGAGACGTGAAATACAGGATGAATGGACGACAAGTGTGCGGACAAATCAAGCTCATAAACTACTTACCCAACACAACTCACTATTCTGTAATGGCCAACTTACCGGGGACTAAACTTCCCCTTTTTGCCATATCTATTCACCCTTTTCATAGGTGAAATCTTCAGATACACTAAATCACCAACCTCAAACTCAAGGTCCCTTCTTCTCATATCTGTATATGATTTCTTGCGACCCAAGGCTGTTTTCAATCTTTATCTAATCAACTAAACCTTTTCTAAGCTTCAAACACTGCGTCTGGCCCAAACAATATGATCTCACCCAATTCAAACCAACCTATGGGTGATCTATATTTCCTTCCCCAAAGAGCCTCAAACGGGGCCAACTGAATACTAGCATGATAATTGTTATAATAAGCGAACTCAATCAATGACAAATGCTTATCCCAACTACCTTTAAAATCAAGAGCATATGCCCTCAATATATCTTCTAGAGTTTGGATGGTCCTCTCTACTTGACCATCTGTCTGAGGGTAGAAAGCTAAACTAAGATAGACTTGGGTACCAAGACCCTTCTAAAAAGCTCTCTAAACTGTGAGGTAAACTGAGTACCCCCTATATGAGATAAAGGATAAAAACTCTCCATGTAGTATGATTAACTCTCTAATGTATAGCCTAGCATAATCTTCAGCTGTGTAAGACGTGTGAACTGGCAATAAATGTGTTGACTTAGTCAACATATCTACAATAACCCAAATCAAATCATGTTGATGGCGAGAATGGGGTAAACCTGTCAAAAAATCCATATTCACCTCTTCCCACTTCCAAGTGGGTATACCAAACTCTTGCAATGAACTACTGGGTCTTTGTGCCCTACCTTAACCTGTTGACAAATTGCATACTTTGCTACAAATTCCACTATATCTTTCTTCATACCATTTCACTAATAGATTTCTTGCAAGCTGCAGTACATCCTTGGTAGCTCCTGGATGGATGGAATAACATGCACTATGCACTTCGGTCATAATCCGCTGCCTAAAATCATCAACACATGGCACACACAATTTACTCTGGTATATCAACATGCCATTTCCCCGTTAGGAGAAAACCTCTACCATTTGGTCTTTAATTGACTCTTTCAGTTTGACCAAACTAGAATCCTTGTCTTACTTCTCCTTCACTTCTGAAACTGGGGAAGATTTGGAACTACTCTAAACCCAAACATTCCCTTTAGATGAATCAACCAACCTAACACCCAATATATCCCAACGATGAACTTCTCAAGCTAACTCTTTCTTATCGATCTCCGCATGAGCAACACTGCCCATAGACAATCTACTAAGGGTGTCTTCCAATACATTGGCCTTTCCCAAATATTACAACACACTCATTTCATAATCTTTCAACAATTCTAACCACCTTCTCTAACAGAGAATGAAGTGAGTTGAGTCTTTAACTCTTGAAAACACTTCTCGCAGGAATCTGACAATAGAAACTTAACTTCCTTTTGGTTCAATCTAGACCTAGGGGATGCAATAGATGAGAAACACTCAACAAAACATCTGTAATAGCCATCTAAACCCAAGAAACTCCTAATGTCTGACAGAAAGATAGGTCTAGGACAATTTCTTATGGCTTTCATCTTTTGGGGATCAACTCTAATACCCTCACTGGAAATGATATGACCGAGGAAAGCTATTGACCTTAGCCAAAATTTTCATTTTCTAAATTTGGCGAACAATCAGTGATCTCTAAGAGTTTGCAACACAATTCTATGATTGTCTGCATGATTATCCTCACTACGAGAGTAGACGAGTATATCATCGATAAAGACTATGACAAATATGTCTAAATAATGTTTGAACACTCTATTCATCAAGTCTATGAAAGCTACAGGGGCAATGGTTAGCCTAAAAAACAAGACTAGAAACTCAGAATGACCATAATAGGCTTCGAAGGCTATTTTTGGAATATCACATTCCCTTACTTTTAGTTGATGATATCCGAATCAAAGGTCTATCTTTGAGAAATAACTTGCACTTTGGAGTTGATCAAATAATTCATCATTTCTTGGGAGAGGATATTTTTTTTTACTATAACTTTATTCAGCTGGCGATAGTCAATGCACATGCACAAAAAAACCATCTTTCTTTTGCACGACTAGGATGGGAGTGCCCCATGAAGAAACACTAGGCCTTATGAAACCTTTATCTAAAAGATCTTTCAGTTGCTCTTTCAACTCCTTAAGCTCTGCAGGATCCATACGATATGGAGGGATAGAAATAGGTTGAGTATCTGAGAGAAGGTCAATATCGAATTCTATTTCCCTATTGGGAGGTACCATTGGAAAATCTTCAGGAAAGACAACTAAAAACAAATTGACTACACTAACTGACTGAATTGCTAGAGTCTCTACATAGTGCCTTTGACTCGAACAAGATGATAGATACACCCTTTGGAGATTAACTTTCTGGCTTTTAGATAAGATATTAAATGACTTTTGGGAGACACTAATTTCCTTTCCACTCAAAGACTAGCTCATCTGGAAACTAGAACTTCACCATTCTAGTGTGACAATCTATGGATGCATAACACAAATGGAGCCAATCCATACCAAGAATAAGAATAAAATCAACCATATCAAACTCTATTATATCTGCTAACATAATTTTATAAAGGATAGTGATAGGACACATTTTCTGTATATCTACTTGGCAATAACTAACTCACCTACTAAGTTAGAAACTAAGAAAGGCTCAGAGATTTCTTCAGAACTTACCTCAATATTTACTATAACTAACAGGGTCACATAAGAGAAAATCAACTCAAGGTTTAACAATATGTAATCATCAAGATGAAAGATGCTAAGCAGACCAGTAGTAGCATCTGGTGAATCCTAATGCTGCTGATGGGATAGTAAACCAAAAAATAGATTCTAGCACTGACCGCTACAAGTACTGGATGATGCGCACGGAGGAAGAGCTGGGCGACCTAGAGGAGCTGGTGCACTCGTAGCTTGAGTCTGGGGACGGACATACCTATTTCCTTGTATAGCATGCGGGCACTCTTTGATTCCGTGACTCGACTGTCCCCAACCATAACAACCTTTTCAACCCCACAAATACTCACTCGGATAGGTCTTACCACACTTAGAACATGGTGGATAATTGGGCTTCCCACTAACAGTATTCTGGGATCTGGATATAGAAGGCTTACCCCACTAGCGGAAGATGGTACTAGCATAGATAAACTATTCTAAAACTGTAAACGATTCCCCCTTAAAACCTATTTTTACCATACTTAAACGGTCATGTTCTAGCCCTCTTGTTATTTCTATCTCTCCCCTTCAACTTCTCTGCCTCTATCTGATGGGCATGCATCATCAACCTAGAAAGATCCATGTCCCCAAAAAGCATATCAGTCCTAAACTCCTTAACTACCCAACCCATACACACCGGTCAGAAACTTACTTAGCTTGACCTAGGGTCAGCCATCTGATTAGGGATATACTTAGACAAAAAGTTAAACTTGAGGCAATACTATTTCAATGTCATTGAGCCCTACCTCAGCTTAATAAAATCTTCTATCTTGGCTTTCCTCATCTCACATGGGAAGAACTTATCTATAAATGCATCCTGAAACACCTACCGTGACATGGGAGCTACATTCTCCCCTCTACTTTTCTTCCACATCACTACCCAATCATATGCAACATCCTTCAGTCTATACGATGCCAAATCTACACTCTCCTCTTTAGAAACACATATAATCAGGGTGATTTTCTTCACCTCATCTAGATAAAACTGTGGATCCTCACCTATCGCCGACCTAAAGAATTTCGTCTGGCTCATTCTCATAAAATCTCAAATACTGGCTGTGGCTAAGCCCTCATTTTATTGAAGTGGGACTGTGACTTGACGGTTTCCCTAACATTAGCTATCAAAGCTTGGGCTAGCCCCTGAAAGGTATCTTGAAACTCTGCATGTGACACATTATTATTCAAAGGATCTGCAACCTGAGGCAGTTGGTTATCATTTCTTTGTGCATTAGCTTAACGAGGAGGTATTTTTTGTCATATGAAAGGATGAGTTAGAAGTAGATAGAGACACATAATGCATGATAGATCATAAAAGAAGAAATTATTTCCTAAAACACTCTATAGCCTCTTGCACATAGATGTGATGCGCTTCACATTGATGATTAAGACTTTATGTAATGCGGCTTGTCTGACTCCCTAGGACTCTCTAAACCTTAGTCTCTAATTGATGATAGGCGTATATGCACACTTAAAGTACTATAATTGACCCATATTTTATCTAAGTTTTGAGGACAAATTATATAATTCATGCACTTTTAGTTCTTTTTCCTGTAAGTGAGCTAACAAACATGATTAGCAAGTTTTCAGGTATAAATGATGAAGATTTCAGCATTTTATGGATAACTTGACTCCCAAGGAAGCTTCACGAAAGAGGGGAAGGAGGCCTAGGACCAAACGTGACGTATGGAAAACCTGTTCTGGGCAAAAACAACATTTTCAAAGACTTTGGGGATCAGCAGTAACATAGTAGGATTAGGATAATGATGCAGTAACTTATTAGGATTAGGATAAGTACGCAGTAGCCTAGTAGGAATAGGATATGGGTATTATAAATACCCTATTTTTCTAGAGATTTTTATTTATTCTGTAATACAATAATTTTTCAATTCCGAATCATTCTAATTCTTCCATTTATTCGAATTCTCATACTTCTACTTTTAATTCTTATTCTCTTCATCTTAAGTCGACTCTTAATTTTCACAACAAGAGAAATGCTATTCTAAAAGGGAATTCACGCCACAAGCCATACCAAACCCTACTACACGTGAGATCTTTATTTTGCTATAATAATAATGTTTATTGTGATTTCCATTGCACTCATGAGTAGCTAAACTTCTCTGTTGGGGTTATGGAAGCCTTGTGAGATACTATCTATTGCTATGAGTTTGTGAATTCTTGACACGTATGCTGCTTATATCATTATTCTCTTCATCTTAATTTAAATTCTTGTGGTTGCAAACACATAGGGTACGCCAATATAGCATTAACTTGTTTGAAAGAAAAGTTATATGTCTGGAAAAGAGATAATGTCAAGGTAATAGGGCACCAACCCCTGTTAAAAAGTTACTGTCGTAATTGGATTAAACTCTTGGAGAATTTGTACCATTAGATACGCTTTAAGCTCGAAAGAGTTAAAGCGAAATAGTCCTTGTTAGGTCGAAAGACGCTTGGATTTACCATAGAATACAATTCTCTATAAGCACATGCATGTCTGAATTCCGCATAACTCATAGCCAATAGAGATGTATAACTCATAAGGTGGACATAACCCCAACTCTCAATTCTCATTGATTAACATCTTACTAAACATTCTTCCTTTTTACTTTGCTATTCTTCGTTTTTACTTTGTTATTTTATTACACTATTGCACGCTACAAAATCCCCCCTTTTACGAGACTTTCACCAAAAGTCTACTAATCTTTGCTTACTTAGTGACCAGCTATTCCCTGTGGGATTCGACACCCAACCCAGTTGGGTTCTATATTTGACAGCGACCGCTTACACTCTTACAAGAGATGTAGTTTGAGCGTTATCACTAATACTAAGTTTTTAATGCCCCAAAATATGATTTTTTAGATGCCACATGGTGCTCCAAACTATAGGTAGTCCTGAGATAACCCTAGCGGCCTTCTATTAAATCTGAATCTCAAAATAGGGGAATATGAATGTAAGATCAAAATGAATTTAGAAAACTATCTAAATTATTTGACTTTATCTAAAAATTCTCATCTCATCAGTCTAATAAAGAAAATACTAAAAATCTAACTACTACAACTGAAATTTAAAACTGAATCTGGTAGTCCAACAAGCTTCTACTGACTGAAGCTAGAGAGTCATTGGGACAAGCCCCAGCTGACTCAAACTATCTGAAATGAAAGTTGAATCACCTACTAATAAATTGGAAATCTGAATAGATAAGTTGCCGCACTATGAGGACTCAGCAACTACGGAGATGTAGATGTGATGCTTAAAAATCACTCACGCTACTGAGACAGAGCACCTGAACCTATTTTATAAGACAATGTAGCACACAGACATATATGTGGATCAGTACTTTGGGAATGTATTGAGCATATGGGGGTAAATGCAATAAGTAAATAATATCATCACAATTTATAAAATCATGCATGGTAAATGTAAATGACTCACATAGGCTTGAGAAATCTGAAAACTAAGGATCATAAATCATGAAAAATAAAGCATAAAATATAAATCTTGTGAGCCATTACATTCAGTTCCAAAAATCTGTTCTTTCTGAATACTACTACATTATCTTGTCAAGTGTAAGGGAAATACTTCATCTCAAGACTTTAAGAATCTTAAAAACATAGCTTCCAAAATATATGATTTTATCTTAAGGCTTTAAACCAATAGACTATAGTAAGAGTAGGGGACATTTTTTGGGAGGTTCTTCTAACCGACATAAACCATATGAGCATTCATGGAGTCTAACGTCTTACCCACGTTGGGGAGAGCTATTCTAACCTTTCCATCCGAATAGAACCATAATCTTAAGTTATCACTATCTTAGTCATCCATGTAGAAGTGGAAATAATCTTAATCCTATAGTGGCAAGTAGTTCTGGAGCATAAGACCTTGGTAACATACCCATCTCAGTGCTAAATACTACTCCCATTTCTATGCTCAGGAACTTAGGAAATCCACTTCAAAATAGCACAAGGGTCTACAAGAAAATCAATTATGCTCTTTCTTATCTTTAAATCTCAAGTCATATGAGCAATGTGGATTCTTTATCTTAGCTTAGGACCAAAAGGTCAAATATTTAACAAAACTCTGAGAGTAATCTTATCCTAAGGTGTGTGTAGCACAAACAATCTTAAAATAGTAATATTTAATTAGGGATTAATGACCCATGTATCAAACTCACATTAAAATAGCATAACATTCATGCTTGATAATGTAAATATTGATAAATTAATTCAAACTCTGGAAATTACTGAAATATGCATGAAAATATGAACATAATCATTTAATTAAACTTCTTAATCACGAAAAATCTCATCATCTTGTGAATAAATAATGGGTATAAACCCTAACTTAAATTTCGTGGAAAATCATATAAAAATTCAGTAAAATTGAAATTAAAATAAGTTTTAGGGCACAAGAACGAAAGGATTATCCTTGTTCATAACCCCACATACCTTAATTGATGATCTTAGATGAAATGCTTGAATCTTGGACTCCTATTGTGTCTTTGTAGATGATTTCTTAGAGTTCTTGAATTAGAAATCCTTAATCTTGAATTGCCTTGGAGAATTAATGGAGGAATTGGATTTATTGGGTAGTAAGATTTGATGATCTAGGGTTTTGTTTAAGAATATTTTGGTGAAGAGTGGGTATAATATGCTTAGAATGAGTTAAGTGATCCATTATTTATGACTTGGGGCTAGCGAAAAAGACCAAAGAGCCCCTTTTAAAATTTTACTTGGACTGAGAAAATTCCCGAAATTGGCCTAGAAAGTGACGCACCGTTATTGCGGTGGCCTGCTGGAAACTTCCAGCTAGGACCTGGAAAATTGCCACCACACAGAGCTATCACGGTATGCTTCTGAATTATCATTTTGGCCACCTCCACGGCGTGCCATTTCTATGAAGGCTCACTGAAAAGTGAATATTGTGAAATATGACATCACCATGATGTAATTGAATAACGAACGCTTACTGTAAATTGACAATGGTCATTTAAACTATCTCCTCGACGCGTTAGAGATCGAAATTATGGTATTTTACAGCTAAAACTTAAAATCTCCATAACTTCTTATTCGGTTATTGGATTAAGGCAAATCTTATATTGTTGGAAACCTGATTCAATTTTCTACACATTGGGGGTCTAAATTTGAAAATTTTATATGTATTAAAAGTCATTATTTCTTGAATCTAACGCTTGACATTCTATACATCAAATTGAGTTAAGAAAAGTACGAGGTATTACAGGGCGTAGAAAAGTAGTCTCTAAGTTTAAGTCTTTTAGTTGTATCTTGTAAGGTGGAGAATATTTCCATATATGAAATTAGCCATCGAGTCAAGGGCAAATTCTATCTAGCCCGTGGACTATAGAATTGTAGGGTGTACCACCTATCTCAGAAGTAAATTAAAGAATAGTATTGCATCTACAAAATTGTTTCAATGATTATTTGAAGTTGCCCATGTGTTTTAAATTATTTCATGCATAACATTTTATGAAATGCTCTTACTTACGTTATATATAAAAGTACATTATTTTGGATTGCTCTATGTACTAGTATATCTGTATTGACCCCCCCTATATTTTAGTATCTGAGACACAATCCCACGCTTCAGCTAAGAAGTAGATTGGTGTTATAGAGATTTGTTATTGGTGAGCATTCTCTATTCTGGAAGGCCGGTCATATATAAATATTGTAATTTGTTTGATTCATGGTCTGACTGGGGCCTTGTTCCAGTTTTGTTTTAGACATATATTGGATCTTGTAATGTTAGAGATTTTGCAGATGAGTGTCATATGTTTTGAATATTAAGAATTTCTTTCCAAATGGTTCAAGTGTTTTAAAATTTATCATGGTTCTATTTTGTATGTTTTTCCGCAAATTCTTTATATTGTATGAATGTTGTGAATGATTGCCAGAAAGAAAGGGGAACCTAGGCCTTCATGGTTCAGGGTTCTCATTACGGCTAGGGCCTCAGCTCGGGTCGTGACAGTTTCATAATTTTTGAAAGAAGTTTGGGGGCATTTTGGGACCTTGAGGTAGTTAGGGTTCGCGATAATGGCATGCCACATAACTAAGTCGCCGCAATCAGAGCGTGGCACGCTGGCTACCCTCCGTTATAGAGACGTGCCATACTGCTATGTATTAAGTTTGGGGATCGGGGCTTTTTTGTATTTTTTATTTTAAAAAATGTCTTAAACATTCCTCCAACCCCAAAAACCCCCCAATTCGAAAATTACACATTGCTCTCTTTCTCCAACTCCCATGCCAAGAAATAAAGGATTTTCATTCTCCAAGCTCCAAACTTCAATTCCTCTTAGATTTCTTCCATATTATAGGTATGTTACTCTTTCCCTAATTGGAATTTTATATTATTGCATAAATTTATTCAATATAGATGTGATTTAAATTGATGGATTTGAAATTGGGTTAAGGGATTTTGGTTGTTAATACTTGTTTTACTTTTACTATTGTTTTAATGTGTTGTTTATGCTTTAATTTGTAGTTTTTGAAGCTGAATTGGTCCATTATTATAATGGTTGAAATGGGTGACATGGGTTTCTCAAAATTCATGAAACTTTTTCTTTGTAATGACATTAACCTCAACCCAAATTATAATCTTGGTTTTGAAAATGGATTTTCACACAAGTTAGCTTATCTTTGAAAATATTGCATTACATTAAATGATAAATGGATAAAAAGATTTTGGATACCTTTGGTGGCTATGTTTTGGATTTAAAATTGATAATTAGAGTCAATTTGGTTATATGGATTGGTTTCATATGAATGGAATAGCTTGCAAGCATATTAGTATGACGATACCATATTGGAAAATTCCTTAATGAAATACTCCTTGATTAATGGTTGGTTTATGTATATATTATTTTAATTTGAACTTAAGGATAATTGTGTAGCTTACCGAGAAGGTGTAGTCCTGGGAGGATCAATACTGAAAATCATGTTTGTCAATGTTGGGGTCCTATATGACCATTGTGTTTGGATGCACAATATGTTTTGAACGGCTATTGCCTTGGTGTCTTTAGCCATTCCTCGGTATATGTAGTTAACATAGACTGGGGTCCTTTCGGTAGGAGGAGTTGGACCCATATAGCCCGTGGGTGCCTTTAGGATAAAGAAAGCTACGCAGTTCAAGATAATGATTAAATATATCATGTTCATGATCCTTTTCCCTATCCCAGAATCCTATATATGTATATATATAAATGTTGTGCATGTATTTTTTACTAATTCTTGGCATTGGCATTTCTCCTGAGTTATATGTCAATGCTCGCCCCACTGATCATCCACGAATGCTGAATCATTTTATCATATAGGTTCTGAGGAATTTTTTGTTGCTCCTGTGCAGCGTTAGGTGGTTCGTCACGTTTGTTGCTCTGTTGTGAAGTGGTGACCCTCCATCTTTTGGAAAGCTTGATCATTTCATTGGTTTCATTATTGTCTTAGAATTTTTCTTGTTGGACTCTCTTATCATAGTCGGGCATGTCCCTACTTAGTCGGTATATTCTGGTTTAGAGGCTTTTCATGGACATTGTGGGGATGTTTTGGATGTCTTGTTTGACTCTTTACATTTTCCTTTGGTATTATTTATCTATCATTGGTTTGGTTAACTTCTGTTGTTTGTATTTACTAGTATAATTACCCATGTGATGCACTAAAATTACTATAAAAAAATTATAAATATTATTATCTTATTCTTTGGACCATATTTAAATTTTTATTAGTTTATTAATTGTGTAGTATACCATTTATT
This sequence comes from Capsicum baccatum var. pendulum, assembly GCA_030864225.1. Taxonomy (NCBI): domain Eukaryota; kingdom Viridiplantae; phylum Streptophyta; class Magnoliopsida; order Solanales; family Solanaceae; genus Capsicum; species Capsicum baccatum. The sequence goes on from CM061555.1 coordinate 273,430,373, forward strand.
CACAATCATTTATTCTTAGTTTAATACTATAAAAGATGGAATGTTATACTTTTTACATGAACATTAAAAATTTAATAAAAATATAATAGGTACAAATTTTTTATTAAATGTGGTATTGATTTTCTTGACACAATTCAAAGTAAAATAGCAAAGGACAATAATATATAAATATATGTACATGAACTACGTGTTTATTAAAAATATTTTATTCTAAAAGTATTCTTTTGGTTCATTGTTAATGCATTAGTAACATTTAGTATGACATATAGTATCTATTATTTCATTATATATTCATTTACTTCAAACATTATATATTATTTTTATTTAAGGAGTGAATAATTGAGTAAAATGATACGACTTTAACAGTTATTGTAAATGTATTTGAAAAAAAAGTAAAAGTTTGACAAACATATTGTTTCCTTAGAACACAATTTAACATAAGTGTATTTCCGTGCACGTATATTATCTTCATCGCCTTTCCTAAAATTAAATGACACATTTTTTTTTTTACTAAATTCTAAATAAAAAACTCATTTATTTAAAAACTATTAGTATAAAATGTCAATTTGACTCTTACTGAGATGATTTATAATCACAAATATATAATTTAATTTTGATCACAAATTTTGATACTTTTTTTTTATATATTTTGAATTGCGTATCCATCTAAAATATATTATACTTCCTTTATTCAATATTAGTTGGTCATCTTAAACAAATATTATCTCATATTAGTTGTCCACCCTATTAAATCAAGAAAGAATTAATGAAATATTTTTTATATTATCCTTGAAAGTTTTTCTTTTTAAAATTATTCACAATTGTTTGTAAAATTTCTAAATTTGTAAGAGGTTAATTAGTAAATGTACCTTTTTTTTAATAATTTCATAAAATGTCTGAAAACAACCAGCTTGTCAAATTTAAAAAGGCCCAAAATGAAGGAGAGTTTTAAAATGGCCCCGACCCGTAAAGGACCAAAATGAAAAAAAAAAAAAAAAAGAGACAAAACTCAATTAGGGAAGTAGAGGAGATATTTTGTACTTTGTTTGTTATTTTGTATGAAACTCATTTTTTTTCTAGAACAAACTTTTTTGTTTTGTCCGTCGATTTCCATTTTTCCATTGCAAGTTTACTGTAAAAATAAAGCTTAATTTGCTTCTTTATTTTTTTTCAAAGATTCATTATTGTTCCAAACTTCATATATAGAGATGCCTTTGTGATTTCGTTTCTGAATTACTCTTAAGAGGGTGAGCTATTTTTAGCTCTTTTATAGAGGTAGAAAATTAATTCATTTTGGGTTTATAATCTTGAACCTCCTGATGAAGTTCTACATCTACTCTCCAAAGGCCTTGTCTCTTATTGTCCAGATCCAAGGTGAGCTCTTTCCATATCATCCATTACGTGTTTTAATTAATTGAGAAATGGAACTAATTTTTGATATGTAGCTTTGTTCGCTATTTTATGAGTTTTATTTTGTGGCTGTGTTCAAGGATTTAAGGTAGATGTAGTTACCTTTCTTTTTTAACATACATGCATGAGTCTTAGATGTGTAGATCTTTAGTATATATTAAATAGAACCTGTTTATTGATCGATGTACTTTCTATCTTATAAAATCTTATTCCTTATACAATGTGATCGCGGAGTAGTGTAAAATTGCAGAGATGAATGCACCTTCCACTGGTGAAGCAGAAAGACTTAGAGCAATACTAGTAATGCTTATTGTATACTGAAATCCTATAAAATGTCAATTTCAGTTCTCTAACTCATACAATTTAATTATTTGATTGTCGAAGCCTAGATAGAATGAAAACTTAAGTTTAACAGGATGGTTCCATTTATTTTTCCAGCTAATAGTGTACGTAATTACTTAAAATTTTTTACAGGGCTTGAAAACCGCTATTGTTGAAGGGGACATAGTTGGAGGGACATGTGTAAATACGGGTTGTGTTCCTTCCAAAGCCCGTCTATCTGTGTGTGGTCACATGCAGGAGCTTCAGAATGAACACCATTTGAAGTCTTCTGGTCTACAAGTATTTCTTTCTCTTCCTCCTAGAAGCCTAACAAACACCAAATGAAGTCTTTTGATCTATAGGTGTTCTTTACTTTCTCCTAGAAACCTAGCATGTTTAGGTTTTTACATACGGTACTCATATAGCATATTTTGGTTAACCGATTTTATTTGGTTGTCGTCATGCAATTCTTAGATATTTGGATTTACAGTTGACCAGGAGCGGAGCTTAGAAGCCGATATAAAGATTTTGCCGAACTCAGTAGCTTTAGTTAAAATGCTATATTTGTATTAAGAAAGTCGCTAAATATGTACAAAAATAACACCTGATGTCATCATCCTAGAAATTAAATTCCATAAAGTTTACATTCTGACGTAGTTGACATTAAACCCATATGCAGTAGCATGTTAAGTATTGAAGGGGATTCAATTGAATCCCTTTCATCAGAAAAAATATTTTTGTCGGTTTGTAAATCGTCGAATCCCTTTGATATAAGGGGAGTGTATAGTGTGGTGGTAGAAGTGTTTCAAATACAGTAGTAGGATACTGATTCAAATTTCAAGTGTGATTCTTTTACACTTTTCGGAATCGCCTTGTTAGAATTCCTGGCTCTGTCGCTACCCATTTGTACTTGTTATTTGATTGCTCAATTTCTTGCATTTTTACTTCATCTATCTTCTTTTTTTTGCTACTTCATTTCCGCTTTCAGTACCTAATCAAACCAATACTCGAAATAGTTGGCTAATAGGGCTAAAGAAGTACATTAAACAGCATCTTCATTTTGTACCTTTTTGCATCTCAATAAATAAAGTATCTGCAATAAATAGCATATACACCATATTGATATTTGAGAAGAAATAACAGTGAATAGAAAGAAGTTGGTCCTTGGAGTCTATATACTGCACCTACTCATCCAAAAAAGAAAAAAGTATCTGTGGTTCCTACGAATAATATAGCTCTTGAACTGCAATGTAGTAGACTCTCTTGGTTGTATACTTACTTATTCTGGTTCAGGATGTTTCCTTCTATTGTTAAATCTTTTTTATTACACTATTCTATTGAAGGTATCCAGCTAACATATACAAAAGAGCAAAAATCAAATTTGTGTTGGACTGGCAGCGCACTAACTTCCCTCGCGATCCAGGTGCTTATATCAGAGACTGCTTGTTTTAGTGTCCAATCTATCTTGATCTTAATTGGGATAATTTAAATGGTAATCTTGTATTTTCGGAGAACTGGGACAACAAAATTCTAAGGTTAAGTCAGCATCTGTCTTAGTTTTTTTATTCTAAAAGTGAGATTTAAGCGAGGAAATTTGTTGTATAATCACTTTGAAAGAAGAGCAACAGGAATGTTATAATTCTTTTTGCAAGTCCCCTGCTTTCTTACTGTGTTTAGTAGCTTTTTCTTCTAACTGGAATGATATTTTTCAAAAATCTATTTGTAAGTCTAGTCGCTTAACGATGTGACAATTTTTCCAACAATGACATGACTAACAACACTATGATAATGTAGTTTTTCCTGAGCATTCTTGATTGATACCTTTTGACATGTTTCTCTTTAAGTGATTTCCAACAGTTCTCTTAAGCACCTTCTGTTTTCATCTATATATGTCTCTCTATCTCTTCTTGCTCCTGCAGTTTGGTTGCCTTTTAATCCACAAGCAACAGCGAAAGATGAGAAACTCCTTATAGCATCTCTTGCACATATCGAGTATGTTTGGCTCCAGAAAAAAGGATGATTTGTAGATGGAATTGGTAGACCGTCAGTTGTAGATCTTCGCTTAGTGAGATTATGCAACTTGAGGAAAAGAGATTTTCCCTTTCCATATGTATAGATCTTTTAAAAATAAATTAGGATGTCAAAGCAAATAGAGTGCTTAAAAATTAATGGCCTATGTAAATTACGTTGATTCTTTACTTCAAAAGTTATTCCTAAATACTTTGGAATGATTTTGAACTTACTGTTGGAAGGTCTATTTGAAATTGAATCAAAAGGAAGTAGAATAATGTCTTTGGATAAACTAATCTTCTGAATGTGTTGATTGACATAACAAAAAGGTATGTTCCTGTACATTGTTTCTTCTACTTGGAAAATACATTTTATTATTTAATAAGTAAGATGTCTTTATTTATTTCAAATGGATCATTATGTATAATAGCACAGTGACATGCTTTTCAAAAAACAACAACAAAAAACCTAGTATATTCCCACAAAAGTGGGGTCTGGGGAGGGTAAAATATATGCAGTCCATACCGCTACCTCCAAAAAAGTAGAGAGGCTGTTTCTAATAGACTCCTGACTCAAGATAGAGAATAGTAAATAAGAACGTAATGAAACATGAAGCATGATGGATGGCATAACATAACAGGAATAAGACATAATAAAATAGAAACCAGAGAAATATGAAAACAAGGTAGATAAGCGCAATATGAGATAAGAGGTAAGCCATAGGACATCTAGAATACAACCCCCACCTAGTAGTAACATACACACATATACCAAAGACACCCGCCACACCCATACCCTCCTAACTAAGAGCTCCTACCTATGGAAATAGTCCTAGGATTAGTAACCTGGCTATACATGAGATCTTCTAACTACTTCCTACAACCTACGCACACAACCTAGCCTTCTACCCTTATCCGCGACCTCCACACCTTCCTATCTAGGGTCATCTACTCTATAAGCTGAAGATGCTCTGTGTCATGTCTAATCACTTCTCTCCAATACTTCTTCGGCCTACCTCTCCTCCTCTTGAAGCCTTCCAATGCAAGTCTCTCACACCTACAAAATGGGGCATCCATGCCCCTCCTCATCACATGTCCAAACCACCTCAACCTTTCTTCTTGCATCTTGTTCTCCACCAAAGCCACTCCCACTTTCTCCCAAAAAGTTTCATTCCTAACTTTATCCCTTCTAGTAAGTCCACACATCCAGCGCAACATTCTCATTTCCACCACTTTTACCCTTTGAATGTGGAAGTTCTTGACTGGCCAACACTCTGCTCCATATAGCATGAATGGACGGACTGCCACTCTGTAGAATTGGCCTTTAAGATTAAGTGTCACCTACTTATCACATAACACTCTTGAGGCAAACCTCCACTTCATCCAACCAGCTCCAATATGGTTAGAAACATCCTCATCATTCTCGTTTTTCCCCTGAATCCCAGACCCAAGATACTTAAAACTATCTCTCTTACAAATATCTCAGAAATCCAACCTCACCACCACATCATCCTCCTGCCTCAAGTCACTAAAATTGCACTCCATATACTCCGTCTTGGACCTACTCAACCTAAACCCTTTAGATTTAACGTTTTGCCTCCAAACCACTAATTTTTCATTCACACCCCCACCCCACCCATATCTCATCAATATAACTACATTTTCTGCAAACAACATACACCACGACACCTTTCCTTGAATACGCTGCGTTAACACGTCTATCACCAACATAAACAGGAATAGATTAAGAGTTGAACCCTGATGCAACCATGTTTCAACCACAAAATGCTCTGAGTCCCCTCCCGCCATTCTCACTCGATTCTTCCCTCTATTGTTCATGTCCTTAATAGCTATGATGTGCACCATCGGGACCCCTCTCGCCTCTAAGAATCTCCAAAGCACCTCCCTAGTAACTTTGTCATACGTCTTCCCCAAGTCAATGAACACCATGTGTAAATCCCTCTTCCTTTCCTTATACTACTCTACCAATCTCCTCACCGGGTGGATTGCCTCTATCATTGAGCGACCAGACATAAAACCAAACTGGTTCTCCAAAATGGGCACAATCCTCTTCAATCTCCGCTTAACCATCCTCTCTCAAATCTTCACAGTATGACCACAGTGACACATTTCAATATATAGAAATAGACTCAACTGTTACAAACATTATTATCTATACAAAATACTAAACTGTGTAGAATCATTCCTATCTTTTTTAGGCAAACATAAGTTAGATTCATTGGTGAGCTATTTTGGAGTATCTTGTTTACATGGATGCAAAGTGCTTTATTGTTTTCTCGGTTTATAAGTTTCACCTTTCTAGATGATTTACTACACATCTTCTCAAGAGCATTGCCTTATATTGACTCTCCATATCTAAGGTAAGCTCCTTTATTTGCTCCTTCTTTCTTTATATGTACATCTCTCTAAACGTCTGATTCTCTGGAATGTAGGACAAACTTTGTCATGTGTACTTTCATGCATCTATTTGATAACCTTTGTTTGTGTTTCTAAGTCCACCAAGGGAAGGTGTTGAGGTGATTATAAGAGATTTTATGACCTCATAAGTGTTGTTCCTGCATTTCCCTATAAAAGACATCACAGTTTAACAAATAAAAAAAGTTAAATAGTCATACAATATAGTTTAATTACAGATTACTTTAAAAGAAAAAGCAAAATATATCTGAGTAGATTAAATGTAGAAGGATATAGTTACCAATAAATTAGAGAAGACTTTTGTATACATTACTTTTGTAGTTTCATTTGTTATTCTCTCATCTTTATCATAACATAAGATCTTCAGCCCTTTTCTAGATGTTATGCGAGAAAAGGCAACATATAGTTTTCCATGGGTAAACACAGGTCTCTTCAAAAATAATTTCACACTGCACAATGATTGACCTTGAATTTTATTGATGGTCATGGAAAAAGATACGATCACTGGAAATTGCCTTTATTGGAATTTAAAAGGAATTCGTGAATCAGATGGAGTGACATTCTTGGAATAAAAACTTTGTTGCCAGATTTTTTTCTAGATAACACTTTTGCTTCAATTATCCAATTTTTGAGTCTTTTAATGATTAATCTTGTCCCATTACACAATTGATGTGTGAGAAAAAGCTAACATATTTAATGTTTTTTAGCTTAAAATAATTGTGAATTCTGAAGCAACTCTTGTTGTTTTGATGTGTTTGCTCATGATATTACAGAAAAAGGTTGAAGAAATGAGAATAAACAATAATGGAGCAAAAGAGTTAAAAATCTTAGCAAAATAGAAGAAAACATGGTTGACGACCTCCGTGATGTCGTCAGCCTCATGATAGCCTATCAGCATTGGTGTCAGCCTTAACTAGAGAGTTGAAGTCTGAGAGGAAGTTCTGAGGACATTGGTGACATGGCATCAAAGATCTGATAAGGCATCACGATAGGCGTCAGCCTAACCTATAGAATTGAGCTTGAAGAAGAAATTTGATGACGTTGGTGATACGCTGTCAGATCGGTGATGCGGTGTTAGCTACATCATCAGCCTAAGACAAATTTTAAAGGAAACTGGAGCAATTCTGACATCATCCGTGATAAGGAGTCAGAAGCTTGATATGGCGTCAGCGATGGCATCACCTAATCCAAAGAATTTTATGATTTTTGTTATTTTATTTCCATAATTAGGGTTAAGTATAAATAGCATCTTTTAGGGTTTTATGTACAATCTTCTTTAATCCTTTAATCTCTCAATATTGTTTTTAAAACATGGGAGGAACGTACATTGCCTCATCTTTTTCGTCAAGTATTTCTCTTGTTTTTCCTTCAACACTTATCAACTATTATGGATTATTCTCTTGTCATTCAATTGAAGAAACAATTGTTGTTTTCATCCATTCGTAAGTTTATCCATACTATCATGAATTCAACTTTTTATTTCGTTCATCAAATCATTAGTGGCTATTCCATTAGCTTGAGTTATAGGATCCATGGATTAGGGTTTGATATGCTGCTAGGTACTTAAAGGGTTCAAAGAGTAGTAGGACGTCTTGAAATTCTATTGTTTTAACTTAAAATATATTGGTTGTAAATAATAGGTTATGCCTTAGGTTTATTTTCTTGAATAGAGAAATAGACTAGAGGGCGTGAATTATCAATAGGGACTCGGAAGCTACCAACCTTTTGTTTAATGATTAATGCCGTAACTGGATTAATCTACCTAAAATAACATCCTATTGGAAATAGATAAGTTATCTAAGTTCGAGAGAATTAGATAATAAATTGTCTGGTGAGGTCGAGAGATAAGACAGATAGTATAGTCGTCAGGGATATTCTGTTGTTCCTACTTACTTCAAGAGTCTTAAGCAATACCTAGTGTCTGTCAATTCCTGAAACCCACAGTGAACATAACTCTAGTTTTCCATTTATATTGATTACAAACATTAATACTAAAGCCCCATTTTATATTTTTGTATTATTTGTTTGAATTTCACTTGTAGTTATAATTTCAAACTAGTTTAATCGCCGCTCACATTATTCCCTGTGGATTCGACCCTGACTCCAAAGTTAAGTAAATATATTGACGACGACCGCTTTACAGTAATTTGAGGTGTAAGTTGAGCATTTTCAACAATCCTGCTAATTGATCTATATTTCTTAGCAACATCACAGGAACACCTACTTTGAAAGTGAAAGATTGATTTGGAATAACTAAGTATTTAATACTATTTAAGAATTCAGGGGTATGCACATGTCCCAAAGATGTAAATGAATGATCATACATACAAACTATATTGGAACTCAAATATGACTTCTCCTATCCACAGTTGAGAGAAACCATGTAATCATTCACTAATTCCACCATTTGAAATGTAGGTGCAAGAATTTCTCTTTGTTGAAGGTATTTCATGTCAGTAGAATGTTCTGAATAATTGAAATATGTACTTTCTACAATTCTAGATATTGGTTCATCATAATTTTCTATGAGAAGATATTTGGGTATTTTTACTTTCTCAAAGCCAACTATGGAAAATCCAATCTTTCCATCACCCATTGCCAAAAGCCAATCAAAAAATATTTTAACTCATTCACATCTGCATCAGATCGACTATATTGTATTCTCATATTCCTTGTTAGCTTTAGAATATGACAGTGTTCCCACAAGTAGGAATAATTTATTGTTGTATTAACAATATCTTGCCTAGCGCCTTTTGAAATTACCAGCAAGATTTGTCTAAAATTCCCTCCAAAAACAATCGCTTTTTCTCCAAATGGCCGATCTAAATTTGATGGATATTTAGATATTGGAATATCTCTTAAAGTTTGATCAATAGCTTCAAAACAGTATCTATGCATCATTAGTGCCTCATCCCAAATGATAAACTTTGCCTTAACCATCAACTTAGCTAATGGACTTCCTTGCTTTATGTTGCATGTTGAATCTTCAGTTATATTTAGGGGAATCACAAATATCGAATGAGAAGTCCGTTCTCCTGGTAACAACAGAGATGCAATACTACTTGATGCAATATTTAGTACTATATCACCTTTAGAGCATATGACAGCAGACAACGTTTTCCAGAGAAAATTTTTGCCTGTTCCTCCGTTACCATATAAAAAGTATAACCCCCTTTTGTCTTCATTCAATGCAGTCATGATTTTATCATATGCATACTTTTGCTCAACTGTCTATTGCATTAATAGTTGTCGATGTTCATGTGTCATATACCGCAATTCCTCATTGATGAGTGTATTGGTACCATCAACTTCTTCACGACCATAAAATAGTTTTGGCATTGTTGGAAATTCGTTAAAACTTTTTCCACAACCTCTTAAAATCTTGTCAAACTTTTGCAAGCATCAATTTTTCAATATCTGTTATATCTGCTTTTGAATGACAAAAATATTGTAAGAGTCTAAAAAGTACATAATCATGTATATAAATCAACTAAGTAGTTTCATGTATATGTAGTTTAAGCATGTTAACTAAAGTTCACTAATTTTTTTGACAATACGATTACATATGATAGATCAATGAACTACATGAATTACACTAAATCAGAAGTAAAATATGCATTTGAAGGCAGATGTTAAATATATGATTCTAATATTATGAGAATAATTTATTTTTTAAAAGTGAGAAAACCCAATGAAATGAAGGAATAATAAAGTTGTTACAGGTATCAAAATTGATATCTTGTTTATTCTAAATAGCAATTTAAAAAAATAACTAAATTATAAATAGAAACAATTTTTAAATACTTTTATTATTATATAATTATATTATTTGTACCTGGGTTGTCCAATAATCTTCTTTCTTCACAAAGGATATCTTCTGAAAGTAGCCACCATGATGTTTGCCAAACAACTTCAGGTCGTGACATTGAATTAGCTATCAATAACATGACAAATAATTGTCGAAGATAAGATGGTGTTCTTCAAGTACTTGCCTCCTTTATAGCATCGATATATTCTTTGTCATCAATCAATAAACCAAGTGCATAACATGCATCTCTTACTTCACCGTCGAGAAAGTAAAGAAGACTTCCATCTCCAAGTTTAACTCAGACGTAGCTCCCTTCATTTTTGGGGGGTGTAAAGTAGTGTCAAACCAAAATACCCAGCAAGCATTAGCTCTCCCTAAAAAGGAGATGATCTAGCCACACCTTCCAGTATGGCTACCTTGTTACGACTTCACTCCAGTCACTAGCCCTGCCTTCATAGTTTCATATCTAAAGCGAGTTTTCAAGAAACTGCTCGAGTTTTAGCAAAAGCGACTGGTGATATGTAACAACAATCATAATACATATTTATTTCATTAATAGTTGATGAACCATCAGCATGTTTATTTTGTGAAAAAGCAGTAGTCGCACTGTCATATCCTTTATTAACATACTTGAATAAATATTTAATAGATCTTGATTAGTTGCACCATTCCACATTAATGTGAGCATCATATGTCAACAACAACTTGCGATTTTGTGGAACCACATATCTGCTATCCAAAATGAATACCATTTTTCTCAATGGTTCTACCATTATCCCTTCTTCTGTAAATAGAATACCCTCCTTCATCAACTGTTATTATGTGAACAAACATTTTAGGGAAGTGCTTTGTATTTTTACCATTCTGCATGCACGTTGAAAATTTGCTAGTAGAACTACATGGGCCATGCATCATCATATTTTTCATAGCATCATAACAATGAGGATCATTGACTTTATCTAGTATTTCGGCTGAAATTATTCAATCAATATCTGATGCACAGAGAAATTTATTGCTCTCGTGAAGAAAAAGTAAATATGGGCATGAGGCAATCCTCTTTTTTGAAACTCAATGCTATATATCAGTGTATTATAAATCAAGTAAGTTTATTAGAAATAAATTGTTAGAATAATATATATGTAAAATAATTTATGAGTGTCCTCATGTATATACAAATAAAATAGTAAAAATGATAAACCTATTTTTACTTTTTTAAATACTTGATTGGCCTTCAAATTCTTTATCAAGTGGTCCAATTTAATTTTAAATATCCTACTTAGAATATCTGGACGATCTTCAGGATTCAACCCCCTTCTTCCTACAAATCTAGTAAATTCTGGCCACTTAGGATTGCAAGTAAATATGATAAAAAGGTTATGATACCCAACCCATTTGCATATTGCCATAGCATCCTGATAATTCTGAAGCATATATCATGCACCTCCCGTGAAACTTGATGGTAAAAGTACTCTTTTACCTTGGGATGAAGGATCAGTATCTCCATGTAAAATTGCATCTGATACGACCTTATAAAACTCAACTCTAAATTGTGTGTGATGAGTCGGAACAAACATCAACCGAGAAGGTTCCATCATTGTATAGGCATCAATAAAAAACTGTTGAAATAATCTTCTTGAAGCCATAATGGTAGGAACTTCACCTTTTCTTTCTAGAATTCTGTAAGAAAAAAATTCACGCATACTAACACGTTGTTTTCCCTTGTCACTTGAACTTAAGGAAATGTCCTCTCTATACCCATCTTTATGATAAGAAAAAAGTAAAGGATATCATAGGCCTAAGTTTGTAGCATTCAGTTCATTGATCCTTTGTAGTTGTCCAGATTGTGTTTCTATAATCATATCACGATCAGATCTAGAAACATCAAAATCTCCAACCACCAAAGTAGCTACTTCTGGTATTGTTGGAAGGTTGTATCTTCTATCATCAGTACCTCTTTTCCTTCTTAGTTTCATCTTTATATTTTATACGAGAATAATCATAGATATGGACTTAGGAAAGTTCTTGTTGGACTCGAGCCTTGTCATGTGCAATTGAAGTGTAAAAGAGGCCTAAAATGCACCCAAATCATCCCATAAATGACCACTCTTTGAAGGGACTTTTGGTTATTTTAACTTATATTTTATCATAGTTATAAAAGAAACATTGTAGGCTTTTTAGATTTAGTTTTTTGATATTATTGTAATTCTTGTAAGACTTTAAACACCATATTTAGGGCTTGGAAAAGCCACCAACCGAATCTAGGGAAAGATCTAGTGTGGAATCACTAGTGATTGTGTTTACTTGGAAACATTGGCACTTGAGAGGTGGAATCCAATCTCGTGTCACATAAGAGATAGGTGAATTATTATGTGCAGTGTTAAAGGTCCAAGAGTGGAATAGGCTCTTGGGTTTTTAAGATCACATCTTCGTGTAGTCTATCTATCTACTCCCTATTTCTTTTATTGTAATCTTGTTAGTGTTTGTAACTTGTAATCGTTCCTCTTATTTCTAGTGAACCAGTAACTTATCGTTATGTTCATCTAGTTTTTGTTCCATCTTGTTAGTTTGCTGGTTGGCTGTTTTTAGGTGTTAAACACCACAATACATTGTGTTCTTGTTGTTTTTTGTTGAATCTGAGAGGGGTCATCCAAAGCGTCCATGGTTTTCTTGACTACTGGACTATTTTGGGTGTTTGTTTTGTGTATTATTGGTCTTTATTGTATCATTTGGTATCAGAGCCATCATTGATTTTGTTCTATGAGAGTTGGAAAATAAAAAAAAAACTTGTCTTCTTGAGTTGTTCTTGACCGAGACTAGTGTCTTAGTTTTGCCTTGGCCGATTTGTTGGTGTCTAGATCTTGGTTTATTTACTTTATTTTTTTGTTCCCAAAGTGTTGGTTTTCTTGGTCACTATCACTTTGAGTTTAGATCTAAAATTAAGCTTGAATTGTTGAAAGTTGTTGTGTGAACATTGTTGTGGCCGTGTGTTGATGATGTTGTTAAAACTTGGCCGAATGTTGAACTTGTAGTTGGACGTTGATGTTTTCGTTGTAGGTATTGAAAGGAGTGTTGTTGTTTTTGATCTTGAAGTTCTTCAAAACCTTCCTCTCTTGTTTAAAACCGAAATACAACACCAAGAGACTTGGCCGTTTGTTGGAGGTTTTGTAGTTGACCTTGTTGTTGAGGAATTATTGTTGGATATTATTGTTGTGGTTGTTGTGTTCTTGAAGTTATTCACCATATTCATCACCTTATTAACATTAAAGTGAACTTTAGATCTTCAAAAGGTTAAAGACAAGGTGTAGTACTTGTTAAGTCTTGATAGACCCCCAACCACCAAAAGACTTTGCATCATATCTCCACCACTTTTCCGGAAAACAAGGGTCCATTTTTTAAGGAGAAGTACAAGTCTAGTCAAAGACTTTTGAGTCTTTAAATTTGAATTCCAAAGACTAGTTTGTATTTTCTTCCATTGAACAATTTCCATCAAAGTCCAAATTGAAAAATTGATCAAGACTTCCAAATTTGGAAAATAAAATTGTTGACCGAGGCCAACCAAGGACTGCCATATCACCAATTACTATTCACCGATAAATATTAAGCTCAAATTTTGATCTTTTAGTTTCATTTTGTTTCTTTAGTTTCGTTTGTTGATTCCCATACTAACTTACAAGCTAGTGACCAATTACTAGATTGTGAGTTGGTTTGAAACCATATTTTTTTTGTGTGTGTGTTGATGTTCCTTTGTGTGTTTTATTCTTTTAAGTCGTTGTACACACTTGATTCACCTCTCAGAGTACAAGCAAACTTACAACACTTGTGAGAATGAGTGTGAGGGATATGAGAGACAAGAAATAAAAGAGAGAGTGAGAATGTTTTTGCACAACTAACACATTTTCTATTTTGTAGGTACCTTCTTTGCCATAATATACACCATTTTGGCCCACCTTGATGATATTGACCAATAAATATCAAAGGAGAATATGAGTCTTGACAAATTGGGCTTGGATATGTCTACTAAACTTGAGAGGTTGGATCGAGTGGAGAGTCGAAGTAACTCTCATGTTTCTACTCCCGAAGATTTACCTCAAACGATCAACCCTCCAAGACCACCACTAAAAGACATACACATAAGACAAGCCAACAAATGTCTTCAAACCTGAGACCTAAATGTGTCACTTCCCCCTAAATTCTAACAAGTCCAACAAAAGAGACTTGGAAGCCAATTTTCTCCTATCTAAGCTCCACAACAGAAGCTCCCCTTACCAAATCATTCCTCTCAACCGAAACTCTACTTTACCAAAACTGATATATCCATGTAGAGGAGTATGGTAGAAAGGAATGTAAAGGATATAGAGACTACTATAATACTTGTATGATGGTAGGAGACTTGTTTCGGATGATATTGAAGACAAGGCTTAAGATGGAGAGGAAGCCGAGGTTCAAAATGAAGATGTTGGCCGAGACTTATTGTTATTGAGCCCTCGGATTCTTCATGATTTTGTGGACTGTTTTTGACTTATTTTTGTGACTTATTTGTAGATTGATTTGAGTAGGTTTTCTTTAAAGTGACCAATTGAACGAGGTAAAGCCGTGAATTTATGAAAAAATTCCTCTCAAAATGGAGAAGATGATACGAGAATAATCACGGATATGGATTTGGAAGAGAGTGTGTTGGACCCAAGCCTTGGAATGTGTAATTGAAGTGTAGAAAAGGCCCAAAATGCACCCAAATCATCCCATAAATTATACTAGATGGGTGCCTGCTCTTTGAAGGTTCTTTTGGTCATTTTAACTTATATTTTATAATAGTTATAAAAGGAACATTGTAGTGTTTTTAGCTTTAGTATTTGGATATTATTATAAATCTTATAAGACTTGAAACACCATAGTTAGAGCTTGGAAAAGACACCAACTGAAACTAGTGCAAGATCTAATGTGGAATCACTAGTGATTGTGTTTCCTTGGAAACATTGGCACTTGAGAGATGAAATACGATCTCGTGTCACGTAACAAATAGGTGAATCATTGTGTGTAGTATTAAAGGTCTAAGAATGGAATAGGATCTTGGGTTTTTAAGATTACATCTTCGTGTAGTCAATCTATCTATCCCTTGTTTCTTTTATTGTAATCTTGTTAGTATTTGTAACTTGTAATCGTTCCTCTTATTTCTAGTGAACCCGTAACTTGTCATTATGTTCATCTAGTTGTTTTTCCATCTTCTAATCCATCTTGTTAGTTTGTTGGTTGGCTGCTTTTAGGTGTTAAACACCACAATACATTGTGTTTTTGTTGTTGTTTGTTGAATCCGAGAGGGGTCATCTAAAGGGTCTAAGGTTTTTTTGACTAGTGGATTGTTTTGGGTGTTTGTTTTATGTCTTCTTGGTCTTTCTTGTATCAACATTGGAACTTTTATTTTCTTGAAATCTATCTCTCACCATTCTAAAAGTTTTGGCCAACATATTATTGTCATCAAGCATTCGTTTTAGATCAGCAACAATTTCAGCATGAAGCTTATTAACATCTTGTCCACAACTACAAAAAATATATAATATTATATTGTTACCTTCCAAAAAAGATATATTATATTAATGAAGTCTTTAAAGTAATTTTTAATTGCATACGGTCATATAATGAAGATATAATGCTTACCTGACAGCGTTAACTCTATTTGCAACTTCGTTTTCTGCATCGTAAATATACAGTTGCATAAATTTTGGAGTAGATTCTTCAGGAGGTAGTAAGCTACCAATTTTATGATAATTTTGTTAAAATAATCTGAATGTTCTTGGCCCTCGTGTCTGATTGATGGAGTCATTCAATTTTCCTCTCATTAATGTAAATGAGAACATAGAATTATAAATCCTAATTTTTTTCTTGAAAATGATTACTTTTAGGACCTATATTAAAATAATTACAGAATGAAGAAGATTAATATAAGTAGATTTGAATATGTTGATATTAGAACTGATGATTTCTTTAACCTGATTCAAGCAGTAATAGTTCCAAAATTTGAGGAGGCTTCTTAAGATATGGAAGCTTTATTTTTCCTTGTTGACAACACATTGTGAAAATTATTTTATTTGATTTGTAATGCTTGTGTGTTCTTTCTTCATACCAAAAAAGAGCCCCACAATTTCCACATTCATATGTAGCATCTCCCATATCCCAATATTCTATAATTGCAATAGTATGTATAGTAAAAGAGACAATATTATAAAATTAATTGATCAAACTATTTTATGTTAATCAAGAGTTTTTCATAAGAACCTTCAATTCAAATGTCGCCACATTCAACATCAACATCTATAGAAAGTAGTAAAAAATAAATTAATAGGTTTGAATTTTCAATATATATATATATTTGTCAATAGTTTTATATGTAATAATAAGAGAAGTAAGCAAAGTATGATTGTCATGCCTGGATACTCTTCTTCTTCATCTTCTATGTTATGTTGAAGCTGTTATGTTATGTATATAAATTTATTAGTGTATGTGGATGTAAATGTAATGATCTTTTTATAAATTAAAGATTGTTAATTTATAAATTCACTTCTACTATAGTATAATTTTTTAAAAATAAATATTTTCTAGGAACATACATTGTACGACAGTGTTGTTTATTGTTTCCTCAATTTCTAGTAATAAAAATATACTATATTGTCTGTATTGTTAACAATGTATAATATTTTTAACTGGTAACTAATGATAACTTGAACTACTTATCTTCCATTATTGGAGTTTCATTTAAATCTGATAGAAAATTATGTGTTTGCATATCTATAAATTAAATAAAATATATTACTATATTATTTGTAAAATCATATTGAAGTAAGAAATTTTTAACATAGGATCTAGTTTGGATGAAAAATTTAAAGCACTTATCTTCAGGTAATACATTTAAATCAGGCAATATATTATCACCACGCATACCTATGTAAGAAGAGTATTAGAAAGTAAGTTCTAATAGTACAACTATAATTATATTAAATCAAGGATATTGTTGCTCACTATATTGTCTCTCACTATTTGTTATATCAGTTAAAGGTCCTAGCATTTCTTCACTCTCAATAGAATGCTTTCTGTACTTTAAGGGTTCACCTTTTTTTATAGAAGACATTTGTATGTTATTTATTTCATCCTTTAAGAAAAAAACAAATATTGCTAGCGATATCAAAGTAATTTCTGATTTTGCCTCTAAATTAGAGATGAGAGTGGTAATGAAAGATCATACCTTTGTGAAAAGTTCTTTTTTTGCGCCGTATTTGATTTCGTATGCTGCATCATCTTACTGCGAAAGCATATTTCTTTTCATTTTCCATTTATAAGGACTTTAGAATTTTGATTTAATATGTAAATTTGAAAGACAACAAAAGAAAGATGGAGTCAGTTGAGAATTTTGATTGAGGAAGCATAAAAAATTTTAAATATCAATTGTTATTGAAAATTTCAAAACAGGTTATTACCATGTAACTGCTCTTTTAAAACTTTTATAGAAATAAATTTTGATTTTGCATTATTATTACATAAAGTTTCTTGTGTTAACTAACCTATATTCATAATACCTTTAATACATTAATTAAAAATTATGAAAAAATAAAAGGACATGAGAATATTACTCATGATATTCTCTTGAATTAGGAAAAGCCCGACGTATTCTACTTTTCCCTTTTGTTTTGAAGTGCACACGATGGAAGAATTAAAACTCACTAAAAATCACTTGAAGTGTCCTATTTTGATTTTGTCAAGCCATTTTGATAAATAGCCTCAGTTGAATCTTTTGAAAGAAATGTTCATGCAAGTAATTTTACTTCGTTCCAAGCTTTAGTCTTTGTAATAATTCCCCGTAACAAAATGTAGACAGTTCGTTTTTATACGCTACATTTTTTAGTTTTTGCATGTTGTGTTTAGCTGATCTTTAAGCAATTATCTCCTTGAAGGACGCTGAAACATAAAGTCTTTTACTTGATAGTTGTTTTGTCTCCTGAAATTGCCATTTTTATTGCAAAACATTAGCTTTTTGTGGTCATATAGAATCACTCCTTCAGTTCCACTCCTTTTCTTTTAGCAGTGACTCTTCATTGAAATATTGCTAGTCAAATTTAGTGAAAGTTAGAGCATTTTTTAAAATAGAAAGAGAGAGGAATGATGTAATGTGGTGAATCAGTAAAAATATAGGTTGAGAGAATAGATGTGTGCATTTGTAAGGATAAAAGAAAAGCGTGTGGTTTAGTTGGTAGGTGTATATAACAACAACAGCAACATACACAATATATTTATAAAAAGTGGGGCTCATTGGTAGGTGCATAAGAGAAAATATTATACGATTTTCCCAATACTTCTACCAGACCACCATGATTACCATAGCTGAATTTGTCAAGATCTCTCCTAAAGGGGCAGTGGCTCATGTTGATCATAAAAAATGTTCTTACATTTTCCTACATTTAAATTTTTGGGTTTTTCCATAATCTCTCCATTCAAATATTGTCTGTTATGCAATTGCTTGGTGAATATCTTTCTTGGCGTATAGTGTTAACAAATATTTCAGGAGACGATGATAATGATGTTTTGTTTTGGTATCATATTCTTAGAATTCTTCATAACTCATTCATTAGGCAAGAGTAAAAGGAAGAGATGAATATTTTTTTCAAATCATTCATAGTCTTATCTCATTATCTTTATATGATGCCATGACATAAAGGTGCCCAAACAGAGACTACTAAGGTTAGTGAATTTTCTTTTGGATTGTGTGTAAGACTAGTTCCATTTTAATTTATCTATCTCTAATTATGTTGCAGAATTCTGAAGCATGGGTCCCAGCAGTGGCTGCAATCCAGATACATATGTTTTAAAGGATCAGGTATCTTATGCCTCTCAATTTTTCTGGAAGCTTTTCAATTGCTTTGCTTTCCTCCTATCTCCTTTAAAATATTGTATTCCTTTGACGTGTTCTTATGGTTCATTTATTCTTTATGTCCAGAAAACACGATATAGGCAGCGTTATTTGGATTTGATGCTGAATGCAGAGGTTCGGCACATATTTAAGACTCGTGCAAAGAACATAACTTTTATTTAGAGCTTTCTTGATAATCGTGAGCTCTTACAGTTTGGTGTTTATGAAGCTGTTTTACTTTGCCTTTGTTAATTTGAGATCACGACATAGCTTGAATTAAAGCTGGTAAAATATATTATTGTATTTATAATAGGTAGAGACTCCCATGATAAACATGATTGTTGCAGGGGTAGCTGCACGTCCATTTGTAACCCACCACAAAGATTTAAATATGCTAGAGTCTCAAGGGCTACATATGTGAGAATTTAGTTTGATTGCTGATAAATCAGCAGTCAAAGTTCCAAATAATGTGCATAATTCAACTGAGTCAATAACGGGTATTGTGTCAGACACTATTTTCACAGAAACATATGTTGCTGAAGGACAGAATGCATATGCAGTTGGTAAATCAGTAGTGGTTAATCTCCTGGATGAAAAGACATTGCTGGCTTGCATAATCTGCACAATTCAACCTGGTTTTAGTGGCAGAAACAGCATTTGTTCTACGGTTAGTAATACTTGAATAGTGTATAAGATGTTTTTAGATTCTGTCACTTCCTCCTCCTAGTCTATAGTCATTTTTTCTTTGGTCTATTGATTTCTGTTCCTAATGCGCCTCAGAATCATTCCATCTATCATTTATCTCATCCACAACAATGTGCAGTTTCCTACATTGACTTATGTGGATACATCGACTTATCATAATTTTGCTTATTTTCAAATAAATAAAGTATATTATCCATTCCAATGTATGGAATGCTCCATTTTGAGATAACAAAATATTTGACCCTAATATGTTTCTGAAAATAAAGTCACAACTTTCAAGAACTCAAATTCTTTGGACTGTTCAAATCTTAAAATTTGATGTGATGTTTTCTCTATCACAGTAGTGTGTTCTACTATTTATTAAATATTTAATTTCACTATTACTAATATAACATATAGGTCAAATTTAAATCTTCTGTTCAGTGAAATAACGTGATGTTAAATGGGAGTAAAAGAATATTAACAATTGTTCCACATTTGGTTGATGTTCAACAGAGGTGAAAGGATGTGGAGAAGCGACAGTGTATAGATATTCTGCTGAACAGTATTGTTGGTTTTTATGCATTTATAAGTTATGGTTTCATCACTTTTTTTGCCACATTTTCTTATTTTCATCATATCTTTATGTCATTTCACCTTCTATTTATTTTTTATTATTTGTTGTTTTGTGTTTTCATTATTATATTATGTTGTTGTAGTTATTGTGTATTACTATTTGTTGATGGCTAAAGTTTGTTTCTTCTGTACAGCTATGAATCAGTTCAAGCCATTTTTCTTGGGTATTGTAGAACCTAATAGTCCATTGAGCAAACTTAAGCGTGCTTGTGATACATAAAAGTGTGTTTGTGGTAAACATAACAATCTAGATGACGTTGGTAAGGACACTTACCACCACACTTTATTTGCGATGCTTGGTAATTGGTCATTTGATGATTATTTCAAGAAAGAGGCCATTGGATGGGCCCGGAAACTCCTTACATAGGCAAGTTCTATCATGATTAATAATAATATTCTTGTACATTTTCAGTTGTGCACCTAGCATATATGTTGTATGATCAAGAAATGACAGATGCTGACTTGTATAAATTGTTTCTCCTTGTTTGATGATTTTTGTCCATGAATATAGACTGCTAAGTGAAAGAATTTATGCTACTTATTTTGACAGTGATGAAAAATCTGACCTTCCAGCTGATAATGAAGCTTGAGACCTATGGCTTCAGTTTCTTTCCCCTAGCAGGGGGCTACCTTTCGACTGCGAAGTATGTTATCAAACTGTATTTTCTATTCTATCATCTTGTTTAAATCATCAATTTCTGTTTGGTTCATCAGTAATTCATTAAACTAAATCTTCCAATGAGGTAATGTTCTCAGTATACTTGATATTTTTAAAAGCCATGAATCTTATTGAATCTTTAGAAGCATGTTTAATTTTGTGGAAATTACGATTTTGGATAAATTTTTCGATGAAGTGAAGAGGGGGCAGTGATAAGTATCGTTTTTGTCTTAAAAAATAACTGTCCTTTTTGTTGATAAAAGGAGCAAAAAAGTGGTAATCATAATTCAAGTGGATAAGAGTATCTATTGATAGGAACTTGTGGGAGTAGTGATAAGTATCATTTTCTTATTGTAAAATTAAGTATCTTTTTTTTCTGGTAAGAAATCAAGAAGTTGTATCCATCATTTAAGTGGAGAAATGTAAAGGACAGGCCCGCTAATATTTGAGTTTTGAAATTTGAAATGACAGATTTTCCCATTGAAAAAAGGAAGGAAATGAAAGAAATAACTCATATTCCTATAAGTTGTATTTGTTATATGAATTAAATACTATTAAAGGTTTGAGTACTTGTTGTACAGTAACTAATGCTATTAAGTAAATCTTTCAACCACTGAAATATTATTTTCGTACTTCATTACTTGTTGTTCAAATAATTTGATCATGATCTGATAATGATGTCTGAAAACCTTTCTTATCTTTGTTAAAAGATTTTATTACTTTGATAGTGATTCGAATTATTTTAAGCTAAGTCATTTAGATTATTTTTCAACACTCTATATTTTGAGTAGGCCAATTTTTGGGAGATGGGTGATACTGGACCTTGTGGACCCTGCACCAAAATACACTTTGATAGAATTGAAAATCACAATGCTGCATCATTTGTTAATAATGATGATCCCACTATGATTGAGATATGAAACCTTATCTTTGTTCAGGTACCATTATCTCTAAAGTTTTGTTTTCTCATTGGAAAATATTGTTTAACTCTTGTGTCTTTTGCAATTTAACAGATCAATTGAAGGGTTCACAATCTATTTTGACTTTCTCAAGCCATTTTGATAAATAACCTCACTGGAACGTTTTGCAAGAAATGTTCATGCAGGTAATTTTACTTCATTCCAAGCATTAGTCTTTGTAATAATTCCCTGTAACTAATATTAAACTTAGTTATGATAAGAGTCATAAAAGACATGAAAGGCAGGAAACATGAAATTCATTAATTAACTAATATTAAAATACACCCTTAACATAAGAAGTAAAAAAACTTAGATATGATAGAGTCATGATCCTTAAAAGAAACAGAACAAAACAAAAAAATAACAGTAATTCTGGAACATATCTAAATCCAGATCTAGAAAGTTAAAAAAAATCTAGATAAAATTTTAAAGAAAGATTATCACAAGTCCACTGCTTTAGGGATTTTCTCCATCTTAATCACCTTCTTTGGCTTGTTACCAGATAGCTGAACAACATCATCAGTAACTTTTAATATAGATTCTTCATTTTTTAGTCTACCTCTCTTTGTAGTATAAATCTTGATATGAGACATATTCTCAGTATCATTTGAGGAATCCTAACACAAAAAGGAGAGTATGGAATAGTTATGTTAAAAATACACAAATAAGGAAATATATGCTATAAATTTGTTATATAAGTAAATAAAATTTGAATACCTTGTTAGCTTCTGTGGATTCTTCAACAACATTGACATGAGGTTTCTATTTTTAGATATAAACAGATTTAAACACCCCTTTTATGGTAAAATTTAGACTACTAACAATTAGTTTTTTTTTTATAGTAAAATCATACATACTGTGACTACATCTTATTTTGAAAATTTCTTGTACTGATTTATCATTTCTTCATCATCATTGATCTTTGAAACTCCATAGACTCGATCACGTGATTTAATATATTCTTGTTTAACATTCACTCTAAACATGATGATTCTATCAAGAAGAACATCCAACTCGATCGGATAAAACACTTGTAAGGAGAATCAAAAATCTAATATGATATAAGTTGTATTATTTGTAATATCCATAAAACAAAGTAAAAAAATATGATATGCCTCTAATGGACAGTCTTTTAATTTAGAAGCGGATTTTCCAATGAGTGTGATTGATTCGTTATCCTAAAGCAACAAAGAGAACTCCAATACCATCCATTACCTTAATTTGAACCCCATACCTGATATCATATTTTGTTTAAATATAAAATTGTTGATTAAATTTGTAACATTAAGCAAATAATATTCAGTCAAACCTATGAGTAGTTGTTTGAGAATTCCGATGACATTTCTTGCAGTAAAATGTATTCTTAGCAACTTCATAAACACTCTTCTGGCACTTTGTGCATCTCAGGTATGACCAATTGTTCTTAAGTTCTAAGTTCACTACTTTTGCAACAATCCACAAATGTCCGGCCTATAAAAATGAAAATTAATCATGTATAAAAATTCTATTAAAGTTGTATATACTTTGCGTAGAAATTAATATAGAGAATATTTCACCTACACGGAATCAAGCAACTCTTTAAAAATTTTAAGTTGCACAGTACCAGCAGCCAATTCTTCAGAAATAGAAAGACTACGCTGAGAATTTGCTTGACTTAACATTTCAGGGGTAGCTTTAGACACACTTCCTAATCTGTATTTTTTTATATTACTGACGCAAATGATTTTTATTTTAGTAACAACATAAATGTATTATAGTGTAAAAGAATCCTGGATTTGAAATCATTGACGTGGGAAAGATCTGGATTAATCAACAATTTGAAGGAATTTCATGTGTTCTGTACAGAATATACCCTTGTAAATGTTAAGATAGTATTAGTGTATAATATTTTTAACTAAAAGCAATATCTGTAGTGTAATTTAGAATATTGATAAACCTCAAAATTTATGCGCTCTTATAAGCTGCATAACAACAATGACAGGTTGATCAATCAAATTGTGCAAGTAGGGCATGATTTATCAACAAAGTCTCCCCAAAAAATTATTGTAATTATGCTTCTTCTGCATTAATAAACAAATATTAGAAATTAAGGCTTTAGGAATATATTTAAACTTATTAATTGAATTACAATATTACTCATGATTGTCGATAAAAACGTTCAAAAATTGACTAGTTGTACCATCTCAAAGTTGATGAGTTTGTTTTTCAGAATGACAAACAATTTGGCCTATACATCTGAAGGGAAATAGAAAATAATATTAAAATGGTCATATCTTATAAATTAAAAAAAAAAATTAAAGAGTAACATAGGAAAAAAAATTACCAAATAGTTGAGTTTCATCAATGCCAATATAATTTTTCAAATCCTTAAACAAATGAAAATAAAAAATATTTAAGCCAAAATCTGAATCTGTTGTCTACAAGGCAATTGTCTTGGGTGTAAACTCTAGCTTAAAGTTATGTGAAGCAGTTTTGTAATGCATATTGTTAGTATCAACAACGAAAGTAATCCTAACATACAATCTCATTTCTTTTATTGCATTTTTTCCTCCTTTGAAACGATGGACAACTGAACGTGAAATTGTTACATGAATTCTTTCTACCTACAAATAAATAAGTGAAAACATAAGTCAGAATTAATAAGTTAGTATTGATATAGAAAATAATAAAATATAGAATAATTTTGAATACCTTTTCATCTTGAAGAACTAACTCAATTGACAGAAGAAAATTTGATTTGTTTCTTGGTGTAGCATGCCACATGCGTACTACCCTTACCTTCAGATTCCATTTCATTTTGTTATCTGTAATTTGACTTATATAATCAACTCTTCTCATATTCTTGAATATGTGTTTGCAGAAAAGCTATGCTACAGGATTTGAGATAATTAAACATGCGTTGGATGTGTATTTATAGGAGACTGCTTCTATTGTAGTTGACTTGAAAATAGAGAATAAGATTTATTTATAAAAATATAATGTAATAAAAAAAAATTATACTTGCTTAGTATCTTTGTTGTGGAAGTGGTTGTGTGGGAGATTAATGGAAAAAATACAAGGACGCGGGTATGATGATAAATGTGATTTATATGTAAAATTGAGATTGTATTACAATAATATACAAACTACTGAGTATGTTTTTTGTAAAAGTGATTGTATGGGAGGTTAGCGAAAAAATAGTAAGATGTGGATTAGAGGGAGTTTTAGTATTTGAAAAGAAGTGGGAGACTTGTGGGGTGGGGTGGGGGGGGGTTGGTTAATTCTCATATTGATATGATGACTATTTAGGAATTTTGAGTAATATATTTGACTAAAACTAAACTAACATCTTACAAATCAAAGTCTCACGTGGATTTTTTATATCTCAATTTAAAAACATTATCTTCTTTGTTTTTGTTTGAAACTTTTTATATAAGTTTATAGCTTTATTAATTTTTCTCATTATGTTTATCTAAATAGTGTAATATGTGATTCTGATTTTCTCCTTATTTAACGTTTTTAATATGATTAAAATAATTTTATTTTTGTATAATATGACTTTTCGATCACGGTTGTTCTTAGAAAATTTTTATTTATATTAGAAGATTATTAATTACTTAATAAAGAATTAAACAATTATTGAAACATGTAATTTACTATTAACATTTTGCAGGTATCGAAAACTTCGTTTGCTTTAAATATAGGAAAATAGAAATTGTAAAATTGTAAAATTTATCTACACAAAAAACTGCGTAGAAAATTATCTTGCAATTTTCTTGAAAATAAAAAATGTGATTTATTTTTAAAATTAAAATTATATTAAAAAAGTTACAAACTGCTAAGTTTATTTGTTATGAAAGTGATTGTGTGGTAAGTTAGTGGAAAACGTGGGTACGAATATTGTATACTTAAGTATAAAAGTCTGTTATCTTTTTTATTTCTTAGTGTAATATTTTAAATAGTTGTTTTTATTTCCTCAACTAACTCTTCGTGCTTTGTATTAATTTATGTATTTATGTGGATTTTATTTTTTAAACAGAAAGCAAATTTTGTGAGATGATTGTCGAAAATTTGAAAATCTAAAGTGAATATAATATGACTTTTAAGTCATAATTATGTTTTTATAAATTTTTTAATTTATATTAGAAGATTATTAATTAGTTAAAATATAATTAAACAATAATTGAAATATATAATTTACTATTTACATTTTGTAGATAACAAAGACTTTGTTTGTTTTAAATATAATAGAATAAGAAAATAGAGATGTAAGTATTAAAAGATAAAAATTCAAAATCTCTAGTAGAGATTATCGTGGAAATTGCTTGAAAATAGGAATGTAATTTTGCTTTAAAATAGAAATTGAATCTAAAAATTATAAACAGTAAATAAAATGTATTATTTTTTGTGGTTGTATGGGAGATTAATGGAAAACATGGGTGAGAAGAGGCAATGGGGAAGTGGGATTATGGCGGTGGTTTGTTAAAGTCCTTTTTTTCGACAATTCGAAGAATAATAAATTAAAATAGTTAAGTTACACATAACCACTACTCATTTCAAATTTCAGATACTAATTTATAACCACTTCTGGTTCATTAAAAATTATGGATGTCGGATGTTTATATTTTGTTGGATAAATATATTTAGGTTAGTTAAATTTGATTTTGATCTTTTAATTATTTTTTTATCATTTTGCTTTTAAAAATAAAAAATAATAAGTGGTTGTGTGGGATACGTGGCCAAAAAAATGGGGACGGGAATTGTGACGTACATTAGGAGGTTTCGTTAGTTTTTTTCCTTTTTGGATTTTCTTTATTTTCCTTTTAGGATTTTCCTTATTTTTTTAAAAAAATATATTTGATTTATTAATATTGCAATTAGAATAAGAAAAACCACACAGCTCCTTCCTTTTTACCCTTTTTAACATTGTTCAAAGTGAAGAATTTTAGTATTAAAAAAATTTAAGATATAAATTAAATTTGTTAAGATATAAGTATCTTAAATATGTTAAGATATAAATTAAGTTCAAATATGTTAATTCAATAAAAATTATTTTTATGTTTAATAGTATATATAAAAATCTACTATTTGTCCTAAAAAGTTTCACATGGCATTATCCTATTTATCCACTTGGCATCTATCTATGCAAGATTTTCTTGCTATTTAAAATAAAATATAGAAGATGTGGAAGATTAATGAAAAATATTTGCATAAAATTATAAAAGGAGACAAAAAAGTATTTAAATATATTAAGTCATTTTTTAAATTTAATTGTAACACCCCGTACTTAATTACGTGCGTTAGCCATTGTTATATGTGTTGGAGTATATGTATTGATCCTAAGTTAGGTATATATGAGTATTGATTATTTTGAGATGGTTTCAAGTGTATAGTTTGATTATATGTGTATAGGAATCGACCTTATTTATACCGGAATTTGCCCGTCGATGTTTCCATACGAAGGTTATTGAATACGCTTTCCGACGATATAAAGATTTTCAAAAACGGATAAGTTTCGGATATAAGCGAGCACGTTCGAAACTATAAAACGGTGGCCGGGATGTGAACAGTAAAATTGCAGGAAAATTTCCAGTTTTTGGGTCAACTTTGAACGATCATAACTCCCTCAATATAATGCACTGGGCGAGCTACCACATATCAAAAGAAAGATCTTTGAGTATTCTTTCTAATGAAATTGGTTTCATCCAAATCCAACATCTGAGTAAGGAGTTATACGCGTTCTATTTCAGCCTCTCAAAACAGATTTTTGTGAACAGTAAATTAGCAGGAAAATACTGAGGCCTGCCAGTTTTTTGGGTCAACTTTGAACGATCATAACTCCCTCAATATAATGAACTGGGAGAGCTACTATATATCAAAAGAAAGATCTTTGAGGCTTCTTTCCAATTCAATTGGTTTCATCCAAATTCAACATCTGCGTAAGGAGTTATACGCGGTTTACTTCAGCCTCTCAAAACAGATTTTTAGGGTCAACTTCAAACGATTATAACTCCTTGTACAGGACGAACTGGTTGGCCTAATTTATATGAAATGAAAGAACTTCGAATTATCTTTACAATGATACCAATTTCACCCAAATCCGATATCGGAGCAAAGAGTTATGGTCTATTTACTTCAGTTTGTCAAAACAGTCCACCGGAGGACATATTTGACATTATTTAAATTTTAAGGGCACTTTGGTCATTTTCTATGGTATTATGGACGGGAATATGTGTATATATACATGTATATGAGCTCAAAAATCAGATTCATCATCAATTATAGGAAAGAACAAACCCTAGCCTAATTTCAACTCTAATTATCTTGTGATTCAACCGTGGAAAGTCCAAATTGATTCCGTAGTTGTGTTCATCGTCTCAAGGGCTTCGAGAAGCACCCCTTATTTGTGCCAACAGGACTTCAAAACCCAAAGGGCCATTCTATGGTAAGGATGTAAATTATGTTGGTGTTATTTATATGGATATGTATATATATATATATATATATGCATGTGAGCATAAGAAGTATGTTATTTGATTGTTGTTGAAAGATGATTGGAAATGATGTTGGATCATTCTTGTGCATGGTTGGATTATGTTGAATTGTGAAGGGATGATGTGGTATTGATGATATGGTATTGAAATGATGATTATATATATACATATACACATAAACCTATTGTTCAAGTTGGTTTTTGGAATTCTTTGCAAATATTGGTTGTATGGAATTATGGAAGAGAATTGTGGTGTTGGGTTGCTAATACTAGATGCCAAATATTTCATTGTAGATAAGTATTTGTAAAGGCGGGAAGTTGTGTTGAATTGGTATACGAATCTACAACGAGGTATGTAAAGCATACTCTAACGATGTTCTTTGGCATGAAAACACCAATGTTCCATCAAGTAAGATTCCGAGGTTATCCAAGCACATGTATTGTTCTACATTACCAACGAAGTTGTTTCCATTCTATAAAGTGTCAAAATGTTTCATTGATATACCAAAAGGCTCCTATTTCATTGTTGTGATATTGATGATTCTGAAACATATTGTTGATGTACCAATGAGTCCTTATTACATCGTTATTGTATAGAAGGTCTATTACTTGATTCCTATTGATATATCATTGTTTCAAAGGTACTATATTGGCATGAACACTAATGTAATAATCTCAAAAGCTTTTGAACTAAGTTATGGAAAAAATCTCTTATGTGTTACTTGATATACGTGTGGGTGGTATCCCAGGGGCATAAGCCTAGCATGGGTCGATCCCAATTGATATGTACTGGGGGCAGCCTAATGGTCACAGTACGGTACAGTATTGATTATTGTTAGGTGGTTGGAGGTTCGGGAGGAGGAGGTAATGACGAATAATAATTGTAAAGAATGAAATGAACGAATTTATACCGTTCCACAAATGTGTTTGTATTCAAGAACCCAATTCATATTAATGATAATGTTCATGATCCTAAAAATGTTTATGAAGTGTGGTTCACTTCTATTATGAATTATTCACTTGTGTCTGATTTTCTTGATCCCTCATATCACATATGATTATTTACAGCTTTACATACTCAGTACATATCTCGTACTGACGTCCCTTATGGGGGACCTGCATTTCATGCTGCAAGCACAGGTACCTCAGCTCATACACCGCACCAGTAGAAGCCAGGTCATACAGCTACTGTTGGTGAGCTCCAGTTTACTTCGGAGCTTTCCGAGTCGGTTTCTTATATTTTGTTATTGTACAAGAGTCATGTGTGGGCGGGGGTTCGTCCCGACCCTAGTTATGTCATGTACATCCTAGAGGCTTTGTAGACATAAAGAAGGGTAAAGTCATGGAAGTTTATATAGTGATGTTATATTCGTATATGGGGTGGCCCCGACGGCCAAGTATTATATATATGTATATATATTTGTGCGTGTTGTGCTGATACAGGTAATTAGACCCTTTTATATGCAGTGAAGTGCTGCCCAAATTTTTGGTGACATGTAAGTGAAAGTACAGGTATTTGAACGGGTTCTCCCGGGCCTTCTCGGCTTCGGGTGCCAGTCCGGCCCGATGGAATTTTGGGCCGTGACATTAATGCTCCTAAATATTTGATGCTGCTTTGTGTTGGTGTATGTATTTGATATCCTTTAGTTACAATTATGTATGATATAAGTAAATGCTGAAATTTTACTTCGATTATTAAAATTGACCGGTAAACATTGTCTTCTCATACTTAATGGGAGAGTATTAAAAGGTATGAACACAAATAACTTTTAATTTAAATAATGTAAACGTACAATGAAGTTTTGATAACAATTTAACATGATAGCTAAATGATAAATTTATATTACATAGACAATCTTAAATTTACATAACATTAAATATTTTATGGTTGAACATTAAATATTTATTTTTTACAATCTTTTATGATGAAAATAAATAATTGAACAACGTAAAATTATTTCTCTGTATTTTTTAGGCAAACGTCATTTAAATTCATAGGTGACCTAATATGTAGCATTTTTGTTCACGACGGCAGTTCACAGATTTGGAGTGAAACAAGCATTGTTCATTAATTTGCTGAAGATGCAAATTTATTTTCGTAGCTAAATGGGTAATATTGCACCAACTTCTGTTCCTATATTTGCAATAATATTTTTAAAAAAATCAAATAATTGAAAGAAAAAATGTAACTTTGAAGAGAGGATAAGCCGTTGGTAGCTCATTAGATTAAACCATGTATGTCGGGAATGAACGCGGTTATGATTATGAAGAAAATCATAACAGAAATATGCCATGAGGAATATACAAATAAAATGCAAAACGTACCAATTATAATATCCATATTTAAATAGAAATAATACCAATTGTTCAGAAAGACCAAATACACGAATGTTATTGCTACGACCCAAATGACCATGAGTGGCACCCACACTAATCTTCCTGCGGGAGAACAATCTAAATCGAACCATTATCTATTTACTTAGTTAATATTAAGATGATATAATTATAAAATAAACATAATAACAATAATCCAGGACTAATCATTATTAATGAGGAAGTGAAACAAGCTACTTAATAAAATCTCCAAGACTCGAAAGTCATCGTATAAATATTGCTAACAAAGATCATGTCAAAAGAGATATCCAAAAGTAAAGTAAAAAAAGAATGTTTCATTGCCCAAAAGATAGACAAGAATCAATAAGATGACCCATGACAGCCTGGAGACGGAGTCCTCACACATGGATCAAGACCTGCTATCAAACTTTAGAGGTGAGGCCGTATCTGAGCCTCTGAAAAACCTTCTGCAGTCAACAAAAGAAGAATACAGGGTAGTATCAGTACAAACCACTATGTACTGGTAGACATCATAGGCCAACTCAACTTAATAACATGTACACAACATAAATAAATAACAAATAGAAAAGCATCATCACATAACAAATACTCAATGAATCAATAATACAGCAATAACAAGTAAAACAGTGATCACAACAAGCCGCATAACCATCAAGAGTATCAACCATACTATAAATATCCACAGAATCAACACAAATATGTACACACATTCTATGGGACTTACTTTTGCCCAAATAGTGAGGACCTGCAGGGAACAATCTATGTTCATGTACCGTACCGGCATAGTACCCGATCCAATATATACATATCCGTACCGGTGTGGTACCCGATCCAACATAAATATATCCATACCGGCGTGGTACTCGATCCAACATAAATATATCTGTACTGGTGTGGTACCCGATCCAACATATACATATTCGTATCGGCGTGGTACCCGATCTAAAGTAAATATATCCGTACCGGCATGGTACCCTAACAAACGTAAATATATCCGTACCGGCATGGTACCCGATCCACCATATACATATAGATACCGGCGTGGTACCCAATCCAACATAAATATATCCATACCAACGTGGTACCCGATCCAACATAAATATATCTGTACCAGCGTAATACTCGATCCAACATAAATATATCCGTACCGGCGTGGTACCCGATCAAACATAAATATATCCATACTAGCGTGGTACCTGATCCAACATAAATATATTTGTACCGGCATGGTACCTGATCCAACATATACAAGTATTATCAATATAAAATTTACACAACCTCACAGCATACAATACAATGTACCAAGTTTACAAGTACACTTAAAGTCATAAGACAATTCTATCAAGTAAATTTTCAATAATCATTTATACACGAATCAACAATTCAAACATCAATAATTTCAAGCATATCCAAATACCAATTAACAAGTATCTAATTTAGGAGCATACATACAATTAAGTCAATTCTAAACTCCAATTAAATCGTAACCTACCTCAACCAAAGAATCCAAATGCATGCAAGCTAATTTACAAGGACCCTGCCTTCTGTAAAGTTTCCGAATATTTCAAATCTGTTCAAGTATATAATCTCCATAAGATTATGAATTCAACGACACCCATTTATAAAATCTTACTCTAAAAATTCTAGACCCAAGCCTCAATTTCTTAATTTCCAAATATGAAGGAATTATTAAAAAAAGAATTATAAATAACTACGCAACGCTAAACTGTATCCGTCGTCTTTAAAATAACATAAAGCAGACACCTATTGCTAATGTCAAAACATGGGCTCATCATAGTCTAATCATTTTTTTTGTCTACTAAGTAAAAGAAAAATGGACAATTTACATGCATTTTTTAGTGCCTCTTTCCTGGTCACTACTAGTGGCTTTAAATATAAACAATAACAATAATTAACCCATTAATTTCACTGCACCACCACTCGTCCTTCTCCCTTTTTTTCTTAAAAACTTAATCTTAGACGCACAATTTCCCATACTACCTATTAATGGAATCTAAGGTTTCACCCATAATATTTTTCTATATGTAAATTCAGCACATACATACTGATATACAAAATTTAACATTACCTGAACTATACTGCATGGAAGCAATGGGAAACCTCAAGATGCCCCTCTTCTCCCGACTTTATGTTTTTATTGTTAGTGTATAATGTAAACCCTAACCACTTAAAATCATTCTTATATTGGCCACATAATTAAGTAAATTGTGGGTTTGACCCATTAAGTTACTAATTAAGTTAATTATTTAAAATATCTAAAACTTTTAATATATCCTCAAAATTTATTTGGAACCCCATAAAAAATAAATTAAATATGTAAATTGACTAGAAAGTACATTCCGGGCTCATTGAAAATACTAAAACACTAATTCGAGGTCGTCTCAATCAAAGGTTGACTATTATCGGGTTTAACTTTTCCAAACTCTCTAACCCCGTCAATGACTTAAATTACTTTCGAATACCCAAGAATATCGATACTACTCACCACCGTAAGTCATAAATTATGT
This sequence comes from Capsicum baccatum var. pendulum, assembly GCA_030864225.1. Classification (NCBI taxonomy): domain Eukaryota; kingdom Viridiplantae; phylum Streptophyta; class Magnoliopsida; order Solanales; family Solanaceae; genus Capsicum; species Capsicum baccatum. The sequence goes on from CM061555.1 coordinate 273,463,542, forward strand.
ATACAAACTATGGAGAGCGCTAAAATAAGGAAGATGGGAAAATTTCACAAATGACTGGGAGGGTCGTTACATCAGATACCAATTAAAAAATTATTCGTCCCCGAATGGCAAAGAAAAGACAAGAAGGGAAAACAAGGAATTACCTAAATTAGCAAAAAGATGTGGAAACTTGTTATGCATGTCTTCTTTGGTCTCCCAAGTGGCCTCCTATTCCTCTAATGGACCTTCACAAACGCGATCTCCTTAGTCCTCAACTTATGGACAACCAAATACCTAGTCGAGCCTATGCATACCCCCCACCACCCCAGACTTGGAAAGTTCAATCAGATACAATAACACAAGGCATATCCTTCACCCATATACATGCAACTATCCTATACTAGCTGATAAATCTAGGTGCATACTGGTGATAGGCGATGCACATGCAGGAATGAATGCAAAGGAAACAATCTATATCACAAGTCATTATAACTGTCCTTATCAGGACCATCATCATCGTAATCAACCTCCGGCCTTGTAGAATATCAACACATCACAATAGTATCCTCTGACCTTGTCAGGTATCAATATCATCAAAATAGTATCCTCCGATCTTACCGAGATAATAATAGTGTCCTCCGGCCTTACCGGGTATAAAAATATCATCATAATTGTCATTACAAAATAACATACACTAAAATACTCATAAAAAATAGTCATATCACCCTAGAATATCTATCTAGTCATTACTTCCCAACTACTCGTCATTAGCTAACCAACACTAGTCACCTCTTATTACCAACATCTCTTATTATCTAACCTCATTAACACATAACTCCTTATTTATCAACTAATCGACATCATGAACTTAGTCATCAATACCAACTAATCTTCACCTATGCTAGATCCGACCTCACCATAAGTCACATATTAACCATCGCTACCTACTATGTTTCAGCTAAACAAGATTCATTAACTAATACATTAGATTGCTAGCCATCACCAGTATTCAATCAATAAAGTCGTAAGCAACATACCGCATCTTCCTCCATCCCATACTGGAGAGAAGTGTATACAAATATATATGTATTCAAAAACTATAATCGTATCTTTTACACTGATAAATACTCTTTGGATATTCAATCATTATCATAACATAGCCCTTGGCCCATTAATTTATCCAAAACAGTCACAACATTATTATCACAGCCTTAGCCCATATACATGTCCGAAACTCATATTTATAAGTTGTAGCATATCTTTAATCATCTCACATATAGGAGGCATAATATAGATAGACATGTAATCGTTTATAGGATATCTTATATCGATAGGTCATTCATCATAACTACAAAGAATATCACCTCTCTAGGCCAATTTACATATCTAAGAGGAAATAACATCCCTATAGGCCAATCATCAAGTCTAAGAAGAAATAGCATCGCTATAGGCCACATAACGTATCTAAGAGGAATATTATCACTAAATGCCCAATATCACTTCAATAAGAAGTATTATAACTATAACTCAAAAGCCACAACTCGAGAACATCAATACAAGTTACCAAGTTATGAAGTAACCTTATTCAAAAGTTTACTATCCTCATCTATGTCTAATCTCTGCAACTAAGTCCACAAAACTTAACACAGGTTTAGGTCTAAGTGGGCCAGACTATCCCACTTTTAATCCTCAATTTCCATAAATAGGCACACTATGTCCTAAACTAGGATAAGGTATCTAGTTCGTCCTCTAGATATCAAGTAAGCCTTACTTAAGCCTAAGATTGAAACTTCGACTAAAAACAAGGGTACTCAAGTCAACTCTACCCAACTTATAGTTTTAAGGCTACTGCCCTAGCCCAAAAAGGCAAAATTTACAAATCATGCTTCAAATGCTAAAACCATATCCCAAACATAGGTTTACATTATAACCATGCTACAAATAATCTAAACTAGAGAGGGAAAGCAATAGGATTCAAAAGGGTTATAAACATGCCATTTTACAGGTCCCTAGCCCGCATCTAAACTCCAAACATCAATAATCGAGGCCAAGTCATCCTACTCATCATCAAGCCTAACATCCATATCTACACGCAATATATACCACATATCATCTATGAAGAAAATTAGACAGAAACCTATCATAACCCACACTTAGAAAACTTCGCATCACATTTTTTCTCTTCTAACAAACCCAAAACAATCCTTACATAATTCTCAAGTTCTTTTTTTTTTACTCTTAGAATAAACCAAAATATCATCAATAAAGACAATCACGAAAGAATTCAATTAGGGTTTAAATATCCCATTCATCAAACTCATAAAAGTAGTTGGGGCATTAGTAAGCCCAAACAAGATCATAGGAAACTCATAGTGCCAACACTGGGTTCAAAAAGCAGTCTTAGGAATATCGTCAGGCTGAATCTTAAGCTGATGATACCCGGAGCTCAAATCAATCTTAGAAAATACGGATGCACCCTTCAACTAGTCAAATAAATTATCAATATGGGGCAAAGGATACTTATTACAGAATGTAACTTGCTCAACTTCCTATAGTCTATACACATACGAAGACTACCATCCTTCTTTTTACAAATAAAATAGGAGCACCCCATGGAGAGGCAGTAGGATGGATTAAACATTTACTCAACAAATCTTGCAACTAAGCTTTTAGCTTTCTCAACTCAGCAGAGCCATCCTATAGGAAAGAATAGAAATAGGATGAGTATCAGGCTCTAGATTAATACAGAAATCAATGTCACAGCTTGGTGACATACTAGGAAAACCCTCGAGAAAAACCTCTTGGAACTCACACACCACCAAAACTAACTCCATAGATGAGACCTCTACTAAAGTGTCCCATAGATGTGCTAGGAACGCCAAACAACCTCTCCCAGTTAACCTTTTTGCACGCAGAAAGGAAATAAATTTCATTGGAGTAGAACTATAATCACCCTCCCACTCAAGTCTATTCATTCCCAGAATAGCCATAATCACTAACTTAGCATGACAGTCTAATATATCATGATATAGAGACAACCAACTCACACCTAAAATTATATTAATATATACCATGTCTAGAATCACTAAAACTGCCCAAGTTTGATACCACATAAACATAACAAAACATGAATGATAAACCCTATAAACAACAACAGAATCACCCATAAAAGTAGACACGTAAATTGGAAAGTTAAGTAAATCACACACCATGTCTAAACCCACATCAAAATTGACAGACACATATGAGAAAGAAGAACTAAGATCAAATAATACAGTGGCCATCCGATCACAGACAAGAATAGTACTCATTATGACAACATTTGATACCTCTGCCTCAAGCCTGCTTAGAAAAACATAGCTACGAGACCTACCACCAATTTGACAGACATTTTTATCAAGCTGAGAATTACCTCGATAAGGTTGATTACCACCACTACCTACCTGATGACCACCATGATCACTCTATGAACAATCTCTACCATTACCACCATCTCCCCTACCTACTAGAATTAGAGATCGAAGAGCCTGTTGCTAGATAAACTAACCATAATGTCTCAAGTTAGGACAAAACCCGCTAATGGAACTCACTCCTTGCACCCATGACATACTCAGACCCCTAAAATAAGAACCACTGAAACTACCTCTTCTGCAGGCATTCTTTTGAAATTGGAAGGTAACCGATTACACCATACCTCTCAACCATACCCATATTTGAGGATAAGAATGAAAGAATCCAGATACCAATTAAAATCACCCTATACCAATTAAAATCAAGTAAGGAAGAAGAATTTAAATTTTTCTTGTGTCTTATAGCCTCTCAAAGAAAAGTACAGACATCTCTGTACCATTCTGGAAGACTCTACTAGAAATGTTCTTGTACAACGAGATCGACGAACCTAGGGCACTGATACCAACTTTGTCACAACCTAAATGGCCATGAGTGGCACCCACACTAATATTCTTGTGGGAGAACCATCTAAATCGAACCATTACCTATTTACTTAGTTAATATTAAGATGATATTAAAATCAACATAATAATAATATTCTAGGACTAATCATTATTAATACAAAAGTGAAACAAACTACTTACTAAAATCCCCAAGACCCGAAAGTCATCATATAAGAACTACAAACAAAGATCATGTCTAGAGAGATATCCAAAAATAAAGTACATAAAGAATGTTTCATTTCCCAAAAGATGGACAAGAACCAATAAAATTACCCATGGCATCCTGGAGAGGGAGTACTCATCCTTAGATCAAGATCTGCTATCAAACTCTAGAGCTGAGACCGTGTCTGAGCCTTTAGAAAACTTTTTGCACTAAACAAAAGAAGAGTAAAGGGTAGTATCAGTATAAACCACTATGTACTGATAGGTATCATAGGCCAACTCAACTTAAATACATGTACACAACATAAATAAATAACAAGTAGACAGGCATCATCACATAATAAATACTCAATAAATCAATAATACAACAATAACAGGTCAAATAGTGCTCCCAAAAAGCCACAAAACCATTAAGAGTATCAACCATACTATAAACATCAACAGAATCAACACAAATATGTACACATATGCTATGGGACTTACTTTTTTGCAAATAGTCATGACCTGCAGGGAACAATCTATGTTCATGTATCATACCGGCGTGGTACCCGATCCAATATATATATATATATATATCTGTACTGACGTAGTATTCGATCCAACATAAATATATTTGTACTAGCGTGGTACTCGGTCCAACATAAATATACTCGTACCGGTGTAGTACACGATCCAACATATATATATCCGTACCGGCGTGGTACGTAATCCAACATAAATCTATCCATACTGATGTGGTACCCGATCCAACATAAATATATTTGTACCGACGTGGTGCCCAATCCAACATTTACATATCCGTACCGGCGCGGTACTCGATCCAACATAAATATATCTGTACCAACGTGGTACCTGATCCAACATAAATATCTCCATATCGGCGTGGTACCCGATCCAATCTAAATATATCTGTACCGACGTGGTACCCGATCCAACATAAATATATTCGTAACGGCCTGGTACCCGATCAAACATAAATATATCGGTACCGGCGTGGTACCCGATCCAACATATACAAGTATTATCAAAATCAAATTTAGACAACCTTATAACATTAAGCACAATATACCAAGTTTACAAGTACACTTAAAATCATAAGACAATTCCATCAAGTAAATTTTTAATAATCATTTATACACGCATCAACAATCCAAACATCAACAATTTCAAGCATATTCAAATACCAATCAACAAGTATCTAATTTAGGAGCATACAAACAATTAAGTTGAGTCTAAACACTAATTAAGTGGTAACCTACCTTAACCGAAGAATCAAAATGCATGCAAGCTAATTTTTAAGGACCTTGCCTTTTGTAAAGTTTCCAAATATTTCAAATCTGTTCAAGTATATAATATCCATAAGAGTATGAATTCAACGACACCCATTTATAAAATCTTACTCTAAAAATTCTAGACCAAAGCCTAAATTTCTTAATTTTCAAATATGAAGGAATTATAAAAAAAAAAAAAAATTAAAATAACTACGCAATGCTAAACTGTATCCGTCGTCTTTAAAATAACATAAAGCAGACACCTATTGCTAATGTCCATACATGGGCTCATCGTAGCCTAATCATTTTTTTTGTCCACTAAATAAAAGGAAAATGGACAATTTGCATGCATTGTTTAGTGCCTCTTCACTGGTCACTACCTATGTCTTTAAATATAAACAATAACAACAATTAACCCATTAATTTCACTGCGCCACCCCTCATCCTTCTCCCTTTTTTTTTCTTAAAAACTTATTGTTAGATCCACAATTTCCCATACTACCTATTAATGGAATCTAAGGTTCCATCCACAACATTTTTCTATATGTAAATTCAACACATGCATACCGCTGTACAAAATTTAACATTACCTGAACTATACTGCATAGAATCAATAGGAAAGCTCAAGATACCCCTCTTCTCCTGACTATATATTTTTAGTGTTAGTGTATATTGTAAACTCTACCCACTTAAAATCATTCTTATATTGGCCACATAATTAAGTAAATTATGGGTTTGACCCATTAAGTTACTAATTAAGTTAATTATTTAAAATACTCAAAACTTTTAATATATTCTCAAAATTTGTTTGGAACCTCACAGAAATAAATTAAATATGTAAATTGACTAGAAAGTACATTTTGGGTCCATTGAAAATACTACAACACTAATTGAGGTCGTCTCGATCAAAGGTTGACTATTATCGGGTTTAACTTTTCCAAACTCCCATTAATGACTTAAATTACTTTCGAATACCCAAGAATATCGATACTACTCACCACCGTAAGTCATAAATCATGTATAAAAATTACGGAGAGCACTAAAATAAGGAAGATGAGAAAATTTCACAAACGACCGGGAGGGTCGTTACAATTATGTACCCCATAACTTAAAAGTGATGCAATGACAAGCACATTTATCATCATCATCATCCCCATAGTTACTAATACTAAAGAGTATAATTACATGCAGGGGAAGATCTGAACGAGGACACTGAACTAAAGATGATATGATCGCAGCTTCAATCAAAGATGTACTCCTTGCAACGGCCCCGTGTCCTGAACAACCCAGCCTTCTGGCCAATACCACGCCATGTAACCTTTCTCTAATAGAGAAACAATATGTATACCTTCTCTACAAACAGAACGTAAAACTTCACTAAGATGACATGGGTTGTTTTCTTTCTCAGCACCACCAGATGTCCTGTGCTTGGTTTCCTTGAGCAGAGAAGCCTTCCACCACCGTTAGCCCTCTGACTCGATATTCAAGATTATTGGCAAGGAATATGTCACCAACTGACCTCAATTATTAGCAATTTGTTTTACCTCATAAATAAGAATCAAAAGGTCATCAACGACACCAACCATGAAAAATTACAGAATTTCATACATTTTATTGTGATTTTTGTCTTCAAGGGCTCAAGTGTGTAGTAAATTTAAGAGGAATTTGATATTAAGGCCTGATATTTTACTACTCTGAGACATACAACAAAAAGTGTTAATAATGTTATGAAGTTTAAAATCATGAACAGCAAAGTATAGTGCAATATACTTGTAATTGTACTATGAAAGTTGGGAAGTCCTAATCAAGAAAGAGATGGAGAAAGATAGTAATCTATTATATTTTTGTAAATAGATATTGATAGAGCACATGATTTTGATAATTTCTTGCAAATTCTATACTAACACCTATGTAAAACTAATTGGTAGTCAAGGAAAAAAGATGTAAACAATGAAATTATCTAGAAATCACCAAATAAAAAAAAACATCCGTGAGAAGAGGACATGCAGAAGTGGGATCAGTGGCGGTGGTTTCTAAAGTCTTGTAAATTTTTGTATAATAATATATTACCGACTATTTGAAATAAATTTTTGTTATACTGAAAATTAACTGCAAAATAATAAACAAAAAGAATAATTTTATATAAATGAATTAACGGGTACAATTCTATTATTCTCTCGACTCTTCTCTCCTAAGATTTTTCGTGGTTCGAGAGCATTCCATAGCGTATTTCTCAAACGTAGGATGATTCAAGCCTCCCAAAAATGTGTTTGAATTTCCAGGAATTATCAGACAACACTTCGTCTTGTCGAGTTGATCTCTGGACAAAACTCCGTTAGTCAATTCTTTGAAGAGTTGTGTTGTCAATGCAGAAGCTTCCTCCAATGCTTGCAGAATGACCTCAGAAAACTATGTAACCCTCCAATTTATAGTTGTAGGGGTAGGTAGTCCAAGTTTAAATAACCTCTTTTACCTCATTCTGATTTGTCCATGGATTTTTCAAGCTTATCACAAATGTTATGTGATAAGTTTCTTGTGATTGGCCAAAAATATGTTATTTGGGACACTTGTCGATGTTTCATTTGCTCTTGAACTTGACTTGGATTGATACATCATTTAAGTGTGTGGCCTTGCCTCATTGGTCTTTAATTTAACTGGGATGCCACGTCACTTGATATGTGGCATAAGTTTGGGCCTTAAATTGAGATGGACCTTGAAGTCCTTGATAAGGAATAAAATGGACTTATTATTTTTTATATCCCAAAATAATTTTAGACCTAATAAAATATTTCAAATTTTATATGAATTTGACCCAATAAATTTTACGTGTATTTTCACGCCCAATGGGACCAAATCTCTCCTTCATATCTTCTCTCATAAATCAAATATGCAAATCTTTAGTTGCCACATAACGATGGAAGCTCTATTGGTACTTCAAGACTCGTCATCAAATCTACACTTCGACAAGCCTTGAAGTAGGGGCATTTGTACCCATCTAAAATTTGTGGAACTCTTCAAAAAGAATCCAAATTCTATTAGAGTTCTAGGAGTCTACTTTACCCTAAATTCCACCTATTTAAAGGGTAACATATTCCCTGAAACAGGCATCTTGAATATCTTATAAATTGATGGAGATTTATAAAAAGATCGGAATCTCTAATATCCCACAAGATTATCTTGAATATCCCATAAACTGATGGGTATTCGTAAAAAGATCGGGATCTCTAATAGCCTACAAAATTATCTTGAATATCCCATAAATTGATGGGTATTCGTAAAAAGATCGGGATCTCCAACATCCCACAAAATCATCTGGAGTATCTCATAAACTGATGGGTATTCATAAAAAGATCGGGATCTCCAATATCCCACAAAATTATCTTGAATATCCCAAACTGATGGATATTCATAATAAGATCAGGATCTCCAATATCCCACAAAATCATCTTGAATATCTAATAAACTGATGGGTATTCGTAAAAATATCGGGATCTCCAATATCCCACAAAAACATCTTGAATATCCCATAAACTGATGGGTATTCATAAAAAGATCGAAAATCAAGGGATGATCATCCTATGTTTGAGAAATACGCCAGTAACGACCCTCGAATTACGGAGAAAATCGAGAGAAGAATCAAGGGAGGAACAAATTTGTAACCACCTCGTTTATAAATAAAATTATTGTTTCTTCATACTTTTATTTGTGATTGAAGTTTATTTTCCAAGAAATAAATTATGTTTGGAAACACCGACTTCTTAATTTTTTTCAATAATATATTCATTTATAAAAGAAAATTAATTTTATATTTGAAATTAATCATTTTAATAATTAACATATGCCTTATAATAATATAGTCTTCATATTAGTAATTAAATAGGTAAAGTTCTATGTTTAACGTTTTCAACTAAAACATCAGTCATTATATTTTTAATTATTATGATTTTACGGAAGAGTTTTAATTTACCGTGTTTGTAATTTTCAGTGGAAAAAAATGGGTTAGTGTTGTATGTATAATTTAGCAGCAATTTTTTAGGAAGAGCATTTAACATGAATAATAACTATCAAAGTTTATTATGATTTTAAATTAAATAATAATAGTAACTATAAATAAAAAGATTTAATATAAAAGATCTGATAATTTCCTCAATGAAGAGTCATAAACGTGCTAATTATCTGAAAAAGAAATGTAAGTATTCTACACCTTTTTTTACAGAAAAAACTGCGAAAGATAAATAAATATCAAAATTTATTAAAATTTTAAATTTAAAAGTAATAATAACTACTAACTAACTAAAACCTAACTTTTACTAAATTGTCCTAATAAATAACACTTGGTCTAATAATATGTTGCCACTTGACAATAATCTAAGCCATACTTTCTTGCTATTTATATATAAATATGCACTTGAGGTAAGGTGGGGAGGGGGGTTGTCTCTGGCCCATGGTGGGCTTGAGATCACCCATCACGGTTAGGCTCGGGTTCGGATTGTGACAATACCAAGTCAACAACATTTGACGAGCATAAATTTCTGTTATGGAAGTTTCATTTCCAAAGCTTTCATTGGAGGCAAAGTCCTTCTTGCTATTTTTGGTGGCACAAAGGTTCCTACTGAAGACAAAGATTAGAAGTTTGGAAGACTGACAATGGAAAAATTATAACATGGCTTGTTAATTCCATCTCTAATGACATAGCTATGGAAAGATCTTTTTTGAGAAAGCATTCTAAATGCGGAGTCATCTGCATACCCTCAAAAGCCAGCAGAATCCGGTGAGAGAATTTGAATTGGAAAGACTACTTGCGGAATCGACAGAAGGTGAGAAAATTGTTAGTTGCTTCTTTTCTGGATTGCTAACATTATGGGCAGAGCAATATCAGGCTTTTGCTGCCTCTATACCTACGGTTGGATTAAAGGATTTCATGACTGCAATGAAGAGGACTGTCACGTCCCAAATTAACCTCTAGGCGTGACTAACTCCCGATAACACCACTAGCCGGGAGAATTGATTTTCCATACATTCACAACGTCTACAAACGCTGGGATAAAAACTTATGCAACTCCAAATCATGAAATAATTATTAAACACAAAGCAGTTAACGGCCTAATTATACTAATACGGTTTATGAAAACAACAATACTTAGATAATAGCTCTCTAGCCTCAAATTCTACACTAAGACCATGGAGCATCTAAACAAATTTACATGAGTTCAACTTTCGGGCATGCAAACCCAACGAAGAAAAATAATCTAAAAATAACTAAAGCTAGATGACAGCCTCCACGAACAATGCGAAGGCTCACCTTAGCAATAGAATACACACGTAAAGACTGCCAGCCACAAGCCCCTCTCTCCGCAATCATATCTGCAGATATGAAAGTAAGGAGTGAGCTATATATAAATATAACCCAGTAAGATCCTCGATCCGCTACTTTAATACCACTGGAACAAGTGCTAGAAAATATGAGGCACGAAAAAATACACAAATAATATGTACATAATGTATCTCATAATGTAATCTTCAATAAGATCAAAAGGAAGATAAAAAATTTCGCTCTATATCTCAACTCAATCCATTCTCACGACTTATCATAAATGGTATTGAAGGTGATAGGTCTAACACCTCGACAAGTCCACGACAACATATATAATTCCTCAAAAGGTCTACTACAACAGCATGTACAAGCCCCTAACATATTACGGCATCATAAGTAATGTCCCTAACATATTACGGCATCTATGTATGCCCCAAGAGACTATAACGACAACGCCGAAAAATATTTTCAACACCTTTACATCAACTCACATATTATCACTAAACAACTCTCACTAAACTTTACAAATATATATCCACAAATAATCAATACCACCGATTCTATCAAGTCGCACGTTTGTTCCAACACATGGACTAGGTAGAAAAACATGAATTTTATAAAGTAAATTTGAAAAGCAAGCATCAAAGTTTAAAGTCTCACTTAACTCAAATTCAAAATTCAATCACTCCTCTCTAGTACATCAAGAGTATGCTTCCGCAACTCAAGTACCTTGAACTACACCAAAAATGAGTTTATAAAGTCCACACCCCATCAACAAACATTCTCTATAATTTTAGAGCAAGTCAAATATTAAATTCTATCGTTCAATCCAATTAATCGAATTATGCTCCCACCATTTAAAGTGCAATTGCACCTTTAGTAAATTGACAAAAAAAAATTCGCACAAACAGTGGCCTAATTGCCAACCGTGCATCTTGATATGCCAATTCTTTTCAAAGCCAAACCGTTGTTAGTTTCCTTTAAACTTACTATCAACCAATTATAAATAAATCAACTATTAACTAAAGTTACAATCCTTATCAATTAATATTGCAGACACAAAGCTGCCAACAAATACCGTGGATTTGTAGCCTCTTTCAACATTCAAAATTTCTATCTAGTTCAACCACCCCAAAATCATTATTTAATGATTAAATCATCATGTTAACAATCATCAACTTGTCTATGGTTTCCATTCTCAACATAATGTTATTACCACATTACTGTTGTGTTACCAAATACGTCTATGCCAAAGAACTATAGATAAAATTCATACCTTATTACTTTACGACGATGCCTGCTAACGTTGTTCAAATACTCTCTGTTGTTTTATTTCTTTCTCTTTTTTTTTCTATGTGGTCTAGAGCTTATCTAGAATGATAGGATCAAACAAATAGCCCTAGTTATCTATTTGTAGTTCTTTTAATGTGAAACTGAAGCAGGATCTTGGCTTGTCCCCTTTTAATTACTTAATTAATATAAATAATTGATTATAATTACTAATTAACACTTTATTAAAAGGAAATAATAAGCTGGATATTACATTTTCTCCCACTTAAAATATCGTTCTTCCTCGAATGGGTCTAGAATCATACCTGAAATGTTAAATAAGTAAGGATATCTAACTCGAATCTCCTCCTCGAACTCCCAAGTAGCTTCCTCGATTGGATGATTACGCCATAATACCTTGACTGAAGTTATCTTCTTCTACCTAAACTATCGCACTTGCCTATCAAGATAGCTATCAGGTTTTCCTCATAAATCAAATTCTCATCAAGCTCTACATCCTCTGGTTGGATCTTATGGCTATCATCACAAACATACCATCTAAGCATAGACACGTGAAACACAGGATGAAATATAGACAATCTCAGTGGTAAAGAGAGCCTATACGCCACCAATTTAAATCGGTCTAAAATCTCATAAGGACCAATATATCTAGGACTTAGCTTACCTTTTCGGTCAAATCTCATAACTCCTTTTATGGGAGAAACTTTCAAAAAAAAAATTTCACCTTTTTCAAACTCTAAATCACGGACCCTTTTATTTGAATAGGACTTTTGCCTGCTTTGTGACGTCTTAAGTTGGTCCGTATTACTACAACCTTCTCCAATGCTTGCTGAACTAAATCTGGACCTAATAACTATGCTTTGCCAGGCTCAAACCAGCCAACTGGTGAATGATACTAGCAACCATAAAGAGCCTCATATGGTGCAATTTGAATGCTCGACTGGTAGCTATTATTATAAGCAAACTCTGCCAACATCCACTAAAATTAATTGCGAAAGCTCTAAGCATATCCTTCAAGATCTAAGTAACTTGATCAGACTGCCCATCAGTCTGCGGATGAAAAGTTGTACTCAACTTAACCTGCAAACCCAATGATTCCTGAAAAGATCTCCAGATCTCAGCGGTGAACTGTGCACTTCGATTAGATATGATTGAAATAGGCACACTATGAAGCTGAACTATCTCCAAAAGGGAAATTTCCACTAACTACTTTGCACTATAAGTTACTCGAACTGGTATAAAATGGGCAAATTTTGTTAGTCTATCCATGTCACGACCCAAGTCGGGGTCCTGGCCATAACGAGCATTGCAAACTATAGAGGTCTGAGCGCCCTTCTAAATCTGGTGATCATACACAATATTCATATAGTATAAGAGAATTAGCGGAAATACAAAACAATACAGAATCATAGTCATACTATGAAATCTGTTCAACAAAGCGGAAATAGGTTTATTAACATTTAAACATCTTCCTCAATCTGCAAAATCTCTACTACACATGACATCAACAACTATCTGAAACCTGGGACAAGGCCCCCCAGTGGACCAAAACCAAAGTAAAAAAAATTATATCTAAAAAGAGATATGCCTTTCGAAATAAAGAAGGCTCACCACCGCAAACTTCGATTCTGTTTGAAAGCTCTATGGATTAGCAGGACCTCTAGACTGAGCCTCTGGAAGGTAGGGGGTCAATACAGTTGTACTGATACGTAGAGCAAATCCAAAGTAATAATTTTTTTATTCAACATATATGAGAGCAATTTAAAACAGTTCATAAATATATCATATGGTAGGAATCACATGGGTATGTTTAAAAGACTCTATAAAATCATTTGAACTCTGTGACACTTTTTATTTTACTTCTGCGCTAGGTGGTATACCTTACAACTCTTAAATTCCACGGGCTATGTAGAATCTGTCATTAACTCGGTAGCCAAGCCCCCAACCCAAGTTTGCCGCAAGGGTTGGAGTCTCTGTCTCTACTACGCCATAGGGCCGTCACCAGCGTACAATAATAATATACCCGTATCGATAAAATATAGTTTTAGGCTAAGAGTTACTTGAACTCAAGCCTTCTTCGGGTAACTACCTAGCCCTTTTTAAGCCTATTTTTAACTCTTTAAAACATTTCATACTCTTAAATCAAACTCTGAAAAACTCTAGCTCTGTTATGGCATACATATATATGGTATCATCATACCATTGACTTGCAAGTCACGTCTCTGAGCCATTAATAGCATGTTATAATCTCTATTTTCCAAACTTAAAGTTTGGGACCACCATATCAATAAATCAATTCAAAGAACTCTTTCTTAAAACTCATGTAAACACATGCAAGAAACTCTCTTTTTCAACATTTCAAATACACAAGGTGGTCATATCAAAGTTTTCAATCACATGTAATTCTTTCTCTTTAACACAAAAACATAATTATATCAAGAAACTCCCTCTCATCATCTCTAAATCATGCCCAAATACTATGATATTAAGAAAACTATTTTCAAATCATAAATCATGCATCACATCATTCACAATAAGATCATAAACTTAAATTCATCACAAGAGAGGAATTTCATAATTTGTGCTCTCAAACAATCTTCAATCTAAATTTTCATACATATACATATATGTATAAATCAATTTTAAGGGGAAAAGACCTAAAGGCCAAAACAACAATGTCATTAAAACATTCATGATGCATAATTAAAACATGGATTCCAAAACCCCTTTGTAATTTCGTGCTGGATAATTTTTAAATCATATTCAAGTGTTTCAACAATCCCATGTAGTTTTAGGATAAACCCCACGTACATTAGATTATTTAGTTTTAAAGATGAAACCTGAATCTTGATTCGTTTCTTGGAATTCTTGATCTAAGGGATGAGTTCTTGATCTTTGGGGAAGAGTTAGGGTTTTGATTTGAGAGGAAAAATGAATTATAGAGTGTACTATGCCTTTGGGGGCGTAAATCTTATGTTATGTACGGGTTTTGGGTGAGGGGAAGTGACCAAATTGACCCTAGACCCATTAGAAACTGATTTAACGAGTAAAACAGTTTTGTAACGCGCTAGCCGACGTGTCGACATTGCGTTTGCTTACTGTCTCGCACGGAAAATGTCATAACTTTTTGCTTGGTTATCGGATTTTGGCAAAATTGGTATCATTGGAAAAATAATTCAATTATCTACAAATTGGTGGGTCTTGAGATGAAAAATTCTATGTGTATCAAGAGTTATCAATGTTCAAAGTAGACCGTTGTAGAATCGAATATCTAATTTTGGATGAATGAAAGGTTCTTAGCTCAACTTTACTCTAGGCCATTTCTATGAACATTTTTCACCTCACAACCATTTCATCTACTAGGAAGAAGATCATGACACATGAATCTAAGCATAAACCATGGAATTAGAGCTTACGCACATAGGAACGACGGTTTGCTTTCTGGCTCAAAAATGTGGGGTGTTAGATTATCTCCCCCTTGGGATCATTCATCCCTGAATGTTGGGTAGGGACCTTTCAAAGTTCAAAAAGTTTGGAGTAAAGAACGTAGTCTCACATTGAACAATTTTCCTCAACAACACATACAATAGAATCAAATGAGTTTCTTGATAACCCCGAATGAATCGTGAAAACACAAAACATGAGATAATGAGACTACATAAGGATGATCTTACACATGAGCTCTATGCACCATAATCTTCACAACATAAGGAAGGGATTTATTTGATGATCAAAGACCTGATTTATATAGGTACTAATAATGAAATAAGATTTCGCGGAAGATAGGATTAGAATCATTCTCCACCTCCCATGTTACAACGAAATAGACGTTACACTTAGAAACACTGCTCACCTATTCCCCAAAAAACAAAGAACACACTTCCTCATCTCCAACTTACAATTATCCAATCACAAATCTAGCCACAAGAATATGAGTCCCACTACTTAGTACTGCAATGGTGAAGCCTAACTTGGAGTAACAAGGTGATAACTTTAAACTATAGGACCCTGTACTTTACATCCCATTAAAAATATTGTCTTCAAACACCCTCGAGATTTCATTTAGAGAGTACTAACCACAGAGCACACAGATTTGTATTTTAAGCAACCACAACATTCAGGCCTAATAATTACTACACCCATTACATGGATTCCCCCACTAAGACCAACAACTTCAATCACTCTAACAATTATTTTTTTTGCCACATTCCTCCTTCTTAGCTATTTCACACAACAAAAGTTCATCTCCTTTTTTTCCCTTTTCACCTATAACCTCAGCTCAAGAATCACATCAAAAAAAATTTTTAACCTTCAAGAACATCTACTCCTCTACCTAACACATCTCCATGCTTCCACAGCCACTATTTTACTATCACACGGAGGGTCATTAAGGGACCTGAGCATAACTATCATGAATGAAAGTAACACTATTAGACCATAATTTATACTTATTTCATTACTCAAGAAGGGACATAAAATGAAGATACGATAAAATAACCACGAGTGCTCCATATATCAAGTGTCTGGATCATAAGTAGAGAGTCATTCGGAAGACACAATATAGTATAAATTCTTAGGATAGAGCACAGTGAGAAACATTGGTGCACATATCAAGGCAACACGAGGGAACAAGACTGAATTACCCTCTTGGACTCAAAAATTAGTAAGATAAACTGGGTGATGATAGGCGAATTTACACGCCTATAGCACTAGATTTTGCCCATATTTTAGCCAAGTTTTGAGAACAAATTATATAATTCATGCACTTTTAGTCCTTTTTCCTGTAAGTGAGCTAACGAACATGATTTGCAAGTTTTCAGGTATAAATGATGCAGAATTCAGCATTTTAGGGATAACTTGACGCCAAAGAAAGCTTCACGAAAGAAGGAAGGGAAAGCTTACACGCCAACGACCAAAAGTGGCGCATGGAAAATCTGTCCCGGGCAAAAACAGCAATTCTGAAGACTTTGGGGACTAGAAGTAATTTATTAGAATTAGGATAATGATACCTTAACCTAGTAGGATTGGGTTAAGTAATTCATTAGCTTAGTAGGAATATGATATGGGTATTATAAATAACCTATTTTGCTAGAGATTTTAATTCATTCCTCAAAATTCCTCACAATTCCGCACAATTCCCCCATTCCATCAATTCCCATCCATCCACCATCCATCCATCCATCAAAACAATTCTCATTCTACTTCTAATTCTTCCATTAATTCTACTTTTTATTCTTCTTCTATTCATCTATTCAATTCTTAATTTCCACAACGAGAGAAAAGCTATTCTAAAAGGAAGTCACGCCTAAAGCCATACCACACCATACTACACGTGAGATCTTTATTGTGGTACAATGATAATGTCTATTGTGATTTTCTTTGCACTCAGGAGTAGCTAAACTTCTCTGTTGGGGTTATGGAAGACTTATGAGATACTATCTATTGCTATGAGTTTGTGAATTCGTGACACGTATGTTGCTTATATCATTATTCTCTTCATCTTAATGCAAATTCTTGTGGCTGCAGACGCATAGAATAACGCCAGTATAGCATTAACTTGTTCGAAAGAAAAGTTATATGTCTGGAAAAGAGATAATGTCAAGGTAATAGGGTCCCATCCCCTATTAAAAAGTTAGTGCTGTAACTGGATTAACCTCTTGGAGAATTTGTACCATTAGATACGCTTTAAGCTCGAAAGAGTTAAAGTGAAATAGTCCTTGTTTAGGTCGAAAGACGCTTGGATTTACCATCGAATACAATTCTCTATAAGCACATGGATGTCTGAATTCCGCATAACTCATAGCCAATAGAGATGTACAACTCATAAGGTGGACATAACCCCAACTTCTCAATTCTCATTGTTTTACATCTTACCAAACATTCTTTCTTTTTACTTTGCTAATTTCCGTTTTTACTCTATTATTTTGTTTACATCAATTGCACGTTATAATCCCCCTCTTTTACGAGACTTGCACTAAAAGTCTAGTAATCTTTGCTTAATTGTTGACCAAGCTATTCCCTGTGGGATCGATACCCAACCCAGTTGGGTTACATATTTGACAGCGACCGCTTTACACTCTTATAAGAGTTGTAGATTGAGCGTTATCAAAAATTGGCACCGTTGCCGGGGAATACGATTGTCAACTAAGTTTGTGATAATTACTAGACCCTTTAGTCAAAGATTCTCGTACTTTTACTTTTAGTTTTTGTTTTTGTTCTATTCAGGTTCTGTTGACAGAATGGATGCACAACGTGACATAGAAAGAATGGCTGCTCAACAGGAGCAGGCTAGGTTAGCTGCATTGGCAGCTGCTCAAGTGCATCAACAGAATATTGATAACCCAGGTCGTGCAACAAATCCTGATGATGAGGACCTGGGCGATGAGGAGCTACTAAACCCATGGCATACTACTGAGGTGGCGGCACCCATGCAGAGGAGAGATCGTCAAGCGCGATTGAGGCCTGATCGCCGAGCTGTGCAGATTCCTTTTGATGACGATGACGACTATTTGGATGAAGCTGGTGCCACAGGAGCCATTATTCTGCCACCCTTGGCACCTGGAGCAAAGTTCAATATCACTAGCACCATGATTCAACTTTTGCAACTCAAGGGATTATTTGGTGGACTAGCAGGCGATGATCCGAATATGCATCTGATCAACTTTATTTCTACATGCAAGTCGTTTGACAATCCTGGCGTTGGGCAGAATGCAATTTGATTACGGCTATTTCCATTGTCTCTATCTGGGGAGGCAACTCTATGGTTAAATGGGCTGACTCCTGATTCCATTACAAATTGGAGGCAATTGAAAGACGCTTTCCTAGAAAGATTCTTTCCGCCATCCAAAAGAGCACAATTAAGAGATGAAATCAACAACTTTCGACAGCTTCCAACCGAAGCTCTCCACGAAACATGGGAGAGGTTCAAGACGAAGCTTATGAGGTGCCCAAACCATCACATGACCAATGTCCACTTGATGGAGATACTATACAGAGCTTTGAATTCGGTGACTAAGCCAGTGGTTGATAATGCGGCTGGAGGATCATTCATGGACCTCACCTTTGGTTAGGCAAGCAATATGCTAGATCGGATGACGGAGCAAAGTAGAGCTTGGCATACCAGGGATTCTGAGGTAGCAAGCCCCACTTTATCTATTGGCATGACTGCAGGCCAAAGGAGAAGAGAAGAAGAACGTGATCAAGATATGGCGCACATGAAAACACAAGTGGATCTTCTTACAAAGCATCTATTATTAGGGAAGACCAAAAAAGTCAAAGCTGTTGCGTTAAAAGGAAGAGACGAATCTGATTCGGAAGAAGAGGCCAACTACTTGAACAATCAGGGGGGTTTCCGAGGTAATACCCAAGGAAACCAAGGTCGGAACTATTATGATAAATCTAGAAACAAGGACCAAAGTATTTGGAAGCACAAGAATGAAAAGAGTGGTTTATACGTTTCCCTAGGAAGACGTGACACCACCACATCTAGTTCTGGAAGTATGGAAGACATGATGGCTAAACTATTGAAAGGAGTGGAAGCAACTAGCGCAGGAGTAACCGAGGTCATAAATGATTTGTCTTCAATGAAGCAATTAGTTGATTCATATTCCACTTCAATCAAACAAATAGAGCAGCAATTGAGCCAACTTTCAGCAGCACTCAATCAAAGAAAGGCTGCCACTTTACCTAGCGACACTGTGCAAAATCCAAGAAACGATGGATCATGTATGGCTATTACTACCCGAAGTGGTAAGGTGCTGGAAACTTCATACAAAGGCAAGCAAATGGTTGACGAGGTAGCGGACATTGATGATAAGGCTAAAGGTCAAGACGCCGTAGAAGCTGATCACGACGTCCATGACATCACACCAAGTACGTTGTAGCCTGAAAAGGCTGAAAAACGGAAGCAAGAGGAGAAGAAAGCCTTGGAGAAAACAATTCCTTATCCACCACCATCTTTTCCTCAAAGATTGAAGAAGATTACAGATGATACAAAGTTCAGCAAATTCATGAATATGTTAAAGCAGCTGACCATTAATGTTCCGTTGGTAGAGGCACTAGAACAAATTCCTGGGTATGCGAAATTTATGAAGGATCTTTTGACAAAGAAGCGAGCAGCAAGCTATGAGTTGAAGGATACTATTCATCACTGCAGCGCAATTGCTACCTGATCACTAGTTCAGAAGAAGACTGACCCTGGTGCTTTCACTATTCCTTGCATTATTAGATCTACGAATTTTGCTAAGGCATTGTGCGATTTAGGAGCAAGCATCAATTTGATGCCACTATCCGTCTATAGGAAGTTGGGGTTAGGCGATCCGACACCAACCAATATGAGGCTCGTGATGGCTGATAGGTCGGTAAAACGACCTGTGGGTATCTTGAATGATGTGTTGGTGAAGGTTTCTTCATTCATCTTTTCAGCAGACTTCGTTATTCTGGAATGTGAGGTGGATTTTGAAGTTCCCATAATCTTGGGACGTCCTTTCCTTGCAACAGGAAGTGTGCTTATTGACATGAGAGCTAATGAACTTTTATTTCGGTTGAATGACGAAGTGGTCCGCTTTGATATATGCAAAGCAATGAAGCAACCCAGCAATATGGATGTGTTCTCTGTAGCTGATGTTCATTATGAGGATACAAAAGAAATATCTGTAGATAAACAGCTTACTGTTGAGCCATTATCTGCTGCGCTGCTGAATGTTGAGCATGAGGACGATGGAGATTATAAAGAAACTATGTGTGCTCTAACAGAAATAGGGTCCTATTCTCATACTCCTAAACAGACGGACCTTGATCTTAAGAATCAACCGTCACCAACAGCGAAGACTTTCATTGAAGAGCCACCAATGCTAGAATCGAAAGAACTCCCCGATTACCTAAGGTATGTGTTCTTGGAAAGTGGAAATATACTTCCGATAAGTGTGGCGGATGAGTTAAGTGAACAGCACGTAGAGACTCTCATCTCTGCTCTGAAGAGATACAAGAGAGCCATGGGTTGGACTATTGATGATATAATTGGTATTCCTCCCGGGATAGACATGCACAAGGGTCATCTCGAAGAAGATTGCATGCCTACAAGTAAGCCTCATTGTCGTCTGAATCCATTTAGAAAACAATCCACCATCTATCTCGATGCAGTCTAAGTAATCGAGATAGCTATGTTGTGTCGCGACAATAAATCAAGCGCTCGGTGGGAGGCAACCCATCATTTTTAAATGTTCTTGTTGTTTTTGTTTTCTTAGGATTTTGTCAAGCCACGACCAAAACTAAGGTGCTTGATGGGAGGAAACCCATCGTTCTAATCATTTTTTTTGTTTTTGAGTGAATGTAGGTACAAGAAGTGTAAAACAAGGAGGTCGGTTTCAAATTTTGATTTGGACGTATTGCATGTTAAAGGTGGTAAGTTAGGAATGAAGAAGCAAAAGTCTATGGATTGGGCATTGATTATGAAAATATAGGCAACGAACAAGGCTAGGCCTATGTAAAACTAGGCCACGAACAAGGCAAGGCCTATACTATGGCCTAAGCTCTCGGAATCTAGTGTGCCATAGCATAGGCGCTGCCCATGCCTAAGAATGCCATAGCATAGGCGCCGCCTATGCCAATGCCTTTTGTCTCTGAATCTCATATGCCATGGAATAGGCCCCGCCTATGACCAAGAATGCCATGGCATAAGCGCCGCCTATGCTAAACAATGCTTTGCAAAAGGCGCCGCCTATGCCAAGCATAGGAAAAGCATTAGGCGCCGCCTATGGTCACTTTTGGTCTCCAAATCTGATTTTAAATGGGTCAAAACCCGACCCAAGCTTGTCCTATAAGTAAGAGACTTAGTCTTAGACCAAAAACACATTGCAAACCTAGCATAAGCGCCGCCTACCTCTCCAAATCCTCTCAAAAAATTTTCCTTTCACTCTTTTTCTTCACAAGAACATAATCCAAAGGCATCAATCAAGTAAGTACTACTTTGTTCTTCATTTATATTCCGTAAGTACTACGTTACTACGTCTATTATGAATTGTTAAATATTAAAAGAAGTAGAGGTGATGTGAATGTGTTTGAATGGTTGTGATACAACTAAGTGAGTGAATGAATACGTAAGGATGATCTTAACTTGTTCCCAACTTGAATTTGATTTTGATGCATTGTCATACTTTTGCGGAATTGATATGGTCACTAAAATTGCGTAATCTTGTCACTTGCATACTTACATGTTGGAATGACTTGTTCATCGGAATAAGACTTATAGTTGCCTACCGACATAGGAGGTTGTGATTATTGATAGATACTATACCTTGATTCAATCCCTATGTAGTAGTCTTGATATATCTAACATGAAAGTATTGCAAAGATTACAAGAAGTATGACTGCACTGATTTTATGGTTGGATTATAGTACCTAAAACGTATGCCGATGAAGTCTAAGTAATCGACCACTTTCACTTCACTAGTCTGTACCAACAAATTAAGTGTGGGGTGGTGCCACTATTGTCTGTTTGTTGATCGAATCTTTCGAGATGAAGCTAACATGATTCTATTAAGATCTCAGGTACAATGGCACCAAAAGACAAGAAAAGCAACCACTTCACAAAGAGGCCAGAAAAGAGGAAGAAAAGAGCAAGGTGAATCATCCGTGCTGCAAATACCTCGACGCACTCTTGGAATCAAGTGGGGTACTTATGAGGAACTTCTGAGGATGACGACTCTAATGATGATTCCGACGCAAGGGGTATGACCCCAGACATAGAGGAGGAGTCCGACTAACCAGGTTCTTCTCATTTATTTTCCACTGAGGGCAGTGTGTCCCGTCTAAGTGTGGGGTGGTGGTATTTGCATGCTATACTTCTCTATCCGCATTTGCATTTATGTTTGCTTTAGTTTTTTTTCGTTTTTCGTTTTAGTTTTTTTTCGTTTTTGGGTTTTTTAGTAGTTAAATTTTTTACTTAGCTTTGCATGAAATTATTCTAATAGGCAGCATGAGATTATAACAAGAGTTTGTGCTAAAATCATGACTATTGAGACGTTTAGGCTCTAATTGTGACTCACTATGTGATATTGTGTGGTTCAATTCCTTCATCTGTTGGGTCAAGAGTCTATGCTACTCCCAATAAAGTCGACCATGTGCCTTGTGTGTGTGAGGATATAGTATATTCTGTGTTTGTGGCTGATGCTAGAACTTGCCTGGTATGTATGTAAAGCGAAAATAAGGAGTGCAAGTCTAGGAGATGATTTAGGCATTTCTTCGGCAACCTATGATTGTTTACCTTCATTTTATCTACCCATGGACATCATCCTAGATAACCCCCTTTGAGCCTTTAGCCTATTTTCTTTGACAACCTCATATGTAAGCCTAATCCATTTTTTCAAGACCATAATTTGATCCAAATTCCTAAGTGCTTTAAAGTGTAAAGTCATGTGACAAAATAAGAGGAAATTGGGTGAGTATGATGCTTTAGAATGTAATGGTGCTTGAATTTGTTATTAAAAAGAATTGCTATCATAAGAGGTGTTATGAAAAAGAAAAAAAAAAAGGAAAGGAAAACTGAAAAGTTAGTTATGTTTAAAATTGAAAAACAAAGGTGGAAAAAAGGGGTGGTAGAATAAAGAAAGTATAAAGGTTGTTTGAAAGAAAGGTATTAATGGCATAATGTGATGTATTAAAGCGCTTAGGAATATAGTCACTATTTCTGGCCAAAATAGTCCTACCCGTCCCTTAGCCTACATTACAACCATCAAAAGACCTATTTGATCCTAAGCTTAGTATTTTGATATTTAGTGGAGCATTACACTAAGGGCAAGCCTATGGTCATCAGTTGCAACATATGAATTCTTTGTGAGAGCGAGAGCAAGGATACTTTTATACCCATGTTTGAAAAATATGCTATACTTATGAGTGATTATGGGTAATAGATTGTGAGACACACATGGTTGATGAGTTTTGGGTAGTTGTGTATGATTCTTTGTACCTTAACTTTTGGATGGTTGATGAGTTTTGGGTAGTTGTGTATGATTCTTCGTACCTTAACTTTTGGATATGAATTAACTACCATCACGAGTCTATGTTAGAGGTTGAATCGTTTCTACTAATGATCGAAAAACTACTCTTTGTTGATAATTGTTGTGCTTGTCTTGACGAATATTTTGTGTTGATATTGTGAAACCCTAAGTTGATGTTTAGACGGACATGATATTTTGTTCGAGGACGAACAAATCTTCAAGTGTGGGGTGTTGATGATAGGCGAATTTACACGCCTATAGCACTAGATTTTGCCCATATTTTAGCCAAGTTTTGAGAACAAATTATATAATTCATGCACTTTTAGTCCTTTTTCCTGTAAGTGAGCTAACGAACATGATTAGCAAGTTTTCAGGTATAAATGATGCAGAATTCAGCATTTTAGGGATAACTTGATGCCAAAGAAAGCTTCACGAAAGAAGCAAGGGAAAGCTTACACGCCAAGGACCAAAAGTGGCGCATGGAAAATCTGTCCCGGGCAAAAACAACAATTCTGAAGACTTTGGGGACTAGCAGTAATTTATTAGGATTAGGATAATGATACCTTAATCTAGTATGATTGGTTTAAGTAATTCATTAGCTTAGTAGAAATAGGATATGGGTATTATAAATACCCTATTTTGCTAGAGATTTTAATTCATTCCTCACAATTCCTCACAATTCCACACAATTCCCCCATTCCATCAATTCCCATCCATCCACCATCCATCCATCCATTAAAACAATTCTCATTCTACTTCTAATTCTTCCATTAATTCTACTTTTTATTCTTCTTCTATTCATCTATTCAATTCTTAATTTCCACAACGAGACAAAAGCTATTCTAAAAGGAAGTCACGCCTAAAGCCATACCACACCATACTACACGTGAGATCTTTATTGTGGTACAATGATAATGTCTATTATGATTTCCTTTGCACTCATGAGTAGCTAAACTTCTCTGTTGGGGTTATGGAAGCCTTATGAGATACTATCTATTGCTATGAGTTTGTGAATTCGTGACACGTATGCTGCTTATATCATTATTCTCTTTATCTTAATGCAAATTCTTGTGGCTGCAGATGCATAGAATAACGCCAGTATAGCATTAACTTGTTCGAAAGAAAAGTTATATGTCTGGAAAAGAGATAATGTCAAGGTAATAGGATCCCATCCCTTATTAAAAAGTTAGTGCCGTAACTAGATTAACCTCTTGGAGAATTTGTACCATTAGATATGCTTTAAGCTCAAAAGAGTTAAAGTGAAATAGTCCTTGTTTAGGTCGAAAGACGCTTGGATTTACCATCGAATACAATTCTCTATAAGCACATGCATGTCTGAATTCCGCATAACTCATAGTCAATAGAGACGTACAACTCATAAGGTGGACATAACCCCAACTTCTCAATTCTCATTGTTTTATATCTTACCAAACATTCTTTCTTTTTACTTTGCTAATTTCCGTTTTTACTCTATTATTTTGTTTACATCAATTGCACGTTACAATCCCCCCTCTTTTACGAGACTTGCACTAAAAGTCTAGTAATCTTTGCTTACTTGTTGACCAAGCTATTCCCTGTGGGATCGATACCCAATCCAGTTGGGTTATATATTTGACAGCGACCGCTTTACACTCTTACAAGAGCTGTAGATTGAGCGTTATCACTGGGCACCCGACGCGACGAGTCAAGATTGGATTGAGACACTAGTTTGGCCAATGCGATTACCGATGCGGTGTGTTGATATCGCGTTGATCCACTAGTTTGCTCACTCAAACACATCTCAAACACGGTTTAAAAAATCTGGAACTTTCTCGGAACAACCCCTTTACACTCCTGAACATGAATCAACTCAAAAATCTACTTCTCGAGATCAGAAAGATCAATTTGAAAATGATGATAGTTACAAGCTCATAATTATGACTAACTATTTTAACAATCAGAAAATTTTTCAGGTTGACAGCTCTCCACATATGCAACCAAGAGTGGTATTGAGTCGAGAATTCTACAGGGTGTTACATTACAACTAAGACAAAGATTTCTGCTAGAAACGATTTCTCCTCACTTAAGGAACTGAGACTTTTCCATGTGTTTGCATAAACCTTATCACTTGGGCTAAACCCAACATAGGATCAATTGGTGACATATAGAAACATATTCTCTTAGGACCAAACATATTGGGAGACATATATTTTTATGGATCACAAACAACATACCATATGGCTTGAATACTTGAAAGACTGGATTACTGAGAGACTTAATTGCTTTTAGTTTGGAGATCAGATCACAAACATAAGTCCACGGAGTACTCAAACCGTAGGCATAGGCATGACTTGAACAAATGATGTAATACATTAGTAGGATACTCTCCCAAATTAGAATAGGAGAATTATGCTTGAGTAGAAATAGGTTTATCATAGTTTCTCCCCATAACTTGCCATTCTGAGAACATTTGGGAACTACCTTAATTCACCATCTCCCCCTTAGACCAAAGTCACAACCCTAGACTTACAGATATATCCCCTTATCAAATCTATAGCCACAACTCTCAACCCAAAAGAGACAACACTACATACTTAAACTCTAAACTCTCCCTAAAGAACTGTACCTTGAAGGTCTTACTTCTCTGTATATGCTACTCTTAGCTTTCGCTAGCCTCTGCAACCATCACTCTACAACTCCCACTCTCATGAGCGCACACATCCATACTCCCTATCACAAAAAAGGGATATCAAAATACCCATGAACACAACTCATCTCATTAATATCTAATACAAAGATACTAAATTATTTCTAGGACATCCCCTTTCGGGAACACTAATCACAACATCTTCTAACTCCCAAAGTCATCAACTTACAACTAACATTTTCATAGGCATAGACACCCACTCTTCTAAAAACTTAACACTTCATCTTTAATTTCCTTAAGATCCTATCATTACACCTCTAATCACATAACCTAAAACTTAACAAAATCTGTAAAAACTATACGAAAGGCTCACATTGCCTATCTATATCTCCTCAATTTAACTCTAAAGCGCATCCTACAACAACTTCTCAGACTTCTCCATATTACAAGATTCAAGAATGAAATCTTGGTAGAAAAAACACTTATTTAATAAAACTTTATTCAGCAACCTGCTACCTGAGTTCATCTTATTCCTATATACTCGCGTTCTTATCCACTTAACGATTCAACCACAATTCACCATTTTAACACTAGTCCTCATGTACACATATACCTCACGATTTCATAAATCATCAACCTAGTTCATTTCACACATCACATCAAGACTGCTAATTAATCCCAACAAAACATACATCATTAATCTTAAGCTACTACTCTTATCATCACACTTCACATCTAACGTTCAAGACTATAGTGTAACGTCAATCATGTACCACTAACGAAGTATGCCACGTACTACACAAATCCATCAAATTGGGGAATTATCCCAACTATACCATTTAACTTAACTATCACCCACCAGTTCATCCTCTCCACAACATTACTACCATACCTTAGAATCTACCACACATCCTCTCACATTCAGTACTAGCTTACAGATACCAAGGAAAATACAATCAAAAGGGCAAAGTCATATAATAGGGAAAGTCAGTCTTACTCTTGTAACATACCCATTACGATCTTATCTACATATTCCACTTCTTCACGTCATACTTACTTACCCAAGTATGCATTCTCACTATCACCAAATTCCATAAACACCAATGAGTTTCTACCCATAACTTATTGACTAACCTACCCTTTTCTATTCACAGCCTATGAATGATTTCTACAACCACCATAGCTATCCACTTTGAGATCCTTCTCTATTTTGAATAAATACTAATCATACGATCTATAAATATTACTACCACATAAGTCTATCACTATACAATGGCAACCCACTACTCAATCCACGATTATACAACTAACACTATTTATTTACGCAAATATCACCCTCGCTCTGACTGCTAACCTTGTGACTTCATGTCACTAACTTCTAGACCATCTAACTACCAATAGGTCATGACACTTTAACATATGCTACTACTTGGGTAGAAATACAGTTCCAATATTCTGCCATACATAATTATCCTTTTTATTAAAGAAGACTGAATACACTTCGTACCTATGGCTGGAAAGCACAATTTCATCAAGATAAAGGTATACTTTTGAATCAATACACCTTGAAGCACTACTGGGCTCCTCTCAAGTCTTTATGCTATCTCATAACTTTTTTGGATAACTCAATCAAAGAGACCCACATCGCTGGGGGAGCTAGACACTCAGACTTGTACACCTTGACAATGAGACATGACCCATGAAATTAGAATGAGGAATAAACTTGGATAACTTTCTTATGGATGACTCGATAGCATAAACTGGAGTATGAAAGAATGGGAAACAACTCCTAAATGCTCAGTAGCCTCCTAATTATTAGTGTGGTGCACAATACACCCATAAGTAATACACTACAAGACAAGATTTGGCAGACACCCTAGGACCATGAACCGTGCTCTGATACCAAGTTTGTCATGAACTGAGCCGGGGCCCTAGCCGTAACAAGCATCGTAAGCCATGAAGGCACGAGCGCCCTTCTAAATTTGGTGATCATACATAATATTCATATAGTATAAGAGAATTTGCAGAAAAACAATACAAAATCATGGTCGTACTATGAAATTTGTTCAATAATGCAAAAATAGGTTTATCAACATTTAAACAACATCTTTTTCAGTATGCAAAATCTCTACTACACTGACATCAATAACTGTTTGAACCTGGGACAAGGCCCCAGTGGACCAAAACCAAAGTAAAAAAATATTTCTAAAAAAAGATATTTCTTTCGGAATAAACAAGGCTCACCACCGCAAACTTTGATTTTGTCTGAAATCTCTACGGATTAGCAAGACCTCTAGACGGAGCCTTAGACCCTGGAAGGCAGGGGGTAAATACAGTTGTACTGGTACGCAGAGCAAATCCAAAGTAAATAATTTTTTTATTCAACATATAAGAGAGCAATTTAAAATAGTTCATAAATATATCATATGATAAAAATCAGATGGGCATATTTAAAAGACTCTGTAAAATCATCTTAACTCTGTGATACTCTTTATTTTACCTTTGTACTAGGTGGTAACCCTAAAACTCTAAAATTCTACGGGCTATATGGAATCTTCCATTAACTCGGCAGCCAAGCCCCCAACCTAAGTTTGCCGTAAGGGTCGGAGTCTCGGTCTCTACTATGCCACACGGCCGTCGCCAGCATATAATAATAATATACCCGTATCGGCAAAATACAATTTTAGGCTAAGAGTTACTTGAACTCAAGCCTTCTTCGGCTAACCACCTAACCCTCTTTAAGCCCATTTTAAACTCTTTAAAATATTTCGTTCTCTGAAATCAAACTCTAAAAAACTCTAGCTCTGTTATGGCATACATGTATATGGTATCGTCATACCATTAACTTTCAAGTCGCATCTCTGAGCCATTGATAGCATATTATAATCTCTGTTTTCAAAACATAAGTTTTGGGACCACCATATCAATAAATCAATTCAAAGAACTCTTTCTTAAAACTCATGTAAACACATGCAAGAAACTCTCTTTTTCAACATTTCAAATACACAAGGTGGTCATATCAAAGTTTTCAATCACATGTAATTCTTTCTGTTTAACACAACAACATAATTATATCAAGAAACTCCCTCTCATCATATCTAAATTATGCCCAAATATTATGAAATTGAGAAAACTATTTTCAAATCATAAATCATGCATTTCACATCATTCACAATAAGATCATAAACTTAAATTCATCACAAAAGAGGGATTTCATAATTTCTGCTCTCAAATAATCTTCAATCTAAATTTTCATGCATATACATATACGTATAAATCAATTTTAAGGGGAAAAGACCTAAAGGCCAAAACAACAATGTCATTAAAATATTCATAATGGATAATTAAAATTTGGATTCCAAAACCCCTTTGTAATTTCGTGATTGGTAATCTTTAAATCATATTCAAGTGTTTCAACAAGCCCATGTAGCTTTAAGATAAACCCCACGTACCTTAGATTATTTAGTTTGAAAGATGGAACCTGAATCTTGATCCATTTCTTGGAATTCTTGATCATAGGGATGAGTTCTTGATCTTCGGGGAGGATTCAGAGTTTTGATTTGAGAGGAAAATTGAATTATAGAGTGTATTATGCCTTTAGGGACGCAAATCTTATGTTATGGATGGGGTTTTGGGTGAGGGAAAGTGACCAAAATGACCCTAGAACCATTAGAAACTAATTTAATAAGTAAAATAGTTTCGTAACACGCTTAACGACGCGTCGTGTTGGCTTACTGCCTCACACAAAAAATGTCATAGCTTTTCATTCGGTTATTGGATATTGGCGAATCGAATATCAAATTTGGGATGAATGAAAGGTTCTTAGCTCAACTATGCTCTAGGCCATTTCTATGAATATTTTTCACCTCATAACCACTTCATATACTAGGCGAAAGATCATGACACATGAATCTAAGAATAAACCATGGAATTAGAGATTACGTACGTAGGGACGATGGTTCGATTTATATCTAAAAAATGTGGGGTGTTACAATCCACTTTCACCCAAATTGAGTCGTGCTTCTTGAATGTATTTGGAAACCTAAAAACAAAATCCATAGTAATTTTTTCCCACTTGCACTCTAGAATAATCAATTTTTGCATCACTCCGCATGGTTTTTGATGTTCATATTTGACCTGTTGACAATTTAAGCAACTAGTACATGTTTTAAAATATCAACCTTCATACCTTTCCACCAGTATAACCCGCACAAGTCTTGATATATTTTTATAGCACCAGGGTGGATAGAATATCGCGAGCTATGAGCTTCTTCAAGAATTAGCTGCCTCACGTCACCCACAATAGGAACACACAATCCTCCATGATGACGTAGCTCACCTTCACCATGAATAGAAAATACTTAACACTGCCATTCTGCACTCGATCTCAAAGCCCAAAAAGGTAGGGGCCATTATAGTGGCAAGTTTTAACTTGCCCAACTAAGGCGATTAAACCACCATAATGATAAGTAATTTACCAGGCATGGTATGATCAATTCGAACTCCATGATTGGATAAAGACTGAATATCCATAACCAAAAGTCGCCTTTCAAAAATAAATCGGGCTAACCTGCCTATTGACTTCCTACTCAAAGAGTCTGCTACCATATTTGCCATCCCAGGATGATATAAGATAGTGATATCATAATCTTTAAGTAACTCTAACCACCGTCGTTGTCTCATATTCAGATCTCTTTTCTTGAATAAGTATTGCAGACTCTTATGATCAGTATAGATTTCATACAACTCACTATAAAGATAATAACACCAAATCTTGAGTGAAAATACAACCGCTGCCAATTCCAAGTCTTAAGTCGGATAATTTTTCTCACGAGCCTTTAGCTGTCGAGAAACATATGACACTACTTTACCATTTTCTATTAACAAAAAAACCCAAGCCAATTCAAGATGTATCACAATAAATAGTGAAACCACCCTTTGACGTAGGTAAGGTCAAAATTGAAGCCGAAATCAATGCTGCCTTTAATTTCTGAAAACTTTCTTCACATTCATCTGACCATTGAAACACCACACCTTTTTGAGTTAAGCACGTTAATGGAGAAGATACCTTCAAGAAACCCTCTATAAACCTCCTATAATAATTAGCTATCCCCAATAAGCTATGTATCTATTTAACAGTACTAGGTTGAGGCTAATCTCGAATTGCTTCATTCTTCTTTGGATCGACATGATTCCCATCTCTTGTCACCACATGCCCCAAAAATGAAACTGTGCCCAATCGAAACTCACACTTTGAGAAATTGGCATATAGCTTCTGTTCTGTAAGTGTCTACAACACAACTCTCAAGTGTTGTTCATTTTCTACTTCACTCTGAGTAAACAAAATATCATCGATGAACACAATAACAAATTGGTCTAAATACGGCTTGAATACCTTATTCATAAGGTCCATAAATATTGTCAATCCAAAAGACATCACTAAAAATTCAAAATGACCATACCTGATCCGAAAAGTCATCTTAGTGATATCTTCGCCTTGACTCTCAGCAGATGATAACCCGATCTCAAGTCAATTTTAGAAAATTGAGTAGCACCTTGTAACTGATTGAATAGATCATCAATTCATGGAAAAGGATACTTAAACTTGATTGTTATCTTATTTAACTGCCTATAGTCAATGAACATTCTCATCGTGCCATCTTTCTTTTTCACAAATAACATGGGTGCACCCCAAGGTGACACACTAGGACTGATGAATCCCTTATCAAACAATTCTTGAAGTTGAACCATCAATTTCCTCAACTCAGCAGGTTCCATACAATAAGGTGGAATAGAGATAGGTTGAGTCCCTAGCACTAAATCAATACTGAACCCAATTTCTCTCATCGGAGGTAACCCGGGAAAATCATCTGGAAACACATCAATAAACTCCCAAACAATGGGAACATTATTTAAAGAAACTTCCTATACTCGAGTGTCATGAACGGTAGTAACAAAACCCAAAAAACCATTGTTAATCATTCGGCGGTCTTTTACATAGGATATTATCTTCCCTTGAGTTACAGGAGTTATACCTTTCCACACTAAAGGTGGTTCTCTAGAAATATCAAAATGTATAAGCTTAGCATAAAAATCAACCAAGCGTAACATGACACCAACTAATTCATACCCATAATCACATCAAAATCAGTCATTGGCAACACAAGTAGATCAACTATGGTATCCTATTCACACAATCTCTATGAACTCTATCCACTGATAAGGTCTCCCCAACTGGAGTTGTAATGATATATGGAACAACAAGAGTCTCAATCCTCCTCTCTAATAATAAATCAAAATATAGGGACACATACGAATACGTAGAACCAGGATCAATAAGAGAGTAAGCCTCATGAGAGTTTACAACGATAATACCTGTGACCACTGCATTAGATGCCTCTATGTCCTATCAAGCCATAGAAAAGAATATTGGTGGTCTACCTGCTATTTAAGAACCCTGAGCACCCTATCAACCCTATCCATGAGTACACTGTGGAGTGATCTTAGCTGGCTGAGTGTGAGAATAAGTACCTGCAATATCTCTCTGCACCTGAGGAGTAGCTTGACTAAACCCAGAATCTCCTTTAGAACAAAACTTAGCAATGTTACCTCTTTTACCATAAGTATAACAAATACCGCCAACTCCAAAACAACATCCACTATGATTCCTTCCATAATTAGAACATTTCAAACACTACCTCAACTGAAAGAAACCGCTACTATTCATCTGTGTCTACTGTTGTTGTCCCTGTCTAGATGAATAACTATTCCTTAAAGATTGGCCCACTGACTCTGAATGTGTAGGCCTAGACTATCTATAATCAAAACCACTCTTGCTCCCAGATGGAGCACCACTAAACCCACCTGAGTTACGTGCCTTATTGTTTTCTCGATTAATCTTTTCTATCTTATAATAGGACTAAAATAGAGAGCAGTGTCAAACACCTCAGAATAGGATCCATTACACACATCGCATATTACTGGACCACGATAACGAGCCTCAAGTCCATCCACAAATCATGTTAATTTCTCCCTCTGATCTGTAACTAAAGATGGAACATACTTGGATAACTCAGTAAACTTAGCTTCATACTCAGTAATTGTCATGGATCTCTATCGTAACTCATTAAACTGGAATCTCATGTCATCTTGTTTTCTTAAGGGAATTAATCTATCCTAGAACATAGTTGAAAACTCTAACCAAGTGATTAATGGTAGCCCTGCTTGTCTGTCCCTCAAAATGGAAGTCCACCAAGCCTTGGGAGACCTTGAGAATAGAAAAGTAGTAAATTTTACACCACAAGTCTCCTTCAATCCCAAAGTAGTCAGTATCTTCTCGCGGCAATCTAAAAATTTTTTAGGCTCAACAAAATATGGTGTAGCATCAAACTCTGGTAAGATCCATGAAATTCTTCAGATCCTTGGGTTGTCCTACAGCTTCAATCGAATGATCAACTAGTAGAGGTGTCTAAGAGGTTGGAATATTCAAATGAACTTATTCTTACAACTAGGAAGTAGCCTGAGGAACTGAAGTTCGACCTTGATTAGGCACCAATTCCTCAGGTACATTCAACATTCTTATCACTACGTCTGCAGGCAATGTAATAGTAGGTGCTGCAATTGGAACTGCAGCTGAAGTATCTCGATCAACTTGGTCCTGCTCTTCCTTGGAAGCCATAACTTGGGGATGGGCCCCATTCCCACCTCTAGGTTGAGCACCGGTCTGCATTATAGTTCATGTCCTAGTTGGATGATACCCAACTAGACTACCACCACGCATAGGATCCTGTGTAGCACCATGTCCAGCAGGTGCATTAGATTGACTAGCGAAAGAAGAACCATGTCTCTTAACCATCTGTGGAACAATATTAAAAGGTTAGACTTAATTTAACTCAACTCACAAATAATGAATAAAAAGGGGAAACTTCCTAGATGTTCCGTAGCCTCAAGTTCATAAGTATGGGCGTCTACACACCCCTGAACAAGAATCTACTAAACACTGCTCCATGACCCAGGACCTAAAGCATAGGCTCTGATACCAACTTTTTAAAGTCCCAAATTAACCTCTAGGCATGACTGGCTCCTAATAACACTACTTGCCGGGAGAACCAATTTTCCATACATTCACAACCTCTACAAACACTGGGATAAAAACTTATGCAACTCCAAATCATGAAATAATTATTAAATGCAAAGCAGTTACCAACCCAGTTAAATTAATATGGTTTATGAAAACAATAATACTTAGATAATAGCTCTCTAGCCTCAAATCCCACACCAAGACCATGAAGCATCTAAACAAATTTACATGAGTTTAACTTTCAGGCATGCAAACCCAACAAAGAAATATAATCTAAGAATAACTAAAGCTAGATAATAGCCTCCACGAATAATGTGAAGGCTTACCTTAGCAACAGAATCCACAAGTAAAGACTGTCAGCCATAAGCCTCTCTCTCCGCAACAGTATCTGTAGATATGCAAGTAAGGAGTGGGCTATATATAAATACAACCCATTAAGATCCTCGATCCACTACTTTAATACCTCTAGAACAAGTGTAAGAAAATACAAAGCTTGAAAAAATACACAAATAATAAGTACATAATGTAACTCATAAGGTAATCTTCAATAAGATCCGAAAAAAAGTTCAAAAATGTCACTTTATATATCAACTCAATCCATTGTCATAACTTGTCTTAAATGGTAGTGAATGTGATCGGTCTAACACCCCGACAAGTCCATGATAGCATATATAATGCCCCAAAAAGTCTACTACAGCAGCATGTACAAGGTCCTAACATATTAAGGCAGTATAAGTAATGCCCCTAACATATTACGACAGCATAAGTAATGCCCCTAGCATATTACGGCAGCATAATTAATTCCCCTAACATATTCCGGTAGTTATGTATATCTCTAGAGACTATAACAATAGTGAAGAAAAATATGTTCAACACCCCTACATCACTTCACATATTATCACTATACAACTCTCACTAAACTTTAAAAATATATATCCACAAATAATCAATACCACCGATTCTACCAAGTCGCACACTTGTTCCAACACATGGACTAGACAGAAAAACAAAATTTTTATAAAGAAAATTTAAAAAGAAATCATCAAAGATTAAAGTCTAACTTACCTCGAATTCACAATTCAATCACTCTTCTTTAGTACATCAAGAGTTTGCTCCCGCAACTCAAGTACCTTGAACTACACCAAAAATGAGTTTTATAAGGTTGACACCCCATCAATGAACATTCTCTATAATTTTAGAGCAAGTCAAATATTAAAGTCTATCATTCAATCCAATTAATCGGATTATATTCCCACCATTTAAAGTGCAATTGCACCTTTAGTAAATTGACAAAAAAAAATTCACACAAACAGTGGCCTAATTACCAACCGTGCATCTTGATATGCCAATTCTTTCCAAAGCCAAACCACTGTTAGTTCCCTTTAAACTTACTATCAACCAATTATAATAAACCAACTATTAACTAGTTACAATCCTTATCAATTAATATTGCAGACACAAAGCTACCAATAAATACCATGGATTTGTAGCCTCTTTCAACATTTAAAATTTCTATCTAGTTCAACCACCCCAAAATTATTTTTTAATGATTAAATCATCGTGTTAACAATCATCAACTTGTTTACTCTTTCCATTCTCAACTTAATGTTATTACCACATTACTATTGTGTCACCAAATATGCCTATGCCAAAGAACTATAGAAAAAATTCATACCTTATTACTTTACGAGGACGCCTGCTAACGTTGTTCAAATATTCTTTATTGTTTTCTTTCTTTCTCTTCTTTTTTTTACGCAGCCTGGAGCTTCTCTAGAATAATAGGATCAAACAAATAGCCCTAGTGTTCTTTTTGTAGTGCTTTTAAGGTGAAACTGAAGCAGGCTCTTAGCTTGTACCCTTTTAATTCCTTAATTAATATTAATAATTGGTTATAATTGCCATAACCCTTCATTAAAAAGAAATAATAAGCTGGCTATTTCAAGGACAATGACAGTCCACTTTCTAATGAAACTCATTCCTGAGTTCGAGCATCTACATTCTAGTATTATTAACAAGGAAAAATTACTAGCTTTGGATGTGGTAGTTTCCAAAGTCATTTGAGAAGAAACTCTGTATAGTTCTTAGCTTCTATGGAGAATTCCATAATGCCATGGCTACATATAGAAGTTTGCTTTCTTGAGCAACTCCAACAAGCCCATTTAGTGCTATAAGGAGACAGGGCAAATCATTTCTTATTGCACGGAACTACTACAACTATTATAAGAAGGATGGTCACATAATTCTGGAATGTTGCAAGAAATCTAGTCAAGGAAGACACTCAAATTCTCTTAAAACCTTTCAAGCCATGAAATGGGATGTTGTCAACAAGAAACACCAAACACAAAGATTTATCAAGTGATTGCATTGCCTAATCACAATGAAATCTCGAAAAAATAAAATAATAATCACCGGGGACTGCTCTTCCTAGTGCAATATCTACAACTCTGACTACTATGTACCCCGGTAAGAATAAAATTAAGATTCAACATGTCATAATGATTTTGCTGCATCTAATCATATGATAAGAAATTCAAAACTATTTTCTAATTTATCCAAATCACATTCTAGACATGAAATTGCTACAACAAATGGTCATATTTTATCTGCATTAGGCATTGGCTCCATTAAACTATTTTTTGAAGTTCTTTGTGTTCCAAAACCTACTGCAAATATTTTATCTATCGGACAAATTGTAGAAAAAATTCTTTTGGTTATTTTTCTCCTAACATTTATATTATTCAGAACATATTGACAAGGGAAACGATGGGAATGGGACGTAAGGTTAGCAACAAATTTTTCTTCAATCTCCAAACACAAAACTTCATCAATGTTTTTTTAGCGTCAAACAAAGATATCCAATTTTCAAATAATATGTAAAACTTGTGGCATTTCCGTTTAGGTCATCCACACACTTCTCGTTAAAATTTTATGTTGAAATCTTGTGAATTTTTGGGTAAATGCTTGTTGATTTTGCCCTTTAAGTTATCTTCTAAAAGTTGTGCAAAATAAAGGAGACATAAGTTTCCATTTCAATTAAGCAATACTACTTATTCTACTCCTTTTAATTTTAACATTGTGATGTGGAAACAAGTATTCTGTTTTATTCATTGATCAAGCATCGTGTTATACATGGGTTTTCTTTGTGAAACACAAATTTGAGGTGCGAAACATTGTCAAGAAAATTTATAACCTTATAGAAACCATATTTGAGAAAAAGATCAAGATTTTTCATTTTGACTCGTCAGGGGAGTATGTCAATACAAACCTCACTTATTTTTTTTCAAGAATAAGGCATTATACATCAATGTTCTTTCCACTATACTCCAAAAAAAATGATGTAATGGAACGTAAGAAAAGAAATGTTGTTGAAACTTTCTTAGCTCTTCTTAGTATTTCAAATGTTCCCAAAACGTTTTGGGTTGATGAAATTCAAACATCTAGTTATCTTACAAATAGACAAGCATCTTCTGTCACAAAACAAAAATGCTTATATTTTATCCTTTTTAAAAAATTGCCTGACTACTCATATCCTAAAGTATTTGGTTGTGCATGTGTTTGTTGTTCTTCTAGATAATGAACTTCATAAATTATCGTCAAAAGCTGTTATATTTATTTTTGGGGGATATAATGGTATCCAAAAGGGATATTTCGGTTATGATTCAACACATCGTTAATGAAAATTTCTTGACATATTATCTTCTTTGATAATTCTTCTATTTATCTAACAAAAAGTCTCACAATTTTCTACTATATCCTTTTCAAAAAAAATTTCTATCCATGATTCTGCTACTATAGCCACATAGCCATTAGTTCATCGACTAATTAGTCCTCCGCACAACAGGTAATACTTGTGACTTTGATCCCTTTTTTATAATGGTACTACTTTAGTAAGTACTAATCTTTTACCAATTCAATCGAACACAAGTAATGTTTCATTATCCTTAATGACCAACCTACTCCTACACATCAAAATGTCAATGACCGTTCTGGAAACAATCATCTACGGGAATTCTTTGTTAAATGACCTTTGCAAGTCTTCTTTTTAATTAAATAGACAGCAAGTTTGTTTTTAGGGAAATGACCTATTTTTGAGATAGATCTATTATCTATCCGACCGATATATAGATAGATCGACTATCGATCTGATTCTATATGGATAGATAGATTATCAATCCAACAAATAAGAAAATAGAAGTAGTCTATTTTTCTAACTGAAAACTTGAATAGGCTTAATAGCCAAATTTTCACTCATTTCTTCGTATACTTTACCCTCCTCTAACCCCACCAGTTGATATGTTGTTATTGGTGGTGGTAAAGGTGTATTTTGTTTCAGACACTTTTAGTTAGTGGATCCATCCCATGTTTTCTTTCTTCTTAGTGTCAAAATGGGGGGTTTCTAATGAGAAACATTAAGTAGCTAGTATAAAACTAGGGTGACAGGAGTACTACTGTACTGACTGAGTACTACTGTACGTGACATCATTAAGACTATTCTTAAGCTACTATAATTCTAGGTAAACAACTTGATTTTGGGTATTGAATACCCCCAGGACTTGATAGCATTGAAAGTAAAACATGGTGTGGTCATAATAACATAACAATAGTAGCTTGTTAACAATGCTTTCTTTTAAACATTTTGTCATACACTTGAGAGGCATGAATTTTTCCACATAATAAAATCAACATGCAAGCATCATGATCACAATCCCAACTTACAAATTCAAGGGTTTTTTAACATAAATCCATATAACACTACACACATGTTAATTACTTCACATGAAACTTGTAATAATTCATGGATTAAAATCCAAATAACATCATAGTCATGAATACAACAAAATTCAACATGAAATTCATGAAGGCAATCAACTTGCATTTTTAAAAGAGGTTCTTGAACTCCAAGGGTGGAACGAAACCCTTGGATGAACACCTAACATACCTTGACTACTAATTTTGTGAAGATTGTGGTGAGTTCTTGAGACTTGATTCTTTTGCTTAATGAAACTAGGGCTTGTTCTTGGAATGCTTTTTGAGAAAAATGAGTGTATTTAGCCCTTTGGGATATTAAATTTCGTGTTAAGGTTGAAAAGTGTAAGGGAAAAATGACACATTTTCCCCCATAAACTCGAATAAAATAATGCTGGATGAGGTCCGAATCGCGTTGCGGCCCCTGCTTGGGCGA
Source organism: Capsicum baccatum var. pendulum (assembly GCA_030864225.1). Classification (NCBI taxonomy): domain Eukaryota; kingdom Viridiplantae; phylum Streptophyta; class Magnoliopsida; order Solanales; family Solanaceae; genus Capsicum; species Capsicum baccatum. Next base: position 273,503,395 of record CM061555.1, read on the forward strand.
AACGGCCCTCGCGGTGCGACCCCTGCTCGGGTCAAGCAGCTCTCGTGGTGCGACCCCTGCTTGGTTCAACTGGCCCTCGCGGCGCGGACCTATCGCGACCCCTTGCTGTTTTGGACATCCACACTCACCCTTACGCTAGTTCGAAAAAGACGCAACTCATCTAAGATGACCTACAAGTGACCTTGATCACGAATCAATTTGAACATTAATACTATGGTCAGAATGGTCGAAAATAAGATCCTTCAATCTCGAAGGATAAAAATTATTCTAAGCCTTGACACTTCGCTGAAATTTTCTAAGTCTGAGGCCTCTTTTGGCATGCTGTTTAGGATAGAAATAACTAGGATTTTGCGGGGTCTTATAGAGCTGGACCTGATTATGCTTCTCAGACTCTTAAGAATGTCAATGAGAGCATGTCGAATTCTCCAAAAGTGATGTATTTTTGGGAAATCCAACAAGGGTGCAGCATCAGAGGTGAAGAGTCAGTGAAACTAGGGACCTAGTGCGGGGAAGGGAAGAAGAGGGAATATCTTAGTGAATTTGTGATTCAAGGAATGTTATATTTCTCTAGGGAACATCTTGGTGAATTTGTGATTCAAGGAATGTTATATTTGTCTACTATTATGCTATCCAGATTCTTTTTTTTTCTTCTCCCCCACTCCTTTGGGTAGAACTATGTTGTTTGGATCTTCCAAAAATGCCGCCACACTGATGGTAGTCCTCAAATAATGTAGATGTATCCCACTGATCGATGAAGTGAGCAATAACTTCAAACAAACAAATCAAGTCATAGTTACACAATTATTATTGGTCATTTAACTTCATTTAATAGAATTGGAGTTAAATTGCATTGTTTCTTAAAATAGAAGTTTTCTCCTCAGCAAAAAAACAGCATCAACCACTTCTGCCATATTCTAAAATTTATGTGATGATGAATCCGATCTATAGATCCACACCTCTGTCGGATACCCGTTCCCAGCAACATAGAGTGAGGGTGGGTGAGTGGTATTAGGATATAAAGTGGCATCATATTGTTATTGGAAAATGACCCAACGCATGGTCTCAATAAATGGAGGAAGATAAAAGGATCATAGGTACTGTAGCCTTTTAATCAAAAAGGATATGCAAGCACAGTCCGAAAGATCTTCCCTAGCAACATTAGTAATTCCAACAACAACAATATATCTAGTGCAGTCCCACAACGTTGGGGTCTAAGGAGGGTAGGGAGTTAGAGATATTGTTTCCAATAGACCCTCGGACTCGGGTAACACAAATTAAAGAACATACAAATGAAAATAAATAAAATATGTACTAAAGAAAGCATCACATAGCATATAGGGAATGAAACAGTAACAAAAATAAAATCATTTGACAATCAAAAGACTATTCACAAACGATACCAATATAAATCGCAAAATAGGGACCTTAACAGAAATTGCTGATATTAAAGAAAAGATAGGTATGGGTGATGGTTGTCATATAAGCACTTGATCAATATGAAAATAGATGACAGTAACATACAAAAGATGTTATCACATAGATGTTTCATCAGTAACACGCAAAAAGATATAAACAAATGGGTGTTTAGAGATACAGACCCATCAGATACTGTGAAATCAATAAGTTGATTGCATTAATAAGAGTGAGTTAAATCTGTGCCAAGAGTACCTTGGTTGAGAGGTTCTTCTCTTTTATGTATGATACCTCCAATAATCAATTTGAAGGTGATTTCGTCATGATTCAAACCTATGGTACCTCCAATAATCAATTTGAAGATGATTTCGTCATGATTCAAACCTCTAGATTGAATATTTTCACAAAGACTCAGTGCTTCAGTTACTCTAGAAGCCTTGCAAAATCTGTTGATTAGTACATTATACCAAATAATGTCAAGAGCAACACCATACTACGCCATTCCTATTTTAACTGTCTTGTTTAGGTCATCCATACAAGAGAAGTGGTACACGATTGGGAAAAAGGGCTTTGCTGGCCATCTAATCTGAAAGTGCCTTCGCTACACTAGAATTTATTCATTATAGAGAAGTTTCTCTAAGAATTGTAAAAGGTACAATGTCAAGAACAATTCCTTTTTGCTATATCTCTCTCGAAGATTGTATGTCTTCTTACTGTGATCTGTCCTTCAGAGTACTCTAATAATAGCAATGTAAGATACAACATCTATCAAGCCTTTGGTCTCCATCTTGGCGATCATTAGCTTATATCAAGCCTTTATTCTCCATCTATTTACATTAAATGCTTGATACATGCAAACGAAGTTGACCTTTATACAAATGTTGTTGTTGTACCATTTTGTGGAGATGTGATGTTTTCATGTTCGAACTATATTGTGATAGTAGAAACGAATTATTTGCTATCAACTGGTTAAACTGTCCAATGTTAAACTTTTTTGGAATTGATTAATGTTGTGGAAGAAATATTTGTTAAAAGTCACATGTTGCTAACCATTTGAGCGTTCTTATATGTAATTTATTATCTTCAATTGTATTCTAAAACTATCTGTGTGCAATGAAATTTTGTTAAATTTATATCCATACAAAATCTGAATTATATTCCAAATATGTTAGTCCTAAATAAATATTGCAGATTAATATAATTAAATTAATTATTTAAGTTCAAACATGTATTGATTTAATTATAGTCCAATTTTTATTGGGCTAGCCTATTGATTTGGGCTACAAATGATAAGTTCTCTAAACACAAGATATTATCATATTCTAAAGGTCAAAATTATCGCCACGTGTCAAATGACATGGCATGCCAAGTCAAGTGAAGGGGTCAATATGACCATGTCACATGTCAAAATGATATAGCAGGCCTAAAAAAATCAAAATCCCAAAAAAGATGTCATGTTACTTGAATCTGATTGGTCAAAAGAAGTTCATATTCATTATGACTCTTTACTTTCTACAACTATAAATAAGGGACTCATAATTCGGAAAAAGGACCAATAATTCTAATAAGAAGCAAAAGATAGCTCATGGATCAAACATCACAGTTTCTCGACAAAGCTCAAAAATTCAAATTTAGTTTATTGGGATTCAAGATCAGGACCACAAGATTTAAGAACAAGCCCAAAATCCCTTGAATTCAGGTACAAGTCAAAATCAAATCCATCAAATCTGCAAGTCAAGTCCAAATTCAAGGTCAAGTTCGCAGTCCTAGAATTTATATTTGAAAAGGTGAATCTAAGGATTCATCGAGATTGTAAAAATCACATATGCAATGTTTTTACAATCTCAATTATTTTTTTCTATCTCAAAATTTTATTTCCCAAGAAATTCAAGCATGCCAAATGGGACCAAATCTGTCCTTCATCTCTTCTCTCATAAATCAAATATGCAAATCTATAGCATCAAAGACCATGAAGGTAGAAGATCTATGGGTACTACAGACTCATCTTTGAGTTTTATCAAGTCTGCACTCTGACAAGTATTGAAGTAGGGGGCATTTGTTGTAATGTCCCGTACTTTTCCTAGCTAAATTTAGACCTTAGAATGTCAAGAATTAGCTTCAAAAATGAATAACTCTTGGTACTTGTAGAATTTTCAAGCTTTACACCCACCAATGTGTATAATATTGCCTCATCTTTCCAACGATACCAATTTTATCTTAATTCGATACTCGATTGAAAAGTTATGGCATTTTTAGTAAAACAGTATTACATTTTGACAGGCACCGCATTGTGGTGAAGGGCGATTTTGCAATTGTCAAATTCCAGTTGACCTTCGTGATTGGTCCACATCGCAGTAAGGTCCCATTTTCTAGTTGTCAATTTCCAGTGGCTCACCACAATGGTTGCGTATCGTGGTAATGGCCTAAATGACATTTCAGTTGCTTACCATAATTGCTCCGCGTCGCGTTGATTTTTTAGTTCCAAATGGTCCCTTATCCAGTGAGCCACTGTGATAGTGGCACATCACGGTGGGTGGCCAAATCAAGATTTTTTAACTTTCCAAAAATTATTTTAAAAGGATAGTTTGGTCCATTCCCAAGCCCCAAATCATGTAAAACACAAGATTAATCATATTCTAAGCATTATATGCTACCTTTTCATCAAATTTCTCTCCACAAAAACCCTATAACTCAAAACTTAATCTCCAAAAAAAACAAATTTTCTCCATTGTTCTTCCAAGATAATTCAAAATTAAGGATTTTCAATTCAGGATCTTCAAGAATTCATCTTGAAAAGCATCAATATGAACTCAAAGTTCAAGTTTCTTCATCTAATCACCAATTGAGGTATGTGGAGTCTTGAACAAGGATATATCTTCCATCCTTGTGCCCCAAACCAGTTTTTAATTACAAATTTACATGTTTTTATATGAATTTTAAATTAGGGTTCATACCTAAATGTTGCTATTTGAAAATTATGAGATTTCAAGTGATTTGGATGTTGAATTACATGTCTACTTCCGTAAATTTATGCATGTGACTATACTTTCCAGATTTTGAATTGAATTATGAATACTTTCATTATCAAGCATGAGCTTTATGATAATTTTACATAAAATTGATGCATGGGTTATCAATCCCTAGTTGATTGTTGCTATTTCAAGAATGATTATGCTTTTAAGCATCTTATGATATGTTTATAGACAACTTTGAATAAAGATTTGATATTTTGATCTTTAGCCAAGATATGAAATCCAATTTACAACTTAAATTCAGTTTTGAATGAACAAATACACAGCTAGCTTTCAGTATGAAATATTATGACTATTAAAAGTGGATATCCTATAGAATGAGCATACAAATTAAAGGGAGTAGTATTTAGCCCCAAGCGAAAAGTGTGGTTTTAGCGCATCCTAATTTTCTAGAACTAAGAGCCAACATAGGTACAGATTCAGTATTCTTATTTCTAAATGGATGATAGTTACAGATGTGATCACTTATCTCAGGTTATACTCCCTGGCAAGAGTATGACACCTCTCCCTAACGTGAGGTTTTTCCCTTAGGGGAATGAGACGTTGGACTCCATGATAGCTCACATGGTTTATGTCAGTTAAGAGAACCTCCCTACTAGAAAAAGTTAAAAAATAGCTTTTGATTAAATTTTCCTGCTAGTAATAATAATACAATAGCTTTGAAAGAATTTTCTTACAGTTTAATAGAAAAGAATGATAGATAACAATTTAGCTTTTAGACTTTAAATATAATGGCTCACCAGATTTACGTAGTATGTTTTATTATTCATGATTTATAATTTCTAGATTTTAGATATTCCATCCATGTGAGTCATTACGTACAACATGCATATTCTATGAATTTTATTATTCTATGTTTTACCATTCTATGCATGTTACTGAAGAAGAGAGTATGGAATTGGATTCTTATAGGATGAAGGATGTTGCTTTTGATTGGGTTCTTATATGGAAGAAAGGTAGGGGTGAAAATATTGCTCCCATAAGTTGGCAGGTGTTTTACGATGCTTTTCTAGACAGGTCCTTTCAGCATGAGTTGTGGGAAGCCAAGATTGAGGAGTTCATGAAACTCAGGCAGGGCTTAGTGATAGTTAAAGAGTACTGCCTTAAGTTCAACCAGTTATATAAGTATCCTTCTGAGTTGATAGATGATACTAGATCTAGTATGAGTAAGTTTGTTACTAGAGTGTCTGGATTGGTAGTCAAGGAGTATAGGACTTCCATGCTTGTTGGAGACATGGATCTTGCTAGGTTTATGACTTATACCCAACAGATTGAGGCAGAAAATTTGAAGGGAAGAGATAGAAGTAATTAGAAAGCTAGGACTGGGCAGTTTGAGTATGTTCAGTCAAGGTCTACAAGGGGAATTATTCACAGTTTAAGATTTGGCCTCCTTTGGCAGTGCCATCTTCAGCTAGTGTCCCCGCGCTCAGAACCAATCAGGAGCAGTAGGGTAAGAATTCTATGTCTCGATCTCAAAATAGTGTAACTAGAAGGCCTAGTTATCCTTCTTGTGCTAGATATGGTAAGAATCATCCTGGTGAGTGATTGTTAGGTCAGAAAGGATGCTTTGGATGTGGTCAATTAGGCCTCGGTATCAAGGAGTGTCTGTATGCTAAGCAAGGCAGTAGGGATGTTCGTCCCCAGACTCAAGCTACTAGTGCACCAGCTCGTATAGGTCGCTCAATCCTTTCTCTGGGTGCATCATCCAGTATCGGTGGTGGTCAGCTCCAAAATTGATTCTGTGTTATACCATCTCGTAAGGAGCAGGAAAGCTCCCCATATGATGTTACTGGTATGCTTCGTGTCTTTCATCTTGATGTTTTTGTGATGTTAGACCCCGGGTAGAGTTTCTCTTATGTGATCTCACTATTTACAATGAATTTTGAAATAGGTCCTGAAAAGATCCCTGAGCCCTTCATAGTTTCTACCCCAGTCGCTAAGTTAGTTGTTGCCAAAAAGATCTATAGAAAGTGTCCTACCATTGTCCTTCATTAAATAATATTAGCCAATTTAACAGAGTTAGACATGGCCGACTTTGACCCTATTCTTGGTATGGATTGGCTCCATTCTTGTTATGCATCCATATATTGTCTCACCTGAGTGGTGAAATTTTAGTTTCCTGATGAGCCGGTCTTTGAGTGGGGAGGTAATTCGGTATCTCCCAAGAGTCATTTCATATCCTACCTTAAATCTAGAAAGTTGATATCTAAAGGGTATATTTATCATTTAGTTTAAGTCAAAGACAGTAAGTCTCAGACTCCAATAGTTCATTCTATCAGTGTAGTCAATGAGTTTCCTGATGCCTTTCCCAAAGATTTGTTGGGGGTACCTCCCTATAAGGAAATAGAATTTAGTATTGACCTTCTCCCAGATACTCAACCCATCTCTATAATTCCATATCATATGGCTCCAGCTGAGCTTAGAGATTTAAAATAACAGCTCAATGATCTTTTACATAAAGGTTTCATAAGGCCTATTGTTTCTCTATAGGGATCTCCCATCCTATTCATGTGAAAGAAATATGGTTCTTTGCAAATATGCATTAACTATCATCAACTGAATAAAGTCACATTAAAAAACAAATATCCTCTTTTTAGAATCAATGATTTATTCGATCAACTCCAAGGTGCAAGTCACTTCTCAAATATAAACCTTAGATCCAGCTATCATCAGCTTCGAGTAAGGGAATGTGATATCCCGAAGATAGCTTTCAGAACCCGTTATTGTCATTTTGAATTTCTAGTCATGTCCTTTGGGTTAACAAATAGCCTAGTAGCCTTCATGGACTTAATGAACCATGTGTTCAAACAGTACCTAGATATATTTGTCATAGTCTTTATCGATGATATCCTTGTCTATTCCCATAGCGAGGATGATCATGCAGACCATCTTAGAATTGTGTTGCAAACCCTTGGAAATCACCAGTTGTTCACCAAATTCAAAAACTGTGAATTTTGGCTAGGGTCAGTAGCTTTCCTAGGTCATATTGTTTCCAGTGATGGCATTAGAGTTGACCCCCAAAACACCAAAGTGGTGAGGAACTATGCTAGACCCATTTCTCCATCATACATGAGAAGTTTCTTGGGTTTAGTTTGATATTACAGATGTTTTGTTGAGGTTTTATCATCTATTGAGTATCCTATGTCTAGATTAACTAAAAAGAAAGTTAAGTTTCAGTTGTCAGATTCTTATGAGAAGAGTTTTTAGGAGTTGAAGACTTAACTTACTTCAGCCCTAACTTTAGCACTACCTGATAGTACATATAGATTTGTTATATACTGTGATGCCTCTAGAGTTAGTTTAGGTTGTTTGTTGATGTAGAGAGGTAAAGTCATAGCCTATGCCATTATATAGCTTAAGCCTCATGAAAAAAACTACCTTACCTATGATCTTGAGTTAGCTGATGTTGTGTTTGCATTGAAAATCTTAAGGCACTATCTTTATGGGGTGCACGTTGGTGTGTTTACAGATCACAAAAGCTTGCAATATGTGTTCACTCAGAGGGAGTTAAATATTCATCAGATAAGGTAGGTAGAATTGTTGAAGAATTATGATATGAGTGTGCTGCATCATCCGGGCAAGGCCAATATAGTGGCAAATACTTTTAGTAGATTATCTATGAGCAGTGTTGCTCATATGGAAAATTATAAGAAAGAAATAGTTTGGGAAGTTCATCGGTTAGCTAGATTGGGTATAAGGATGGTTGACTCAGCTGAAGGGAATGGGCTCAGAGTAGGTCAGAATCTTTTCTAGTTTCTGAAGTAAAAGAGAAACAGGGTAAGGATCCTAGTTTGGTCAAACTGAAGGGTTCAAATAATTACCAAAAGGTAGAGGTTTTCCCCCAAGGGGGAGATGGTGTGTTGAGGTACCAGAGTAGATTGCGTGTACTCTGTGTTGATAATTTGAAGTATCGAATTATGGCAGAAGCGCATGGTGTGCGTTACTCCATTCATACGAGAGCCACCAAGATATATCATGATCTACGAGAAGTCTATTGGTGGAGTGGTATGAAAAAGGATATCCCAGAGTTCATAGATAAGTGTTTACATTGTTAATAGGTTAAAGTATAGCACCAAAAGACTTGGCGGTACATTGCAGAAGTTTGGTATTCACACTTGGAAGTAGGAAGAGGTGAATATGGACTTTGTGACTGGATTACCCTATTTGCATCGCAGTATGATTCGATTTGGATTATTGTAGATAGATTGACTAAGTCAACTCATTTCTTGCCAGTTCACACATCCTAAACAGCTGAAGATTATGCTAAGTTGTATCAGAGAGTTAGTCAGATTGCATGGAGTTCCCTTATCTATCATCTCAAATAGGCGTACTCAGTTTACCTCTCAGTTTTTGGAGAGCCTTTCAGAAGTGTCTTGGTACCCAAGCTCATCTTAGTTCAACTTTTTATCCACAGACAAATGGTCAGGAAGAAAGGACCATTCGGACTCTAGAGAATAAGTTCAGGGCATGTGTTCTTGATATCAAGGTAGTTGGGAAGAGTATTTATCGTTGATTTAGTCCACTTATCATAACAGTTACCATGCTAGTATTTAGATAGGCCCATTTTAGGCTCTTTAAAGGAGGAGATGTAGATCACAAGTCGGTTGGTTCAAAGCAGGTCAAGCCACTTTAATTGGGACAGATATGGTGTTTGAAGCCATGGAGAAATTTTAGTTGATTCGAGTAAGATTGAAAGCAACTCAGAGTTGTCATAAATTGTATGCAGACATGAGATGGAGAGATCTTGAGTTTGAAGTAGATGACCTTGTGTATTTGGAAGTTTCACCCATGAAGGGGGGTGAATAGATTTGTCAAAAGGAGAAGCTTATTCCCTGGTATGTCGGCCCCTACAGGATTTTGAATCGTGTTGGGAGGTTAGCATATGAGCTTGATCTACCCACAGACTTATCCTCAGTTCATCCAGCATTCCATGTATCCTTATTGAAGAAGTACATGGATGATTTAGCTTTTGTAGTTCCTATAGAAAGCATAGATAATTCAAATATCCTCTTATATGAAGAAGTTCCAGTAGAGATCCTTTATCATCAGATTCGTATACTAAGGAACAAAGAATTTCCCTTGGTCAAAGTTCTGTGGAGAAATCAATTGGTTGAGGCCGCTACTTAGGGAGAAAAATCAGACATGCGTACCAAGTAGCCTCATCTCTTCTCCACAAATTCAGATTCAGCCGAAGGTAACAGTATTCCTTAATTCAGTTCTTTTCAAGTCTCAAATTCAGCCATATAGCTATCTTCATGCAAATTTGTGCACTTGCAGATTAGCTCAGTCGTTATTATATTTTATATTTAGTCATATATCTTGTTTTTAGTTGTGCATGTCATCATATAGCCTCAGTTCCTCAGTATTTTCATCTTAACTAGTCTCATTCGAGGATGAATGTTCCCAAGGGGGAGATAATGTAATACCCTGTACTTTTCCTAGCTATATTTAGACCTAAGAATGTCAAGGATTAGTTTAAAAAATGAATAAATCCTAGTACATATAGAATTTTCAAGATCTAGACCCATCAATGTGTAGAAAATTGCCTCAGCTTTCCAATGAAACTAATTTTTCCATAATCTGATACTCGATTGAGAAGTTATGGTATTTTTAGTAAAACAGTATAACATTTTGACAGTCACCGCATTGCGGCGAAGGGAGATTTCACAATTTTCAAACTCCAGTGGACCTCCGCGATTGGCCCACATTACGGTGAGGTCCTATTTCCTAATTGTTAATTTCAAGAGGCTCACAGTGATGGTTGCGCGTCACGGTGATGTAATACCCCAAAAAATCCAAACCAATATTAGAGCCATGTACCAAGCTTATGAATAGTACATCATGGTTCTTTTATAGTTTTATGAGTAAGTTAAATGTATATTAAGGCTTCAAATAACTCTCAGCTATCACACCAATCAAAACATTCCTTACCGATTGAATTCTTAAGAATGATATTGGTATAGTCAACTTCAAACGAGCATATCTCTCATTATACTTGTAATTTTTGAGCTCATGACCTATCAATAGATATATAATTGAATTATCTTTCCAACGATACCAGTTTTGCCTAAATACGATATCGGACCAAAGAGTTATCCCTATTTTATTCCAGCATGTCAAGCTGAAAAATGGTGACGACGTTTCTGACAGGCTGTCACGTTTTTGACGACCTTTTTGACAACGTTGTCACATTCTGACGACATTTATGATGACGTCATCAGCCTTGGGCATAAAATAAAGAATTTGGACCACTTTTGTGACGACCATTCGTGACGGCCTATCACGGACCTGACGGCCTGTCACGGATGGCGTCAAGTATATTTTTCCAGCAATTCAAGGGAGTTTTGACAAGGGTATTTTGGTTATTTACTTCACCTTCCATGACTTATAACCCTAAAGAGGTGTAATTTTTCCCATTTTTCTTCAGTTAAGCATCTTAAAACCCTCTCTTACACTCTCAACCACAAGATTAGGGTTTCCATCAATCTCATCTCTCAAAAGAAAGATTCAAGCTTTTTTCCAAAATAATCAAGAATTAAGTTTCTCAATTAAAGAACTCTCCAGCAAATCATCAAGGTTTCCTTTCTAAGTTATGCGTCTATTCATTCATGGACTTCTTTCTTCCATGAAGTTCAAGAACCCTTTTTTTTTCTAAAACTATATATTATGGTTTTCATGTTATAAATGGATTGTTGATCATGTTTATGTGTTGAATGATGCCAAGATAGAATCTTTAGGTGTTATTATGAATCTATGACATCATATGAGTTGAAAACATGTACGTTTGATTATTTATGATGAGTAATTGTATGATTTACACCTATGCCTAAGTTGTGCATGTAAGGTGTTTGATAAAATACCTAAGAGACTAGAAATCATGCATTATAGCTAAATTGTGACTAAGTGAAGTATTCATGATAGGCCTTTATGATTCAATGTCATCCATGTTGATAATGTGTCTTATGAACACTGTTGGATTACTCATGAACTAGTCTTATGGAATTATGCTATGCTTACTTGCAAAACCCACTCATGTACAAGATGTAGAATACCCATGTACTTCATGAAATTCCCCAAGTTATGATAATATGGATTGTAGTTATAGTATGTAATGAGCATGATATTGAAAACTATGCAAGAATATAAATGTTGTATAAAATTCTCTTCCATTAAATAGATTGTTGAGAACCATGCTTGGTATGAAATCCCTTATTTGTGATATTGTGGATTCTGGACTCTACTTTTATGATCAAGTCAGTCATGTGTGTCAGTTTTCTTCCATCGAGTCCTGGGGGTACTTGTACCCAAAAAATATAGTTGTGTGCCTAGAGCCATGTCATGTTTTCATGATACTCTCAATCAAGCCATAATCTATAGAAATCGGTCAGTCATGTGACTCAGGAAAACTCAGTAATCTCAGTAGTTCAGTATTCTTAGTAATCTCAATGCTCAGTAACCTCAGTAATCACAGTAAATCTCAGTAACTTCAGTACTCTTTATCAGTGCTCTGAACTCATTATATTTCATCCGTCATCGGAATCCAGTAAACTCAGTTTTAGCTCTGCTAAACAATACCACTAATTTTAGTTCAGTTAATCAGTATCAGTTCAGCAAATTAGTTTATTTAAATTATTTAGTTCAGCCTAGTTATTTGGTTCAGTGTCTTTCAGATGCGAGTAGGATTCTGCACCAAGTGAACCTAGGGATGGGGGCTCACCCGCTAGAATAGGACTGAGATCCCTAGAACCAATCCCTAAGTTCCATAACTACGTTGCCAGCGTAGGTACGAGATGTTAATCGTTAGATAGGACTGACATACTCAGGGGTCACCCGTTAGCACATTTATATGTATAGGACTGATCCCAGAAGTCACCCTAGATTAGGACTGAATCCACAGTAGATGTCTTTACTTGTGGCGCATTATTGACACCCTGCCAGTCAAGGTAGAGATTGGAACCCAGTCAGCTTATCTTGGGGCATATGGGTTAGATGAACACATCCCACAGTTTTAGTTACAGACTCAAGGATTTCAAACACAGTCAACTCAACTTAGTAGTACAGATTCAGTACTATTAGATACAATCAATGCTTATCATTGTAAATAGACTTCAAGATCACCCATTAGCTAGGATAGATCTCAACTATGATTAATCAGTATCAGAATTATTATATTTAAAGATCACCCGCTAGATAGGACTGATCTCAGACTAAGTCAAATCATCCTTATTATCAATATACTCATGATCACCTGCTAGATAGGACTGATCTCAGATTTAGTTACTCCAAGTAGAACGAAACTCAGATAGTTCCATCAGAACATAGACTGTCAGATACAGTCGCTCAGTATCGGTTATATCAATTAGTCTGATTATTATAGTTATATTAGATATATCAGTTGTCATAGCTCACGCTACCAGTATTCAGTTTCATAACTGTTAGACACAGTCATTTAAACCAGCTCTTCATAATTTGAACTGTCAAAAATAGTCAATAATCTATTTAGTACCTTAGTAATAATAAAGTCGTGTCGTTAGCATTCAGAATCAGTAGTCAGCATCATTACGAGTTTAGTTATAGTTTTTTATGCATATATGTATTCTTATGTTCATATTAGTTAGCATTGTTCATGCATATAACCCTTTGCATTTAGCCTACCTCAATCGTATACTCAGTACATTCAGATGTACTGACGTATTTGTGCTATGTTGCTTTCTTTTATGTTACACCATAGGTTCAAAGGCACGAGCTCCAGATCAGCAGTAGCATTCCAGTGTTCACAGTTTACTGTGAGTCCTTCTCATTCGAGGATAGTATGATTATTGCTACATTTACTATTTAGTTGCTAGATGGAGTTAGTTGGAGACATGTTCCTACAACTCCTTATTCAGTTCAGTTAGAGGCTTTCAGACTAGATGTCAGAGCCTAAGGTTCAATAGAGTCCTAGGAAGTCTGAAATCCGTATCTAGTAGAGTCTTGTACATGCGTGTGGTGTGCACCACACTTATGTGCAGGAGGCTATGAGATGTTTTAGGAATAGTTTCCCTTCTTTCAATATTCATGTCGTGCCAGTAAGCTAGTTTAGCAATCGACCAGCCAGATTTATATAGCTTGTTTTCTCGTCCTTGCATCTATACATGCTATTCAAAACCTCAGAGAATGTAACAACTTCAAGGTAGAACCTCCTAGTAGTTGCAAGTTCAGTTCATCTCATGCATCATACATTAGTTTCAGACTCCCAATGTTTAGTTATAATCTTGTTCGTAGATACCCTATGCATCACCCAGTATCTCCGTAAGATAAGCATTCTTAGAGGGACATAGCGTCCCAAGGGGGAGATACCCCACTTTCTCTTAATGCTCTCATGCCTTAGATCCTACAATTTCTCCTTGCATAATGAATTCAATCTAGAATAGAGGGTACTTATAAGTTGACTTTCAAGTTTGACCTTAGCTGTAAGTCAAGTATTCAGAGGTTCAGTTCAGTTGATGATGTTCAGTCCATATGTCACGTAGAAGAATCAGTCATGTTCTCATGTTTTAGTTCAATCTTAGTGCCTTTACCATTGCATGTTCAGTCACATGTTCGTGAGTCAGTTCAGTCATGTATTCACGCATCAGATATGTATGGTTAGCTTATTAGTACTTTCAGTCATGTATTCACGTACTATGTCAGTCATATAATCATGCATCAGATATGCATGGATTCAACTTATCGGTTAAGCATCAGATATACATTCTTAGTTTGAGAAATTCAGTTTATAGGAACACTCAATCCTACATTCATAAATCAGCTTCCCATGCATTAGATATGCATGTACAGTATGATATGCTCAATTTTCAGTCATGTCAGCCATGAAATTATGATCAGTCATTCCAGCTATATATACATCGTTTTATCTTTTCTCCCCTCTCAAGCAGTCATCATTCGAGGACAAATGTTTCCAAGGGGGGGATATTGTAATACCCTATAAAATCTAAATCGATATTAGAGCCAGGTACCAAGCTCATGCATAGTACATCATGGTTCTTTTATAGTTTTATGAGTAAGTTATATGTATATTAAGGCTTCAAAAAACTTCCAGCTATCAGACAAATCAAAACATTCCTTACCAATTGAATTCTTGAGAAGGATATAGGTATAGTAAAATTCAAATGGGTATATTTCTCATTATACTTGTAATTTTTGAGTTCATGACCTATCAACAGATAGATAATTGAATTATCTTTCCAACGATACCAATTTTGCCTAGATACGATATCCGATCAAAGAGTTATCCCAGTTTTATTCAAGCATATCAAGCTGGAAAATGGTGACGAAGTTTCTGACGGGCTATCACATTTCTGACGACCATTTTGACGATGTCGTCATATTCTGACGACATTTATGTTGACATCATCAGTCCTGGGCAGAAAATCAAAATTTAGACCACTTTTATGATGACCATTCGTGATGGCCTATCACGGACCTGACGGTCTGTCACGGATGACGTCAAGTATATTTTTCCAGCAATTCAAGAGCATTTTTGCAAGGGTATTTTGGTCATTTCCTTCATCTTCCATGACTTATAACCCTAAAGAGGCGTAATTTTTCCTATTTTTCTTCAGTTAAGCATCTTAAAAACCCTTTCTTACACTCTCAACCATAAGATTAAGGTTTTCATCAAACTTATCTCTCAAAAGTAAGATTCAAGCCTTTTTCCAAGATAATCAAGAATTAAGTTTCCCAATCCAAGAACTCTACAGCAAATCATCAAGGTTTCCTTTCTAAGGTATGTATGCGTTCATTCATGGACTCCTTTCATCCATGAAGCTCAAGAACCCCTTTTTTATCTAAAACTATATATTATGGTTTTCATGTTATGAATGGATTATTGATCATTTTTACGTGTTGAAAGATGCCAAGATAGAATCTTTATGTGTTATTATGAATCTATGACATCATATGAGTTGAAAATATGTAATTTTGATTATTTATGATGAGTAATTGTATGATTTACACCTATGCCTAAGTTGTGCATGTAAGGTGTTTTATAAAATACCTAAGAGACTAGAAATCATGCATTATAGCTAAATTGTTACTAAGTTAAGGATTCATGATAGGCCTCTATGATTCAATGTCATCCATGTTGATAATGTGTCTTGTGAACACTGTTGGATTACTCATGAACTAGTCTTATGGAATTATGCTATGCTTACTTGCAAAACCCACTCATGTACAAGATGTAGAATACCCATGTACTTCATAAAATTCCCTAAGTTATGATATTATGGATTGTAGTTATAGTATGTAATGAGCATGATATTGAAAGCTATGCAAGAATATACATGTTGTATGAAATTCCCTTCCATTAAATAGATTTTTGAGAACCATGCTTAGTATGAAATCCCTTATTTATGATATTGTGGATTATGGACTCTACTTGTATGACCAAGTCAGTCATGTGTATCAGTTTCCTTCCACTGAGTCTTGGGGGTACTTGTACCCAAAAAATATAGTTGTGTGCCTAGAGCCATGTCATGTTCTTACGATACTCTTAGTCAAGCCTCGATCTATAGAAATCAGTCAGTCATGTGACTCATGAAAACGCAGTAATCTAAGTAGTTCAGTATTCTCAGTAATCTTAGTGCTCAGTTTCCTCAGTAATCACAATAAATCTGACTAACTTCAGTACTCTTAGTCAGTCCTCAGAAGTCATTATATTCCATCCATTATCGGAATCTAGTAAACTTAGTTTTAGCTCCGCTATACAATACAACTATTTTCAGTTTAGTTAATCAGTATCAGTTTAGTTAAGTTGTTTAGTTCAGCCCAGTTATTCAGTTCAGTGTCTTTCAGATGCGAGTAGGATTCAGCACCGAGCGAACCTAAGGATGGGGGTTCACCCGCTAGAATAGGACTGAGATCCCTAGAAGCAATCCCTAAGTTCCATAACTACATTTCCAGCATAGGTACAAGATGTCACCCATTAGATAGGACTGACATACTCAGGGGTCACCCGTTAGCACATTTATATTTATAGGACTGACTCCACAGTAGATGTCTTTATTGGTGGTGCGGTATTGAAACCCTTCCAGTCCGGGTAGAGATTGGACTCCAGTCAACTTATTTTGGGGAATGTTGGTTAGATGAACACATCCCACAGTGTCAGTTACAGAATCAGGGCTTTCAGACATAGTCAACTCAGCTTAGTAGTACAGATTCAGTACTGTTAGATACAGTCAATAATTATCATTATAAATAGACTTCAAGATCACCCATTATCTAGGATTGATCTCAAATATGATTAATCAGTATCAGAATCATTAGATTTAAAGATCACCTGCTAGATAGGACTGATCTCAGAGTAAGTCAAATCATCCTTATTATCAATATACTCATGATTACCTGCTAGATAGGACTTATCTTAGATTTAGTTACTCCAAGTAGAACAGAAATTAGATAGTTCCAACAGAACTTAGACTGTCAGATACAGTCGCTCAGTATCAGTTATTTCGATTAGTCCGATCATTACAGTTATATCATCTATATTAATTGTCATTGCTCATATTACCAGTATTCAGTTTCAGGACTGTTAGACACAGTCATTTTAACCAGTTCTTCATAATTTGAACTATCATAAATAGTTAATAATCTATTCAGTACCTCAGTAACAGTAAAGTCATGTTGTCAGTATTCAGAATAAGTAGTCAGCATCATTAAGAGTTTAGTTATAGTTGTTTATGCATGTATGTATTCTCAAATTCATAGTAGTTAGCATTGTTTGTGCATATAACCCTTTGTATTTAGCCTACCTCACTCGTATAATCAGTACATTCAGACGTACTGATGCATTTATGCTATGGTGCTTTCTTTTATGTTACACCATAGGTTCAAATGCACGAGCTCCAGATCAACAGTAGCATTCCAGTGTTCACAGTTTACAATGAGTCCTTCTTATTCGAGGATGGTATGATTATTGCTACATTTACTATTCAGTTGCTAGATGGAGTTAGTTGGAGACATGTTCCTTCAACTCCTTATTCAGTTCAGTTAGAGGCTTTCAGACTAGATGTCAGATTAGATATTCAAATCTCATTATTTTCAATATTTATGACTTATTTTGGTGTTGTTATACCTTTTTCTAATATTTTGTTATCAGACATTTATTCAGTTCGAATCTTATGGCCTTTCATGTTCATGTTTCTGCATTTTATGATATATTATGCAGTATACAGGTACAGATATCAGTCATGGGTTAGCTTGTGGTCCTTCTGGGTCATGAGCACCATGTAGCATTCCGCTTCAGAAAATCAGGATGTTACAGGTGATGGCCTAAATGTCATTTCAGTGGCTTACCGTGATAGCTCCACGTCATGTTGATTTTCCAGTTCCTAATGCTCCCTTATCTGGTGACCCATCGCGATAGTGGCACATTGCGGTGGGTGGCCAAATTGGTATTTTCCAGCTTTATGGAAATTATTTCAAAAGGCTAGTTTGGTCTATTCCCATGCCCCAAATCATGTAAAACATGAGATTAATCATATTCTAAGCATTGTATGCTCACTTTTCAACAAATTTCTAATTCAAGATCTTCAAGAATTCATCTTGAAAATCATCAATAGGAACTCAAAGTTCAAGTTTCTTTATCTAATCACCAATTGAAATATGTGGGGTTTTGAACAAGGATACATTTTCCATCCTTGTTCCCAAAACCAGTTTTTAATTACAAATTTACATTCTTTTATATGAATTTTAAATTAGGGTTCATACCTAAATGTTGCTATTTGAATATTATGAGATTTCAAGTGATTTGGATGTTGAATTACATGTCTACTTTCATAAATTTATGCATGTCACTATACTTTTTAGATTTTGAGTTGAATTATAAAAACTTTCATTATCGAGAATGAGCTTTATGACGATTTTACATGAAATTGATGCATGGGTTATCAAGCCCTATTGATTGTTGCTATTTCAAGAATGATTATGCTTTTAAGCATCTTATGATATGTTTATAGACAACTTTGAATAAAGATTTGATCTTTTGGTATTTAACCAAGATATGAAATCCACTTTATAGTTTAAATTAAGTTTTGAATGAACAGATACACAGTTAGCTTTCAGTATGAAATATTATGACTTTTAAAAGTAGATTTTCTATAAAATGAGCATACACATTAAAGGGAGTAGTATTTAGCACCGAGCAAAAAGTGTGGGTATAGTGCATCCTACTTTCCTAGAACTACAAGACAACGTAGATACAAATTCGGTATTCCTATTTCTAAATGGATGACAGTTACAGATGTCATCACTTAGCTCAGGTTATACTCCCTGGCAAGAGTATGACACCTCTCCCCAACGTGAGGTTTTTCTTAGAGGGAAATGAGACGTTGGACTCCATGATACCTCACATGATTTATGTCGGTTAAGACAACCTCCCTGCTAGTAAAAGTAAATAAAAAACTTTTGAGTAAATTTCCCTACTAGTAATAATAATACAACAGCTTTGAAAGAATTTCCCTACAGTTTAACAGAAAAGAATGACAGATAACAGTTCATTTTTTAAACTTTAAATGTGATGGCTCACCAGATTTACGTAGTATGTTTTATTATTCATGATATATGATTTTCAGATTTTAGTTTTTCCAGCCATGTAAGTCATTACGTACAACACCCATATTATGAATTTTAGTAACATTGAGATATTACTTTTACTTATGCATTCACCCCATATACTCAGTACACCCTCAAAGTACTGATCCACATATACATCTATGTGCTACATTGTCTCATAATGTAGGTTCAGCTGCTCATTCTCAATAGCATGAGTGATTTTAGGCATCTCTATCTACATCTCGACAGTTGGTGAGTCTTCATGATTCGAGGGCCCATTTATCTAGATTTTCAGCTTTCATAGTATTTGGGTTGTTGCTTTAAATTTAGTCTGAGTCAGTTGGGGTTTTGTCCCAATGTCTCTCTTTTTTCTTAGTAGTAGAGGCTTGCCGAACTGCTAGCTATTATATTCAAACTTTCAGTGTTAGTTATCCAGATAGTGTATTCAATTTATCTGAGATAATTTTAATATAATTTAGTATTTTATTATCTCTATCCGATTAAATTTCTTTTATATGAGTTATAGACTTAGTAATAGGCTTACAGGGTTAGCTTGAGACTATTTGTAGTGTTAAGCACTGTGTGACATCTCGGGACAAGGTTTTGGGGCGTTATATTTGTAAACATCAAAATTTTGTGGACTCCACAATAAGAATCCAAATTCTATTAGAGTTCTTGGAGGCTACTTTACCCTAAACCTACCTTGGTAGCTTCACTACCCTAAATCCTAAATCGTTTCTTTTAAAAGGGGAAAATTTCTCTGAAAGAGGCATCTCCAGTAGCCCACAAAATGATGGGATATTCATAAAGAGATCAAAACCTTATCTTTTGATAATAAAATACACTCAATCAAATATATCAAGAAGATTCACCACAATCCCTCCTTTCATGAAGATCAAATTCATATATTCCTAGGATCAAGAAATACTCTACTAACTACCCTCGAATTACTTAGAAAAACAAGAAAGAAGAATCAAGGGAAAAAAAAATTTGTACCCACATATTCTTTATCAATAAAAAATATTATTATTTGTGATTGTGATTTATTTTTTCCTCCATAAAATTATGTTGGAAATAAATTGGCACGCCCAGTGGGACAATCTCTACCTCTCATCTTACCCTTTCAAACATCAAAGTTTAAGAACTACAAAATGACTTCCAAAAGGTCAATTCACAATCAACTACCTATAAAGTCATTTTTTTCAAATTCTCTATTGTATTAGAAAGCATTCTTGGTGTTACTTTTGGAAGCTTTGGAGTTGTCATAAGGAGTAAGGCCAACATGCTAGGATAACAAAGACATTAAGAGTCATCCGAGTCAACTCTAATTTCGGATCTTCAACCGCAAAAGCAGTAAATTCCCATGCAAGTTCATCAGAAGAAGAAAGTAATGTGGCATAAACACTTAAGAAGACTCTAGCTCTACTTGAGTACTATTGCTTGAAATACTTTGGTACAAAGAATGATGGTAGTTTAACCAACACATCGTCTCCAATTACACATCATAAGCTGAGTACTTTGAAGATCAAGTTATGAGATAATCCGTGTTACTCTCCAGAATCTCCAGTAATTATGCAAGCAATAGTGACTAATGCCTCATTTGTAGAGGAGCAGCTTGCAAACCTAACAAAGGTAAATAAAGGTCTTACTAAGTATGCGCAAAATCAAGACTCTCAGATTGATAATTTGGGGTATATAATTAATGTTTTAGCTTATCCATGCACATGGGAAAGCTCCAAAAGTTCTTGAGACATAACATCCTAGAAAAAAAACTCCACCAGCAAAGGAGTTATAAGTTTCTTCTTGGGGAATGATCCTGATTGATCAGTTGAAAGAGTTCATTGATGGAACTCTCAAATAAAAGTATGAAGTTGCCAAAAATTATTTTATGACATACGCCAAGCTCTACACTGCAAGAATTGAAAGCCTCAAAATGTCTGTTAGCTATCAACCCCCAAAAGTTTTAACAATTGAGGGCAAAGGAAAACCAAAACAATATGTCGCACACTTTGTTGAGACGTTTAATAATATTGGAACTTATGGTGACTATATTGTCAAACAATTTGGTCACTTCGTAAAGGAAAATTCCTTTGATTAGTATACAGACCTTGAACCCAACTCCATCGATAGTTGAGAGAAACTGGAGCATGAGTTCCTAAAACACTTTTATAGTACAAGGCGTACAGTGAGAATGGTAGAGATTATGATTACTCATCAAAGAAGGACAAGCCAATCATTGACTTCATCAATCGATGGAGAAATGCAATTCTAACTGCAAATAAATAGTCAACAAACTTGATCAATACAAATGTGCATCCAAGGAATGCACTGGGAGCATCTTTATATCCTGAAAGAAATTAATTCAAAATCCATTAAAGAGTTAGCTACTCATGCTCATGACATGGAGCTGAGCATGTAGTTTGCTAGAAAGGGAGTAGCGTCTATCCATGACCCTGGATTAGCATATGGCAAGTGTGGAATCGCTTGTGTTGATTTTTTTTATTTTGAAACATGGGTTTCTCAAAAATCTAATTCCTTTGAGTTCTACGCAGGATTTAGGTGCTTTGTGTGACATTGAATAGAGGGTTTAGGGTTTGATACACCTGATAACGCTCAAATTAAACTCTTGAATGGGTGTAAGCAATTATTGTCAATATAAAACCCAACTAGGTTGGGGTCAAATCCCACAAGGAATAGGGTGTGAACATCAATTTATTTACGAAACGCTTTACTGATAGTTTGTCGTTTATGAAAGATGAGGGTTTAAGGTTCACAATGAATCAATTTCATATTAGAACTTTAGTGTTGTAATCAATATAAATGGGAAACTAGAGCTATGTTCACCAAAGGTTTTGGAAATTGACAGATACTAGGTAATGCTAGAGATTCTCGAAATGAGTAGAACAACAGAATATTCCTGACGATTATAGTATCTGACTTATCTCTCTACCTCACCAGACAATTTATTAACTAATTCTCTCAAACTTAGATAACTTAACTATTTCCAATAGAAGGTTATATCAGGTAGATTAATCCAGTTATGGCATTAATCATTAAATAGAAGGTTGGTAGCTTTTGAGTCCCTGTTGATAATTCATGTCCTCTAGTCTATTTCTCCATTAGAAACAAATAAAACCTAAGGAATAATCTAATGTTTGCAACCCCTAGATTTCAGTTAAGACAACAGAATTTCAAGATGTTCTACTGCTCTTTGAATCCGTTAAACAACTAGTATCGTATCAAACCCTAATCCATGGATCCCATAACCTAGGCTAATGGAATTAGCCGCTCATGATTTGATGAACGAAATCACAAGTTGAATTCATAATATTAAGGATAACTTACGATTAGATGGAAGACAACGAGTAATCTCTTTAGTTAAATTCATAAAGTAGAAACCGAAAAAAAATAGTTGATAAGAACAACTAAGAATAATTGATAAAAGAAAACAATGTGTGTCTCTCTCTTCTCCAATGTAAAATTGTTCAGATAGATGAATTATCAATGAATCAAAAAGCCTAAAAGATGATATTTATACTAAATCCTAAACAAGGAAATAAAATAACAAAATTAATAAAATTGTTCAGAATAAGTGATGCCCAAGCTGACGCCGTGTTAAGAAGTTCATGCCCTATCACGGATGGCGTGAGAGACGCTTCAGTTGCCTTCAAGTTCTATCTTAGGCTGACGATGTGGCTAACGCCGCATTAGGGATCTGACGGAGTATCACCAACGTCGCCAGATATCTTCTCCCATGCTAACTTTCTACTTAAGGCTGACGCCATTCTTGATGCCTTATCATGACTTTGATGCCACGTCACCAGCATCGTCAAAAATACTCCTCAAACTGTAACTCCCTGGTTAAGACTGACGTCAATGTTGATAGGCTATCACGAGGCCGACGACTTATCATGGAGGTCATCAGCCATGTTTTCTTCTATTTTACTCAGATTTTCAACTCTTTTGCTTCATTATTGTTTATATTCATTTCTTCAGCCTTTTTCTGCAATAGCATGAGCAAACACATCAAAGCAACAAGAGTTGCTTCAGAATTCATAATTTTTTTGAGCTAAAAAGCATTAAATGTGTTAGCTTTTGCTCACACATCAACACCCTCAACTTAAAATAATTGCTTGTCCTCAAGCAACAACTAACTAAGATAATACGACGAACATTCTGCAGTTAACAACCAATTTAGCTTAAAACGCAGTTTACCATCTCCAAGGTCAACCAACTCAAAATTACTATGCAATTTATTAAAAAGCAACAATGTAACACAAAGGCTTCTACCCATGGCATCAACTAAGTACCAACAGTCATGCATGTATCAATATACACTACCCAAACAAGTAAGTAACTTAGCAAGATACTAGTGTGCCCTCACAATAAAGAAATTCCCCTCTTTCTCTCATGTCAAACATCAAAAATATAAACACGGGGATCATCATAAAGACACTCACTCTCAAAATGAAGTTCAAACCAGTGTATATCAAATACCATATTGTTGCCCTTATCGTCATTACCAAGGTTTCCAGCTAGGTACACTAGGATCACTATAGGTCTTTCTTTGGCTTGTAACGTAGGCTAGGGCTGGTATGATATTATACAGCATTTTGAGTGACTAACCTCCTTGGCACTACCTTAACTTGTGGGGTCCACTTATTAACCTTTTTTTCTCTTTTTTCTTTTCTTTTCTTTTCTTTTTCTCTTTTTCTCTTTTTCACTTTTCTTTTTCCTTGATCACACTTTCAGGATGGGTGCACTTCTTTTTATTTAAGCAGAGTTTCTTTTCTTGCTCTTTTTAGACAACACCCAACCTTTTATTCTTTTTCTTTGATTCTTCCTCTTCTACTCTACCCTTCCTCATACCTAACTTATATCATGCAGCCCTATAATAGCCACCCTCAACTTAGGTTGTTTGCCTACGTTAAGATGCACAGTGTCCAAGGAAGACCAAGGACAAAACAGGTCCATTATGATCTAAATAGGAATGTGACAGGTTTCATAGAAAGAAAATAGTCAATTCAGGCTCAAAACAGGAATAAAGGGATTTTATACATTTAGGGAAGTCATTTAGGCTAAAAGTGACTTATAATCCAAAACGGCCTATGATCCTTTCCTAACCCCTATCTCTCAACCAAGCCAAGACGAACTGGATAAGTTCTAGATTCAGTAATACAACAGGAAGCACAGTAAGGTCTCACACACATATGGCACACAAGTATTTCACTAGATACTACCTATCTGGTTCCTGAAGTTGTTCCGCATTGATTGTTAAGAACTAAACTAATGCCCTAACTAGATGCACAATAGTCACAATTTGAGTCAATCCACACAGTCATGCAAAACAAACCTTCGGAGAGGTATTCAAAATCACAAAAATCAGTTGACTAACTACAGAACTTGAACTACTCCTAGTTATTTACATAATATGCTACAACAACATGTTTCCCTACACCCTTAACTTAAAATCAAAAAAAAAAATAAAACTAAGGGTTAGGATATACCTGGAGTCAATTAAGTCTCAAATCATGGGTCCTCGACCCTGCAATAGTGTCATCCTCATCAAGAGATTTTCTCTGCTCCAGTTTAGCTCTTCCTCTAGATGAGGATCCTACAGCCCTTGCTCGCAGTGCTTCTTCCCATTTCTAGTTTTCTACTAGGGACGCCTGCATTGCCTTTTTATAAATCTGCCTTCTCCTGATCTGTCAGCTCATCATATGCTTGTTGTGTCTTCTCCTCCTTCTTCTTCTTCTTCTTTGCCTTTTTTTTCAGTTTTGCTCTCATTCTCATCATCTTTTTGCCTCTTTCTCTTCCCTTTTTCAGTTTCTTTGTCTTTCTTTTTTTCTTTTCCACTGGCACCGTAGTGAGATCAAGAATTGGGGGGTCAGCCTCAAATTTCTCGTCTATCTGCACTACAGAGGTCATAGACTTGTGTTGTTGCACTACCACTATCTCAGCTTTTAACTTTTCTAGGGCCACTCTGAATTCAGTAGGCTCTGCTTCAGTCAACTCCTGTCCTCTTGCATAAAAATGGTTCTCCAGATCCGCAACCTATGCAGGCAAAGTAGTAAAGGGCTCAAGAGCATCCCTAATTCTCTTATATACAACAACAGCAAATTCTCAGCAAAGGCACGAAACTGTGTCTCACACCATCTGGCCAGTTTGGCCACTTTTCTGATATCAATAGGCTGGGATGCAGCTTTTGCTGGTGCTGTAGGAATTGATGGACCTGGATCATCATCAGAAACTGAACCTGTCTATGCAGCCTTAGAAACTTACATCTCAATCTCAGGTACTAAACTAGGACCTGCAACTGATGGGTTCACCTCAACCCTCACCCCTCTATCAAGTGTCAGTCTTGGCTGATTTTTCTCATAGCGAATTGGGTTATGGATCTTGGTGGCATACAACATATCATCAATCCCGGCAATATATGGTACCCCTGCCTCTATGCATAGCCTAGTAATCAGACAAGGGAATGGATAAGCAGTGTTAGACCTCATTACCGAAATCTTGATCTCTTCAGTAATAGACTCCCTAAAATTCAGCTTAAGGTTGTCCACAAGACATGTGACCAATATAGCTCGATCATCACCTACAATATTATCTCCATCGGTCGGTATCAAATGGGTGGGCATAATACCCCACCAGAATTTTGCCTCTTGAGTCAAAGAAGCCTTGTAAATACGCTCACTAGGTCAGTTCATCCATAAAGGATCTCCCTTAGCTTTAAGTGTAGCTAACCAAGGACGCTGGTCCTCCTTACTTTTTAGACGATGGTAGAATGCAGGATTTATGACCTGAAGAGTGAAATTGGGTCCATGTAGAAATCTATTGATAGTCAAATCAGAAATATCTACATTTACCCCACGAACTGGAACTCTGGTCAGCAAAGGCTAGTCTGTTGTGGTCTCTCCACATTTGCACATGCTTTCTAATCTAGACTGGTAGTTCGTATAGAACTCCCAAATTACTGTAGGACAAAACGGGTTACTTCCCTTAGCAGTCTATCCCAGCCCATAATCTTTGAACTTCTTCTCAACTGCAGGATACCCAGGCAATCTTATGATGATGACTCTCTTCTCTGGAAACACTGGCCATCTGGCAGATCTTCTATTTATTCTAATCAACCCTTTGAGGAAGATTTTTTCTTCTTCAAGGATCTGTCATCTAGTACTCTCTCGAACCTTCGGATTCTTGAATTTTATAAAAGTTTCCCAAACTAGGGGTTCCTTCTCAGCATAATTTTCAGTTGAGGGAGTTTCATAGGATGGTTCCTCAGAATCAGATATTTTAGACTCTGCATTTTCTGCCTCCGATTCTTTAGATTCAGCCTTCTCAGACTCAGTCTGATTAGATTCAGTTTGCATAGAACCCTTTTGCTCCGAAGGCTCACTCTCAGCTGGGGTGGTAGTCTCAGTATCATTACTATCCTCCACCGCAATGGGTTTAGGTGGAGAAGGTGTCTTTGGGATGGGTTTCTTTCTTCTCCACCTGAGCAGTGGTTCTTCATCTTCATAATCCGAGTCTTCATCAATAAGCTTACGAACCACCTTAGGCTTGGCAGCTTTCTTGGGAGTGGTGGTAGTCTCAGTATCATCACTATCCTCCACCGTAATAGGTTTAGGTAGAGAAGGTGCCTTTAGGTTGGGTTTCTTTCTTCTCTACCTGAGCAGTGGTTCTTCATATTTGTAATCAGAGTCTTCATCAATAAGCTTATGAACTACCTTAGGCTTGGCAACTTTCTTGGGAGTGGTGGTAGTCTCAGTATCATCACTATCCTCCATCGTAATAGGTTTAGGTAGAGAAGGTGCCTTTGGGCTGGGTTTCTTTCTTCTCTACCTGAGCAGTGGTTTTTCATATTTGTAATCAGAGTCTTCATCAATAAGCTTACGAACCACCTTAGGCTTGGCAGCTTTCTTGGTAGTCTTAGGATTTTTGCTTTTAGGTGCCATTAGAATGTTCCTGAACTATAAGACAAACACAAACAAAAAATCAAGGTATGACAGTAAAACATGCTATTCAAATTCACTTTTTTTCATTATTGCTTGACATCATAGATGATAAGGCGTCACATTGATGATAGCCTATTAGCTATGTTGTCAGCCTTAAATAGAACTAACATATTTTTATCAAAGTTATGACGACATTCCTGATAGGGCATCACAGTTGTGATAGCCTATCAGGGTGGTCGTCAGCCTTAAACAGTGAATGCTCCCTTTTTTTTTAATTTTCTAACGACGTAGCTGATAAGGCATCACGCTTATGATTGCCTATGAGCAACGTCGTTAGCTCAAAATTGTTCCCCACTCAAGTTGCTTTCTTAATTTTGGGACCAAATTCCTCGTATAATTATATGGAATTCTTGTTTTTGTACTTAGGGTGTTAAATTTTTGCAATTTAGACACAAAAACCCTAATTTTCTGATTTTCCATGCCAATGCAACTTGAACTCAAGTTTCTCCTCTCTAAGAATCATGTTATCAACACTTTTCCACTTCAACTACAAGAGAACCAAGTTATGGGCATACCTGATGAGTTGACTCCACTTGATTACATGATAGAGTCAGAACATGAAAGATGGACTTTGATTTTCTTGCTATCCCACAACTATCAGGTAGAAGAGGTTTCCTTGTACACTTGGGAGTGTTTTAAAAGGAAAGAAATATCCTATATAAGGAAATAAACTAAAATCTTACAAGAAAATAAAATAAAGCGGGAACCTGAAGGGTTTTACACCTGGGCTGGGCCAGATTTAGATCGAATTGGGCCCAAAATTTTCAAAATAACACAATGGCTAACTCCAACTCATGATAAGCCATCAGAAATATGATAGCTTATCATGGAGGTCATCAGCCTTAACAGAGAAGGTCTAACCCTCTGATCTTTTTGATGACTTTGGTGATAAGTCGTCACAGTTGTGATAGCCTATCACGAATGTTGTCAAGACCACTTGACTTGCATTCTTCAAATTTTACCTTGACATTTTTGTACCCCTTTAGTTCCTTCCTATTACTACCTAAATGAAAAAAAAAACAAAATGTATAAAAATAAAATTTTAGGTTGCCTCCCAATAGCGCATGATTTAGTGTCGCGGCACGACTTGGTTATCTTGACTACTCAGACTTCATCAAGATGCCATATCACTACCTCATTACCACATTCCTGGAATACATCCACAACTGAGAAGATGTTCAGCTCCTTCAACTGCTTCATAGGAGGTTGGATTTTAAATCTGGCCTTCTTTTTCCCATATCTAAACTTGAGCTCATTGAGCTCCATATCGACCAATACTCTCCCCGTGGCTAATAATGGTCTATCCAAGATGATGGGTACCTCAAAATCAACATCACAATCCAATATCACAAGGTCTGCAGGCAGAATAAAATCATCCACCTTTACCGGCACATCCTGTAATATACCAACCGATCGCTTAATTGATCTATTTGCCATAACATGACACATCATTGTGAGGGTAGGCTCCCCCAATCCAAGCATCTTGTAGATATCAAGCAACATCAGATTTACACTTGCTCCTAAGTCAAATAAAGCTTTGGTAAACTTTATGGACCCAACTGTGCACGGTATGGTAAATGCTCCAGGATCAGGCTTTTTCTGCACTAAGGATTGTGAAGACGCAGCACCACAGTGATGGATGTTGTCCACCGGATCACACATACCTTCCGCTTCTTTGTTAGCAATTCCTTCATAAATTTAACATAGTTTGGCATTTGCTCAAGTGCCTCCATCAATGGTACATTCACAGTCAGTTGTTTCATTATTAACATAAACTTTCTAAATTTCTCGTTATCTTCTTTCTTTTTCAACCTCTGAGGAAATAGAGCTGGTGGTCTTGGCATTTGTTTTAATACCACTTCCTCTTACTTTTCGTCTTCTTTCTCTGATATGTCAACAAAGCTATTTAGCTTCTCAGACTCCACTGGATTGCTTCCTTCCAATTTATCAACACTTACCTCCTTATCTACAGATTTGCCCATAGAAGGGCCAGATAATATCTTACCACTATGAGTGGTAATCACCATACAAGAGCCATCAGTCCACAGGTTCTGAACAGTATTACTAGGTAAAGTTCCAGCTTTTCTCTGATTCAGAGTAGCCAAAAGTTGGCTCATCTGCTGTTCCAACTGCTTAATAGAAGCTGAACGTGAGCTAACCAACTGATTGAGGGTAGAAAACTCACTTTTCATATTAGTTACCCTCGAGTTGTATGCCTCCACTCCCTTCAACAACTTTTCCATTATGTCCTTTATGGACATCTTGCCAGAACTAGTTGTTGCAGTATTCCGACTTCCAGGAGGAATATATAAACCACTCCTGTCATTATTTTTTCTATAATTTCCCTGCTTCCTATGTTTATAATCAGGCTTGTCATAGAAATTCCGACCATGGTTCCTTCGTATATTTCCTCGGAAACCCCCCTAATTACTCACATAGTTTGCCTCAATATCAGCACCTGCAGATACAGTACCCTGAGAATCCATAGCCTTGACCATTTCAGTCTTGCCGGATAACAAGTTCTTAGACAACAAGTCCATCTGCGTCTTTAAATAGGCCATGTCCTAATCTCGCTCCTCATCCCTTCTACACTGCTCTTCCTTAATATCACCAGCAATTGTAGGGTTAGCCACTATAGAATATCTAGTGTGCAAAGCCCGACTCTGCTTAGTTATTCTATTCAGCATATCAGAAGTATCCAGAAAAGATATGTCAATGAACAAACCACCTACAGCATTGTCAACAATTGGCTTTGTCACAGAGTTGAAAGCTCTATACAAAGTCTCCATCAAGACCAAGTCTATCATATTATGGTTTGGACATTGTGTAAGTTTGTTCTTAAACCTTTCCTAAGTCTCTTGCAGTGCTTCAGTCAGAAGTTGCTAATCTCGTCCCTCAATTGTACCCTTCTGGAGGGTGGAAAGAACCATTCTATGAATGCATCTTTCAAATATCTCCAGTTAGTTATAGAGTCGGGCTCTAACTCATTCAACCACATTGTTGCCTCTCCAGATAAAGACAATGGAAATAACCTCAACCTGATTGCATTCTGGATCACTCTCAAATTGTCAAAGAATTTATAGATGGTGATGAAGTTCACTAAATTCATGTTCGGATCATCACCAGTCAAGCCTCCAAATAACCCTTTCAGATTCAAGAGTTGGATCATGGTACTTGTTATGCTGAACTTTGCACCTGGTGCCAACGGTGGAGGAATGATAGCACCCGTTGCACCATCTCCATCCATTCCTTGATCATATTTATCAGTCTCATATTGCATAGGCTGTTGACCATATCTACCTCGGACTGGATGATTTCTATTAACTTTTCGCTGCGGTAGTCCAGCAACTTACTCTGCTCTCCTTGGGTTTTGAGGATTCAGAAATTCCTCATCGCCCAAGTCCTCATCATCAGGGTTTTGGTGACGTGTTTGTTGACCCAAATTTCACATTCACCTTAGCCCTGGATAAAGCAGCTAGCTTTCTGCTTTCTGTTGTTCAGCCATTCTTCCAATTAGTTGAGGTTCCGGATTGATTGGTAATAGTGGTGCTCTGGAACTTCTCGTGATTGGAATAAACAACATTGTACCTGCAATAAACAAAAACAACAAATAAACGTAAATCAATGAAACTCAACTATCAGAAAATTTTGTGCACAAAATTTTAAGTCTACAACTGTATTCCCCGACAACAACGCCATTTTTGATAACACTCAAATTACATTCTTGAATGGGTGTAAGCGATCATTTTCAATATAAAACCCAACTAGGTTAGGTTCGAATCCCACAGAGAATAGGGTGTGAACGTCAATTTGTTTATGAAATGCTTTACTGATAGTTTACCATTTCTGAAAGATGGGGGTTTAAGGTTCGCAATGAATCAATTTTCACTTTCTGAACTTTAGTGTTGTAATCAATATAAATGGGAAACCAGAGCTATGTTCACCAAAGGTTTTGAAAATTGACAAATACTAGGTAATGCTAGAGATTCTCAGAATGAGTAGATCAACAGAATATCCCTGACGATTATACTATCTGACTTATCTCTTGACCTCACTAGACAATTTATTATCTAATTCTCACGAACTTAGATAACTTAACTATTTCCAATAGGATATTATCTCAGGTAGATTAATCCAGTTATGGCATTAATCATTAAACAGAAGGTTGGTAGCTTCCGAGTCCCTATTGATAATTCACGTCCTCTAGTCTATTTATCCGTTAGAAGCAAATAAAATCTAAGGCATAATCTAATGTTTACAACCACTAGATTTTAGTTAAGACAACAAAATTTCAATATGTTCTAATACTCTTTGAATCCGTTAAACACCTAATATCGTATCAAACCCTAATCCATGGATCCTATAACCCCGGCTAATGGAATTAGCCGCTCATGATTTGATGAACAAAATCACAAGTTGAATTTATAATATTAAGGATAACTTACGATTAGATGGAAGACAACGAGTAATCTCTTCAGTTAAAATCACAAAGTAGAAACCCAAAGAAAATAGTTGATAAGAACAACTAAGAATAATTGATAAAAGAAAACAATGTGTGTCTCTCTCTTCTCCTAAATCAAATTGTTTAGATAGATGGATTATAAATGAATCAAAAACTCTAAAAGATTCTATTTATACTAAATCCTAATTAAGGAAATAAAATAACAAAATTAATAAAAAAATTTAAAATAGGTGACGCCCAGGCTGATGCCGCGTTAAGATGTTGATGCCCTATCATGGAAGGCGTCAGAGAGGCTTCAGTTGCCTTCAAGTTCTATCTTAGTTTGATGATGTGGATGACACCGCATCAGGGATCTGACGGCTTATCACCAACGTCGTCAAATATTTTCTTCCCATGCTAACTTTCTGCTTAAGGTTGATGCCATTCTTGAAGCCTTATCACGACTTTGACGCTACGTCACCGACATCGTCAGAAATACTTCTCAAACTGCAACTCCCTGGTTAAGGCTAACGCCAATTCTAATAGGATATCACGAGGTTGATGACTTATCACGGAGGTTGTCATCCATTTTTTCTTCTATTTTTCTCAGATTTTCAACTCTTTTGCTCTATTATTGTTTATTCTCATTTCTTCAGCCTTTTTCTGCAATATCATGAGAAAACATGATGATAGGCGAATTTACACGCCTAAAGTGCTATATTTGACCCATATTTTAGCTATGTTTTAAGGAAAAAATATATAATTCATGCACTTTTAGTCCTTTTTCCTGTAAGTGAGATAACGAACATGATTAGCAAGTTTTCAGGTATAAATGATGCAAAATTCAGCATTTTATGGATAACTTGATGCCAAAGAAAGCTTCACGAAGGAAGGAAGATGAATCTTGGATGCCAAGGACCAAAAGTGGCGCATGGAAAATCTGTCCCGGGCAAAAACAACAATTCTGAAGACTTTGGGGACTAGCAGTAACTTATTAGGATTAGGATAATTATACATTAACCAAGTAGGATTGGGTTAAGTAATTCATTAGCTTAGTAGGAATAGGATATGGATGTTATAAATACCCTATTTTGCAAGAGATTTTTATTCATTCTACTTCTAATCAATACATTCCACACAATTCCCCCATTCCATCAATTCCCATCCATCCACCATCCATCCATCCATCAAAACAATTCTCTCTATTAATTCTTTGTTGACATTATTTTTCATCTATTCAATTCTTATTTTCCACAACAAGATAAACGTTACTTTGCAAAGGAGTTCACGCCTAACGCCTACAATACTTTACTACACGAGATCTTTATTGTTGTATAAAAACAATGTCGATTGTGATTTCCTTCGCACTCATGGGTAACTAAACTTCTCTATTGGGGTTATGGAATCCATATGAGCTACTATCTATTGCTATGAGTTTGTGAATTCGTGACACGTGTGTTGCTTATATCATTATTCTCTTCATCTTAATGCAAATTCTTGTGGCTGTAGATGCATAGAATACGCTAGTATAGCATTAACTTGTTTGAAAGAAAAGTTATATGTCTGGAAAAGAGATAATGTCAAGGTAATAGGGTCCCATCCCCTATTAAAAAGTTAGTGCCGTAACTGGATTGACCTCTTGGAGAATTCGTACCATTAGATACGCTTTAAGCTCGAAAGAGTTAAAGTGAAATAGTCCTTGTTTAGGTCGAAAGACGCTTGGATTTACCATCGAATACAATTCTCTATAAGCACATGCATGTCTGAATTCCGCACAACTCATAGCCAATAGAGACGTACAACTCATAAGGTGGACATAACCCCAAATTCTCAATTCTCATTGATTTAACATCTTACCAAAACATTCTTTCTTTTTACTTTGCTAATTTTTGTTTTTACTCTATTATTTTGGTTACACGTTACAATCCCCCCTTTCTACGAGACTTCCACCAAAAGTCTAATAATCATTACTTACTTGTTGACCGGCTATTCCCTGTGGGATTGATACCCAACCCAGTTGGGTTATATATTTGACAACGACCGCTTTACACTCCTACGAGAGCTGTAAATTGAGCGTTATCAAAAATTGGCGCCGTTGCCGGGGAATACGAGTGTCAATTAAGTTTGTGATAGTTACTAGACCCTTTGGTCAAAGATTCTCGTACTTTTACTTTTAGTTGTTGTTTTTGTTCTATTCAGATTTCGTTGGCAGAATGGAGGCACAACACGAAATTGAAAGGATGGCTACTCAACAGGAACAGGCGAGACTAGCTGCTCTAGCAGCCGCCCAAGTGCATCAACAGAATAATGATAACCCTGGACGAACGACAAATCCTGACGATGAGGACCTAGGTGATGACGAGTTACTAAACCCAAGGCGTGATGCTGAGATAGCAACACCTGCTAACAGAAGAGATCGTCAAGCTAGGTTTAGGCATGAACGCCGACCTGTACAACCAGCCTTCGACGATGATGATGATGATCTTGATGGAGTCGGAGCCACAGGAGCCATTATTCCTCCACCATTGGCACCCGAAGCCAAGTTCAATATCACAAGCACCATGATTCAGTTATTTTAACTCAAGGGATTATTTGGTGGACTAGCAGGCGATGATCCGAATCTGCATCTCATCAACTTTATTTCTACATGCAAGTCGTTTGACAATCCTGGTGTTGGTCAGAATGCAATTCGATTACGCTTATTTCCACTGTCTCTGTCTGGAGAGGCAACTCTATGGTTGAATGGGTTGACTCCGGATTCTATTACAAATTGGAGGCAATTGAGAGACGCTTTCCTAGAAAGATTCTTTCCGCCATCCAAAAGAGCACAATTAAGAGATGAAATCAGCAACTTTCGGTAGCTTCCAACCGAAGCTCTTCATGAAACATGGGAGGGGTTGAAGACAAAGCTTATGAGGTGCCCAAACCATCACATGACCCATGTCCACCTAATGGAGATACTATACAGAGCCTTGAATTCAATTACTAAACCAGTGGTGGATAATGCGGCTGGAGGATCATTTATGGACCTCACCTTTGGGCAAGAAAGCAATATGCTAGATCGTATGACGAAGCAAAGTAGAGCTTGGCATACCAGGGATTCTGAGGTAGCAAGCCCCACTTTATCTATTGGCATAACTGCAGACCAAAGGAGAAAAGAAGAAGAACGTGATCAAGATATGGCGCACATGAAAACACAAGTGGATCTTCTTACAAAACATCTATTATCAGGGAAGACCGAAAAAGTCAAAGCTATTGCGTCAAAAGGAAGAGACGAATCTGATTCAGAAGAAGAAGCCAACTACTTGAACAACCAGGGGGTTTCCGAGGCAATGCCCAAGGAAACCAAGGTCGGAACTATTATGATAAATCTGGAAACAAGGACCAAGGTAGTTGGAATAACAACAATGAAAAGAGTGGTTTATACGTTCCCCCAGGACGACGTGACACCACTACATCTGGTTCTGGAAGTATGGAAGACATGATGGCTAAACTATTGAAAGGAGTGGAAGCAACCAACGCTGGACTAACGGAGGTAATAAATGATTTGTCTTCAATGAAGAAACTAGTTGACTCACATTCCACTTCAATCAAGAAAATAGAGCAGCAATTGATCCAACTTTCAGCAGCACTCAATCAAAGAAAGGTTGGCACCTTACCTAGCGACACTGTGCAAAATCTAAGGAATGACGGATCATGCATGGCTATTACTATCCGAAGTGGTAAGGTGCTGGAAACTTCATCCAAAGGCAAGTAAGTGGTTGACGAGGCAACAGACATTGATGATAAGGGAAAAGGAGAAGCTGCCATAGAAACCACCCACGACGTCCACGACGTCACTCCGAGTATGTTGCAGCCTGAAAAGGCTGAAAAATGGAAGCAAGAGGAGAAGAAATCCATGGAGAAAACAATTCCTTATCCACCACCACCTTTTTCTCAAAGATTAAAGAAGTTTGCGGATGATACAAAGTTTAGCAAATTCATGAATATGTTAAAGTTGCTGACCATTAATGTTCCGTTGGTAGAGGCACTAGAAAAAATTCCTGGGTATGCAAAATTTATGAAGGATCTTTTGACAAAGAAGACAGCAGCAAGCTATGAGTTGAAGGATACTATTCATCACTGCAGCGCAATCGCTACCCAATCACTAGTTCAACAAAAGGCTGACCCCGGTGCTTTCACTATTCCTTGCACTGTTGGATGTTTGAATTTTGCCAAGGCATTGTGAGATCTGGGTGCTAGCATCAATTTGATGCCACTATCCGTCTATAGGAAGTTGGGGTTAGGCGATCCGACACCAACCAAAATGAGGCTCGTGATGGTTGATAGGTCGGTAAAATGACTTGTGGGTATCTTGAATGATGTGTTGGTGATGGTTTCTTCATTCATATTTCCTGCAGACTTCATTATTCTTGATTGTGAGGTGGATTCTGAAGTTCCCATAATCTTGGGACGTCCTTTCCTTGCAACTGGAAGTGTGCTTATTGACATGAGAGCTAATGAGCTTTTATTTCGGTTGAATGACGAAGTGGTCCGCTTTGATATATGCAAAGAAATGAAGCAGCCTAACTATATGAATGTGTTCTCTGTAGCTGATGTTCATTATGAGGATAATAAAGCATTATCTGTAGCGAAACAACTTACTGTTGAGCCATTGTTTACTGCGCCGCTGAATGTTGAGCATGAGGATGATAAAGATTATGGAGAAACTACATGTGCTCTAACAGAAATAGGGTCCTATTCTCATACTCCTAAACAGCCGGGCCTTGATCTTAAGAATCAACCATCACCAATAGCGAAGACTTCCATTGAAGAACCACCAATGCTAGAATCGAAAGAGCTCCCCGATTATCTAAGGTATGTGTTCTTGGAAAGTGGAAATATACTTCCGATAAGTATGGCGGATGATTTAAGTGAACAGCACGTAGAAGCTCTCATCTCTGCTCTGAAGAGATACAAGAGAGCCATGGGTTGGACTATTGATGATATAATTGGTATCCCTCCCGGGATAAGCATGCACAAGGGTCATCTCGAAGAAGATTGCATGCCTACAAGTAAGCCTCATTGTCGTCTGAATCCATTTAGAAAACGATCCACCATCTATCTCGATGAAGTCTAAGTTATCGAGATAGCTATGTCGTGCCACGATAATAAATCAAGCGCTAGATGGGAGGCAACCCATCGTTTTTCATTTTTGTCTTTCTTTCGTTCTATTACGTGTTTGCTTTTGATAAATAAAAATCCAAAAAGAAGAGTCGTGCCATGACCAAAACTAAGGCTCTTGATGGGAGGCAACCCATCATTCTAATTGTCTTTATTGTTTTTGAGTAAATGTAGGTGCAAAGAGGTGTAAAACGAGGAGTTCGGTTTCAAATTTTAATTTGGACGTATTGCATGTTAAAGGTGGTAAGTTAAGAATGAAGAAGCAAAAGGCTATGGATTGAGCATTGCTCATGAAAATATAGGCATCGAACAAGGCTAGGCCTAGGTAAAACTAGCCCACGAACAAGGCAAGGCCTATGCTATGGCCTAAGGTCTCGGAATCTAGTGTGCCATAGCATAGGCGCCACCCATGCCCAAGTATGCCATAGCATAGGCGCCGCCTATGCTAATGCCTTTTGTGTCTGAATCTCATATGCCATGCTAAAGGCGCCGCCTATTCCTAGGAATGCCATGGCATAGGCGCCGCCTATTCCTAGGAATGCCATGGCATAGGTGCCTCCTATGCTAGACAATGCTTTGCAAAAGGCGCCGCCTATGCCAAGCATAGGCAAAGCTAAAGGCGCCGCCTATGGTCACTTCTTGTCTCCAAATACGATTTTAAATGGGTCAAAACCCGACCCAACCTTTTCCTATAAATATGAGAATTAGTCTTGAACCAAAAACACATTGGAAACCTAGCTTATGCGCCGCCTATAGCCTCCAAATCCTCTCAAAAAATTTCCTTTTACTCTTTTTCTTCACAAGAACATCATCCAAAGGCATCAATCAAGTAAGTACTACTTTGTTCTTCATTTATATTCCGTAAGTACTACGTTACTACGTCTATTATGAATTGTTGAATCTTAAAAGAAGTAGTGGTGATGTGAATGTGTTTGAATTGTTGTGATAAAACTAAGTGAGTGAATGAATACGTAAGGATGATCTTAACTTGTTCCCAACTTGAATTTGATTTTGATGCATTGTCATACTTTTTGCGGAATTGATATGGTCACTAAAATTGCATAATCTTGTCACTTGCATACTTACATGTTGGAATGACTTGTTCATCGGAATAAGACTTATAGTTGCCTACCGACATAGGAGGTTGTGATTATTGATAGATACTATACCTTGATTCAATCCCTATGTAGTAGTCTTGATATATCTAACATGAAAGTATTGCAAAGATTACAAGAAGTATGACAGCACTAATTTTATGGTTGGATTATAGTACCTAAAACGTATGCCGATGAAGTCTAAGTAATCGACCACTTTCACTTCACTAGTCTGTACCAACAAACTAAGTGTGGGGTGGTTCCACTACTTCTTGTTTATAGATTGTATCCATCGAGATGACGCTAACATGAATATTGTTTTAATCTCAGGTACAATGGCACCCAAAGCAAGACAAGGCAAAGATAAGGCAACCACTTCCTAAAAGGGCAAAAAAAGAGGCCGAAAAGAACAAGGAGAATCATCCTCGATGCAATTACCACGCCGCATGTTCGGAATTAAATGGGTTTTAGAGGAGGAAGCAAAGGAATGGTATAGGAACAACAAAGAGAAGAAATATGTTCATGTGGACTTGATAAACAAGGAAAGCCTAGCAAAGAAAGAACCACGCATGTTGGCCAAGATCATGGCATTACATTTAGATTTCATCTTCCGAGACATGGGAGAATTCAATCTCGATTTAACAAGAGAATTCTATGCGAACTGGTCACCGAAAACCACAGGAAGCGAGGTCAAGATTCGGGGCCAAGTTTTACAACTCAATGCGGATTTCTTCAACTCCTTTCTTGGCTTGCCTTTAGTCGATCCATCACCATTCAAAGATCTGTACAGTAGACCTCCATACAGAGCCATTCGACACACACTTTGTGGAACAAGATCCATGGCACGATGGAGCAGACATAAAGACACCGGTCGACACAACACCTTCCCATATGCTCCTTTGAATAGGGAAGCAAGGATATGGTTGCGCATAGTCAACTCTTTCCTCATTCCAGGGACGCAATACACAAAAATAACAAGAGATAGAGTGTACTTGGTATATGCACTGATGACGAATTTCCCTATCAACATTGGGGCAATCATTCGATCTACAATGCGGAAGGCCAGGCTACACAAGCGGTCCCATTTCAGCTTCAGCAATCTGTTGACTACAATCTTGAGGAAGGAAGATATCGAAGAGGAACCGACTGATCATAAACTCCCACAAAATCCGAAGAAGGTTGACCTCACAAAGGTTAAAGATGCTGAATCAACACATGGCGTCAACCTTACTACGACAGAGAGACATGCTCGAGATGAGAGTTTCTTTCGCCATCTTTATGGCATGACTCAGTTTACAATGATGAGCGAAGGTCGTGTTCTAACTGCTGCAGAGCTCCAACAACTGGATCATGACTATCCAATGAATGTGCATGCAAGGGAGATGTGTGGAGTAGGTACATATTTTGAGGAACCTCTTGATGACGATGTGTCGACCGATGATGATCGACGAATGTCAGACTCTGACGTGGAGGAGAATTCTGATGACGACGACTCCTATGATGATTCCGACGAAGGGGGTATGACCCCCGACATAGAGGAGGAGTCCAACTGACCAGGTTTTTCTTATTTACTTTTCACAGAGGGCAGTGTGTCCCGTCTAAGTGTGGGGTGCTGGTATTTGCATACTATACTTCTCTATCTGCATTTGCAATTATGTTTGTTTTGTTTTTTTTATGTTTGTTTTGTTTTGTTTTTTTTTATGTTTGTTTTGTTTTTCTTTTTAGTAGATAATTTTTTTTAGTTAAAAATTTTTTTAACTTAACTTCACATGAAATTATTCTAATAGGCAGCATGAGATTATGACAAGAGTTTGTGCTAAAATCATGACTATTGAGACGCTTAGGCTCTAATTGTGACTCACTATGTGATATTGTGTGGTTCAATTCCTTCATCTGTTAGGTCAAGAGTCTATGATACTCCCAATAAAGTCGACCATGTGCCTTGTGTGTGTGAGATAATAGTATATTCTATGTTTGTGGCTGATGCTAGAAATTGTCTGGTATGTATGTAAAGCGAAAATAAAGAGTGTAAGTCTAGGAGATGATTTAGGCATTCCTTTGGCAACCTACACTTGTTTACCTTCTTTTTACCTACCCATGGACATTATCCTAGTTAAACCCTTTTGAGCCTTTAGCCTATTTTCTTTGACAACGTCATATGTAAGCCTAATCCATTTTTTCAAGACCATAATTTGATCCAAATTTCTAAGTGCTTTAAAGTGTAAAGTCATGTGACAAAATAAGAGGAAATTGGGTGAGTATGATGCTTTAGAATGTAATGGTGCTTTAATTTGTTATGAAAAAGAATTGCTATCATAAGAGGTGTTATGAAAAAGAAAAAAAAAGGAAAGGAAAACTGAAAAGTTAGTTATGTTCAAAAATTGAAAAACAAAAGAGGTGACAAAGGGAGGTAGATTAAAAGAAAGCAAAAAGGTTTTTTGAAAGAAAGCATAAATGGCATAATGTGATGTATTAAAACACTTAGGAACATAGTCACTATTTCTGGCCAAAATAGTCTTACCCGTCCCTTAGCCTACATTACAACCTGTAGAAGACCTATTTGATCCTAAGCTTAGCATTCTGACATTTAGTGGAGCATTACACTAAGGGCAAGCCTATGGTCATCAGTTGCTTCATATGAATTCGTTGTGAGAGTGAGAGCAAGGATATTTCTATACCCATGTTTGATAAACATACTATGCTTGCGAGTGATTATGGGTAATATATTGTGAGACACACATGGTTGATGAGTTTTGGGTAGTGGTGTATGATTCTTTGTACCTTAACTTTTGGATACGAATTAACTACCATCACGAGTCTATGTTAGAGGTTGAATCGTTTCTACTAATGATCGGAAAACTACTCTTTGTTGATAATTGTTGTGCCTGTCTTAACGAATATTTTGTGTTGTTATTATGAAACCCTAAGTAAATGATGAGATGTACATGATATTTTGTTCGAGGACGAACAAAGCTTTAAGTGTGGGGTGTTGATGATAGGCGAATTTACACGCCTAAAGTGCTATATTTGACCTATATTTTAGCTAACTTTTAAGGACAAAATATATAATTCATGCACTTTTAGTCCTTTTTCCTGTAAGTGAGCTAACGAACATGATTAGCAAGTTTTCAGGTATAAATGATGCAGAATTCAGTATTTTATGGATAGCTTGATGCCAAAGAAAGCTTCACGAAGGAAGGAAGATGAATCTTGGACGCCAAGGACCAAAAGTGGCACATGGATAATCTATCCCGGGCAAAAACAGCAATTTTGAAGACTTTGGGGACTAGCAGTAACTTATTAGGATTAGGATAATGATACATTAACCCAGTAGGATTGGGTTAAGTAATTCATTAGCTTAGTAGGAATAGGATATGGGTGTTATAAATACCCTATTTTGCTAGAGATTTTTATTCATTCTACTTCTAATCAATACATTCCACACAATTCCCCCATTCCATCAATCCCATCCATCCACCATCCATCCATTCATCAAAACAATTCTCTTTATTAATTCATTGTTGACATTATTTTTCATCTAGTCAATTCTTATTTTCCACAACAAGAGAAACGTTACTTTGCAAAGGAGTTCATGCCTAACGCCTGCCACACTTTACTACACGAGATCTTTATTGTGGTATAAAAACAATGTCGATTGTGATTTCCTTCGCACTCATGGGTAACTAAACTTCTCTGTTGGGGTTATGGAAGCCATATGAGCTACTTTCTATTGCTATGAGTTTGTGAATTTGTGACACGTGTGTTGCTTATATCATTATTCTCTTCATCTTAATGCAAATTCTTGTGGCTGCAGACGCATAGAATACGCCAGTATAGCATTAACTTGTTCGAAAGAAAAATTATATGTCTGGAAAAGAGATAATGTCAAGGTAATAGGGTCTCATCCCTTATTAAAAAGTTAGTGCCGTAACTGGATTAACCTCTTGGAGAATTCGTACCATTAGATACTCTTTAAGCTCGAAAGAGTTAAAGTGAAATAGTCCTTGTTTAGGTCGAAAGATGCTTGGATTTACCATCGAATACAATTCTCTATAAGCACATGCATGTCTGAATTCCGCACAACTCATAGCCAATAGAGACGTACAACTCATAAGGTGGACATAACCCCAAATTCTCAATTCTCATTGATTTAACATCTTACCAAAACATTCTTTCTTTTTACTTTGCTAATTTCCGTTTTTACTCTATTATTTTGGTTACACATTACAATCCCCCCTTTCTACGAGACTTCCACCAAAAGTCTAATAATCATTACTTACTTGTTGACCGGCTATTCCCTTTGGGATCGATACCCAACCCAGTTGGGTTATATATTTGACAACGACCGCTTTACACTCCTACGAGAGCTGTAGATTGAGCGTTATCAAAACACATCAAAGCAACAAGATTTGCTTCAGAATTCACAATTAGTTTGAGCTAAAAAACATTAAATGTGTTAGCTTTTTCTCACACATCAACAACC
The DNA here is from genome assembly GCA_030864225.1 of Capsicum baccatum var. pendulum. Taxonomy (NCBI): domain Eukaryota; kingdom Viridiplantae; phylum Streptophyta; class Magnoliopsida; order Solanales; family Solanaceae; genus Capsicum; species Capsicum baccatum. The sequence goes on from CM061555.1 coordinate 273,545,631, forward strand.
TTTATTAGCTATTGATTCATCCATTGTGTCTATCTATTACTTGCTTTCTATTTATCTTTATCTTGCATATTTGTATCTTAGTTGTAGTTTTTGTATTATGTACTTAGTTTGTACATCATTTGGTGTTATAGATATCTTGATGTTTTTCCTAATAAGTCAATCTTGGATTTGTTATCTTGAAAATTAACAAAAAAAAGAAGTATCAAAATCGAAAATCTAAAAAAAACTACTATTCATGTTTTTGGTCTTAGGTCAAAATTTGAGTCTTAGATTTTTTTCTATTCTTTTGTTTACACTGTTAGATTTATGTTCTCTAATACTATCGGAGTCTAGGTTTCAAATTTGAGCTTAATTAGAGTCATTTTGAGTGAGCTACCATTGTTGAAAGCTTGGACTTGAAGAGAAGAGAAAAGGACCAAAAATCTGGAAAAATTGGTTGAGAATTTGGGGAAAATGAATATAGGAATGAGTTTAGAATGTTAAAAAGTTATTGTTTTCAAAATTTTAATTCATTCCAAGCTCTGGAGAAGAAGTTAGTTTTCTTGTTGTTCTTGGTGTTCTTGGGGGAATTCAAATCTTCCAACTAAAAATTTCATCAAAAAGTAGTGTTTGATACAAAAAGAAGGAATAAAAGTGTTTAAAAAGTGTTTGTCCTAAAGCATCAAAGAATATTCCAGCGGATATTGTACAAGAGAGTACAAGGGGGACCAATTAAGGGAAAAATTGGCCATTCACTAAGGGGGGAGGCAGCCAACCTTCCCTGCACCTGGATCGAAGGTGCGCCTGGTCTTCCCTTGACTTGTGGTCATATCTCAAGGCAGTAGCGAAGGGCCTAATCTGTATCCAACCTATGCCCCCCATGCTGTTGCAGCCCCTAACACATCCTTCCAACGCAAAACACCTCCAGTGAATGCAAACAACCTCTAAAGGCACCCTAAATGCATGTCAACACTTCTCTAACATCAATTCAAGTTCTAAAACACGTCTCAACACTTTAAAAGCTCCATTTCTCAGGTTTTGTTTCTTAGTTACAATTTCTTGATTTCTTATCTCTTCTTTGATTCTTAAACTACTCATTAATTAGTAATTCATTTATTAAGTTGATTGATTAGTTCTTGTGTCCTATTCCTTTCATTGTCCTATTTCTTTAAAGCATTTCTCTTTTGAATTCATTGTTAGTTCTTGACTCAAGTCTGTACATATTTTTCTTTGAGTCATTTCAAACAAGGATCTATTCCAACCTCAAGCCACAATTGGTACCAAGCATTCTGATTGTAGTATAAATGACTTATCAATTCTTGCAACGCCAATTGAGTGATAAACTAAAGGTGTGAACTTTGAGAGCTTGTGAGATTGATTTCTTAACTATAAATTTTTTCTTGTTTCTTACAATGGCATTGGAAGAAGATAACCCAAGTGCTTTAGGACGGATAAACTTGGATGCTATAATAACAGCTCTATTGAGTGTTGATGTTGGGCGTATTTATACGTCTAAGCACCATAATTTACCCATGTTTTAGCTAAGTTTTGAGGATAAAATATATAATTCTTGCACTTTTAGTCTATTTTCCTTTAAGTGAGTTGACCTATGTGATTAGCATATTTTTCAGGTACTAATGAGGAAGATTTCAGCACTCTGTGGACCTGTGGGCAGCAAAGGAAAACTTCACATAAGAGGGAAGACAGCTTTTGGACTGAATGTGATGCATGAGAACTTTTTCCCGGGCAAACCCAGTATTTTTAAATACTTAAGGAGGCAGTAGCAACTTATTGGACAAGGATATTATTAAAAACTTTATTGCTGAATTTTCAGCATGATTCGGCAATTAGTTATTATTCAATTTTCAGATTCTGTAATATTTTAGAACAGAGAAAATGGCTTACGTGAGGCACGGAGAGAGAAAAAGACGTCATCCTCTTATTGACGCTAAATCATCCCCATCATGAAGATTGTTCTAGTTTTGGTATGATGATTATGTCCACTTTGATTTCCGCTGTATCCATGAGTAGCTAAACTTATCTGTTAGGGTTATGGAAACCTTGTAAGATACTATCTATTGCTATGAGTTTGTGAATTCTTGATGTGTTATGCTACTTATATCATTACTCTCTTCGTTTTGATTGAATTCTCATGGTTGCAAACATAGAGAATACGCCATTATAGCATTAACTTGTTCGAGAGAAAAGTTACATGTTTGGAAAAGAGAATGTGACAAGGAAATAGGGTTTCCAAGCTCTATTTACACGTTAATGCCTTAACCCGGATTAACTTCTTGGAGAGTTTGTACCATTCGTTATACACTTTAGGCTCGAGAGAGCTAAAGTGAAATAAATCCTTGATGGTTGAGAAACACTTGGATTTAAAATTAGAATACGATTCTCTATAAGTGCATGCATGTCTAAATTCCGCATTACTCATAGTTAATAGAGAAATAGAAACTACAAGGTGGACATAACCCTAACTTCTCATTCTCTGTGATTAAATCTTACTACATAAATCATTCCATCGTTACTTTGATAATATTAGTTCACCCCTAAACCAAACCCCCCTTTTTCCTTGAAATTTTCGACCAACAGTCTACTAATAATTGCAACACTTAGTGACCAGAGTATTCCCTGTGGGATTCGACACCCAAGCCAGTTGGGTTCTCTATTTGACAGCAACCGCTTACACTTTTTAACGAGATCTGTAATTTGGGCGTATCAAATTTTGGCGCCGTTGCTGGGGAATACAGTTGTCAACTAAGTTTATGATAGTTAATAGACCCTTTGGTCAAATATTCTATAATTTTACTTTTTGTTTGTTGTTTTTGTTTTGTTCAGGTTTGGTTGAGTGCATGCCAAATACATGAAGATCTAGTCAGCCATTATTACCTATACACCCTGAACCACAACTCATTGGCAGAATGGATGCGTAACGTAATATTGAAAGGATGGCTACTCAACAGGAGCAAGCTAGATTAGTTGTATTGGCAGTTGCGCAAGTACATCAACAAAATGCTGATATCCCAGGTCGGGAAATGAATCTTGATGATGAGGACCTGGGTGATGATGAATTATTAAACCCAAGGCGTGCATATGATGTGGCTGCACCTGTGAACAGGAATGTCAACAGAGATTGTTAAGCTAGAATGAGACCTGAATGCCAAGTTGTGCAGGTTACTTTTGATGATGAAGATGACGATTTGGATGGGGCTGGTGCCATAGGGGCTATTATTCCTCCACCCTTGGCACCTGGAGCCAAGTTCAATATCACTAGCACCATGATCCAGCTATTACAACTCAAAGGGTTATTTGGTGGACTTGCAGGTGACGATCCGAATATGCATCTGATTAATTTTATCTCAACATGCAAATCATTTGACAATCCAGGGGTTGGGCAGAATGCAATCCGGATGTGCTTATTCCCATTGTCTCTATCTGGAGAGGCAACTCTATGGTTAAATGGGCTAACTCCTGACTATATTACTAATTGGAGGCAACTGAAAGAAGCTTTCCTAGAAAGGTTCTTTCCGCCGTCCAAGAGAGCACAGTTAAGAGATGAGATAAGCAATTTTAGACAACTTCCAGCTGAAGCTCTCTATGAGACATGGGAGAGGTTCAAGAAGAAGCTTATGCGGTGGCCAAATCATCATATGACCAATGTCCAGTTGATGGAGATATTATACAGGGCTTTGAACTCGGTGACTAAGCCAGTGGTCGATAATGCTACGGGTGGGTCATTCATGGACCTTACTTTTATTGAGGCAAGTGATATGCTAGATCGTATGACAAAGCAGAGTAGAGCTTGGCATACCAGGGATTCTGAGGTAGCAAGCTCTACTGTATCTATTGGCTTGACGGCAAAACAAAGGCGAAGAGAAGAAGAACGTGACCAGGATATGGCTCACATGAAAATGCAGATGGACCTTCTTACCAAGAATTTATTATCAGAGAAGACAGAAAAAGTCAAAGTTGTTGTATCACAGGGAAGAGATGACTCCGATTTTGAGGAGGAAGCAAACTACTTGAGTAATCAGGGGGGTTTCCGAGGCAATGCCCAAGGAAACCAAGGTCGAACTATTATGATAAATCCGGATACAAGGACCGAGACTAAGAGAGTTGGAAGAATAAGATTGACAGGAGTGGTTTGTATGTTCCTCCTAGAAATCGTGAAGCTGCTGCGTCCGGTTCTGGGAAGATGTCCATGGAGGACATGATGGCTAAGCTGTTGAAAAGAGTGAAGGTAACCAACACGGGAGTAGCTGAGGTAAAAAAATGATTTGTCCTCAATGAAGCAATTGGTTGACTCGCATTCCACTGCAATAAAACAGCTGGAACAACAAATGAGTCAACTATCGGTGGAATTCAATCAATGAAAAGATGGCACTTTACCTAATGACACTGTGCAAAATCCAAGGAATGATGTATTATGTTTTGCTATTACTACCAGGAGTGGTAAGGTGTTGGAAAACCCTCCAAAGGCAAGCTGGTGGTTGATAATATAGAAGAGAATGTTATTGAAATAGATTATGATGATTCTGCAGAAGCTGAAAATCAAAATGAGAACGTTCATGATACTACACCTAGATGTCAGCAGTCTGAAAATATTGATAATGGGAAGCAACATAAAAAGAAAGTGGTGGAGAAAACTCTTCCAAATCCACCGCCACCTTTTCCTCAGAGACTGAAGAAGAAGGTTGATAACACCAGGTTCAGTAAATTCATGACTATGTTGAAGCAGCTGACCATTAATGTGCCTTTGGTGGAGGCACTGGAGCAGATGTCAGGGTACGCCAAATTCATGAAGGATCTTTTGATAAAGAAAAGGGCAGCAAGCTATGAGCTGGCAGATAATTTTCATCACTGCAGTGCAATTGCCACGAGGTCTTTAGTACAGAAAAAGGCAGATCCGGGTGCTTTCACTATTCCTTGCACGATTGGATCTTTAAACTTTGGTAAGGCTTTATGTGATTTAGGGGCTAGCATTAATTTAATGCCACTAGCCATCTATAGACAGTTGGGGTTGGGCGATCCTACACCAACCAACATGCGGCTTGTAATGGCAAATAGGTCGGTAAAATGACCTGTTGGTATATTGCATGATGTATTAGTGAAGGTTTCTACCTTCAATTTTCCTGCATACTTTGTTATTCTGGACTGCGAGGTGGATTTTGTGGTGCCCATAATCTTGGGTCAACCTTTCCTCGCAACAGGAAGTGTGCTTTTTGATTTACGAGCAAATGAGCTTTTATTTTGGATGAATGACGAAGTGGTACATTTTGATGTAAGCAAATCAAGGAAGCAGCCCAATGATATGAATATGTTTTCTATAGCTGATGTTTATTATGAGGATGAGAAGGAATTATCGTTAGAGAAGCAGCTTACTGTCGAGCCATTGGTTGCTGTGCTTTTGAACTTTGAGCGTGAGGATGTTGAAGAGTACGAAGAAACTATGTATGTTTTGTCAGGAATGGGTTCGTATTCATATGCCCATAAGAACACAATGTAGGAGGCAACCCATCCTTCTAATCATTTTTGTTGTTTTTGATTAAGTGTAGGTGCAAGACGTACAAAGGAGGAGATTAGTCTAAAATTTTTATTTGAAAATGAGCCATGATAAAGGTGGTAAGTTAAGAATGATGGAGCAAAGGCTATAGGCTAGGCGTTGCCTATGCCAATGTAGGCAATGGACAAGGAAATGCCTATGCCATTGCCTATGCTCACTGCCTCACATAGGCAATCGACAAGGCAATGCCTATGCCAATGTAGGCAATGGAAAAGGCAATGCCTATGCAAATGTAGGCAATGCTATAGGCGCCGCCTATGCCATTTCCTATGCTCACTGCCTCACATAGGCAATGGACAAGGCGCCGCCTATGCCAATCTAGGCAATAGGCAAGGCGCCGCTTATGCCAATCTAGGCAATAGGAAAGGCGCCGCCTATGCCAAACTAGGCATTGCTATAGGCGCCGCCTATGCTATCATAGGCAAAGCAATAGGCGCCACCTACTTATGCTTTTTTGCCTCCTAACCCGTTTATATATGGATCAAACCCGACCCATGGCTTAGCCTTTAAATAGATCCTCAACCTTAGAACACAATGCAATTGTTTGCTCAAACTAGGCGCCGCCCAAGCTCCCCTATTCTCTCAAAGTTTTTCTTTTTGCTCATCTAATCTTGCAAGCTCATCTTCCGAATCCATCACCACGTAAGTTACTCTTTTATATTCCGTAGTTGTTGAAATGCTACGCTTATAATGGTTTATTAGATTTTGATGTGCTGTTTGGTGATAAGAATATGGTTGGATTGTTATGATGCATCTAGTTGAGTGAATGGATTCGTATGGGTGTTCTTGACTTTATTCTGACTTGTATTTGATTGGTATACACTGTCATATTTTTATGGAGTCAAAATTGTGAAGTTAATGCATAATCTTGAAAGTCGTAAGCTTGAACGTTTGAACGAATACAAGCATAAGATAATGTATTTATTTCTATGCAATAACCTGAGACGATTTCTATGTGGTAGTCTTGTTCAGAGATTGCATTAATCCAATGAAATAAAGTCGGAAAAGATAGTCAAGATTACATGATTAATAACGTTATGCAAACAAATTAAGTGTGGGGTGGTACCATCACGATTTTCTTTTTCGAATATAGTAAATCTTCCAAGATGAAACTAACATGACTATATTGTGATCTCAGGTAGAATGGCCCCAAAAGGACGACAAGGAAAAGAAAAAGTGTCCACCTCACAGAAATGTCAAAAAAGGGCAAGAAAAGACTAGGCTGAGTCCTCCTCTCTGCAAGTGCCTCGACGCACTTTTGGAATCAAGTGGGTTCTAGAGGAGGAAGGGAAGGAGAGTCTAGCAAAGAGAGACCCCCGCATTTTGGCTAAAATCGTGGCACTAAATCTTGATTTCATTTTCCGAGATATGAGGGAATGTAATCTTGATTTGACGCGAGAATTTTATGCCAATTGGTCCCCAAAGACTACCGGAAGTGAAGTAAAAATTTGGGTCCAAGTCTTGCAACTAAACAAGGAGTTCTTCAACTCTTTTTTGGGTACTCCATCAGTGGATCCATCACCACTCAAGGAGGTTTATCACAGACCTACCTACAGGGCCATCAGAACTACTCTGTGCGGAACAAGGTCCATGACCCGGTGGATTCGTCACAAGGATAATGGTCGTCACAACACCTACCCGTATGCCTCTTTGAACAGAGAAGCTCGCATATGGTTAAGGATAGTCAACTCTTTATTAATTCCTGGGACACAAGACACTAAGATCACACGAGATCGAGTCTGCTTGGTGTATGCTCTGATGACAAATATTCCCATCGACATTGGTTCGGTTATACGATCGTCAATGCACAAGGCTTGGCTGCACAAAAGGTCCCATTTCAGTTTCGGCAATTTATTGACTGTGATCTTAAGGAAGGAGTACATTGAAGAGGAACCAGCGGATCATAAGCTGCCACACAACCCGAAGAAAGTTGATCTCACGAAGATTAAAGAGCTTGAAACTCGTCAATGCATCAACCTTATGATAACCCCCAAACTACAGCTCTCGTAAGAGTGTAAGCGGTTGCTGTCACATATAGAACCCAACTAGGTTGGGTGTCGAATCCCACAGGGAATACTTGGTCACTAAGTGTTGCAACTATTAGTAGACTGTTGGTCGAAAATTCTACGGAAAGGGGGGATTGGATTATGGCGTGAATTAATTCTATCAAAGTAACAATGGAATGCTTTTTTTAGTAAGATTTAATCACAGAGAATAATAAGTTAGGGTTATGTCCACCTTATGAGTTCTGCATATCTATTAGATATGAGGAATGCGGAATTTAGACATGCATGCACTTATAGAGATGCGTATTCTAATGGTAAATCCTAGTATTTCTCAACCATCGAGGATTATTTCACTTTAATTCTCTCGAGCTTAAAGTGTATAACTAACGGTACAAACTCTCCAAGAGGTTAATCCGGTTAAGGTATTAACGTGTAAACAGGGGTTGGTAGCCCTATTTCCTTGTCACACTCTCTTTTCCAAATTCACTCGAACAAGTTAATGCTATACTGGCATATTTCTACGTTTGCAACCGTAAGAATTCAATTAAAACGAAGAGAGTAATGATATAAGTAGCATACACATCAAGAATTCACAAACAAAAAGCAATAGATAGTATCTCACAAGGTTTCCATAACCCTAACAGAGAAGTTTAGCTACTCATGGGTGCAACGGAAACCAAAGTAGACATTATCATCATACCAAAACTAGAAGAATCAACACGATGAAGATGGTGTGGCATCAAGAAGGGGATGACGTTTTCCCTCTTTTGTCGTTGCCCCCACTCTAGCGTGTTTTCCCTGTGTTAGACTTACAGAATCTGTAAACTGAATAATGATTGAAAGAATGCTGAAAAATTCAGCAAATAAGGTTCTTATAAAATCCTTGTCCTAGTCCTACTAAGTTACTGCTGCACCCCTAGGTATTTTAAAATACTGCTTTTTCCCGGGACAAACTCTCCATGCGTCTTATGTGAAGTTTTCCTTTGCTGCCCAAAGGTCCACAAAGTGCTGAAATCTTCATCATTAATACCTGAAAACATGCTAATCACATAGGTTAGCTCACTTACAAGAAAATGGACTAAAAGTGCAGGAATTATATATTTTATCCTCCAAACTTAGCCTAAAAAATGGGTAAATCATGGTGTTTAGGAGTGTAAATACGCCCAACATCATCACCCCACACTTAAAGATTTGTTCGTCCTCGAACAAAATATTACGTCCATGCAAACATCTAACTAGGATATCACAGTAGCAACACAAAATGTTCAACAAGACATGCACGACAATCATTATCAAAGAGTAGTTTTCTTGATCACTACTAGAAACAATTCAACCTCCAACATAGACTCGTGATGATGGTTAATTCGTATCCACAAGTTAAGGCACAAAGAATCATACAAAACTACCCAACAATCATCAACCATGGGTGTCTCACATAATATATCACCCATAATCACTCACAAGTTTTGCATTTTTCGAAACATGGGTATAAGACTCTCCTTGCTCTCTCTCTCACAAAGAATTCATATGTTGCAACTGATGACCATAGGATTTCCCTTAGTGTAATGCCCTACTAATATCAGAATGCTAAGCTTAGGATCAAATAGGTCTTTACAGGTTGTAATGTCGGCTAAGGGACAGGTAGGACTATTTTGGCCAGAAATAGTGACTATGTTCCCTAAGCGCTTTAATACACTACGTTATGTCATTAACGCTCTCTTTTAAACAACCCCTCTACTTTCCTTTCATCTACCACCCCTTTTTCACCTATTTTGTTTTTCAATTATAATCACAACTATCCTTTTATTTTTATTTTCTTTTTTTGATTTATTTATTTATTTATTTATTTCTTTTTTTTTTTATAAAACACCTCTATGATAGCCACTCTTATTCACAATAATTTCAAGCAACAATACATTCTGAGGCATCACTCTCACCAAATTTCCTCTTATTTTTTACATGACTCTACAATTTAAAGCGCCAAGGAATTAGGATTAAATTATGGTCTTGAAAAAAAAATGGATTAGGCTACATATGAGGTTGTCAAAGAAAATAGCTAAAGGCTCAAAGGGGGTTAACTAGGATAATGTACACAGATAGGTAAAAAGAAGGTAAACAAATTTAGGCTACCAAAGAAATGCCTAAATCATCTCCTAAACTCACACTCTTTATATCGCTTTACACACACACCAGGCAAGTTCTAGCATCAGTCACAACACAGAATGTACTATAACCTCACACACACAAGGCACATGGTCAACTTTATTGGGAGCAGTATAGACTCTTGACCCAACAGATGAATGAATTAAACCACACACTTATCACACAGTGAGTCATACTTAGAGCCTAAATATCTCAATAGTAATGATTTTAGCACAAACTCTTGTCATAATACCATGCCGCCTTTCAGAACAATTGCATGCAAAATCTAAGAAAAATCTAAAAATCTAAAAATTTAACTACAAACAAACATAAATAAATGTAGGCAAAGAAGTACAGCATACAAATATCAGCACCCCACACTTAGACGGGACGCACTGCTCTCAGTGGAAAATAAATAAGGAAAACTTGATTAGTCGGACTCCTCCTTTATGTCTGGGGTCATACCCCCTGCATCGGAATCATCATCAGAGTCGTCGTCATCATAGTTCTCCTCCACGTCTGAGTCTAGCATTCGGCGATCATGTTTAGCACAGTCATACTTTCATATCATCTTAACTATCCTTTGCCAACTCTATTTCATGTAATCTTGACTATACTTTCATGTTTGGATTAATGCACCTTTTGAACAAGACTACTACATAGAGATCATATCAAGTAATGGCATAGAAAATATCACAACATCTCATGCTTGTATTCAATCATGATCTTTATCTCGATGAACGAGTCATTCAAACATTCAAGCTTTCAACTTTGAAGATTATGCAATTAACTTTACCATTTTGATTCCTCAAAAAGATGACAGTGTCTAACAATCAAATACAAGTCGGAACCAAGTCAAGAACACCCACACTTATTCTTTCACTCAACTAGATGTATCATAATAAATCACCCACATTCTAATCACCAACACTACTTGAAAATCTAAAATACCATTATAAGTGTAATATTGTAACAACTTACGGAATATAAAAGAAGAACTTACTTGGTGATGGACTCGGAAGATGATCTTGTAAGGTTAGATGAGCAAAAAGAAAAGTTTTGAGAGATTTGGGAAGCTTAGGCGGCGCCTAGGTTGAGCAAACAATGTGATTTTGTTCTAAGTTTGAAGTTCTATTTATAGACCAAGGCTTGGGTTGGGTTTGATCCATGAAAAATTGGGTTAGGAGACAAAATTGCATAAGTAGGCGGCACCTAATGCTTTGCCTATGCTTCGCATAGGCGGCGCCTAATGCTTTGCCTAGTTGGGCATAGGCGGCGCCTATGCTATCGCCTAGTTGAGCATAGGCGGTGCCTATGCTATAGCCTTGTCGATTCAGAGAGCTTAGGCAATGGCATAGGCGGCGCCTTTAGCTTTGCCTAGTTGGGCATAGGCGGCGACTATGCTATTGCCTAGATTAGCATAGGCCTTGCCTTGTCCATTGCCTATGTGAGGCAGTGAACATAGGCCATAGCATAGGCCCTGCCTTGTCCATTGCCTAGATTTGCATAGGCATTGCCTAACCGATAGCCTTTGCTCCTTCATTCCTAACTTACCATCTTTCACATGGCTTCCTTTCAAATCAAAATTTGAGACCAATCTCCTCCTTTATACGGCTTGCAACTACACTTACTCAAAAATAACAAAAACAATTAGAAAGATGGGTTGCCTCCCACCAAGCACCTTAGTTTTGGTCATGGATCGACTCTTCTTTTTGGATTTTTTTATTTAACAAAAGCAAACTTCTAGTAAAATAAAATGATTAAAAACGATGGGTTGCCTCCCATCTAGCGCTTGATTTATTGTCGCGGCATGACATAGTTATCTCGATTACTTAGACTTCATCGAGATATATGGTGCATCATTTTCTGAATGGATTTAGACGACGCTGATGCTTAATTGTGGCCATACATATCCCAGGAGGGATACCAATTATATCATCAATAGTCCAACCAATAGCTCTCTTATACCTCTTCAGAGCAGAGATGAGATCCTCTACATGTTGTTCACCTAAATCAGCCGCAACAATAACTTGAAGTGTATCACCACTTCCCAAAAATGCATACTTTAGACGACTGGGGAGCTCTTTTGATTCTAGCACTGGTGGCTCTTCAATGGAAGGTTTCGCTGGTGGTGAAAGTCGATTCTTAAGATCAAGGTCCATCTTCTAAGGAGCATGAGAATATGACCCCAATCCTATTAGAGCACAAACAATTTCTTCATACTCTTCAACATCCTCACGCTCCGAATTCAAAAGCACAGCAAACAATGGCTCAACAGTAAGCTGCTTCCCTACAGATAATTCTTACTCACCCTCATGATAAACATAAGTTACAGAGAACACATTCATATCTCTAGGCTGCTTTATCGATTTGCATACATCAAAATGAATCACTTCGTCATTTATACAAAATAAAAGCTCATTGTCTCTTAAATCAATAAGCATACTTCCTGTTGCGAGGAAAGGACGACCCAAGATTATGGGAACTTCATAATCCACCTCGCAGTCCAAAATCACAAAGTCTGCAGGAAAAATAAAGGTAGAAACCTTCACCAGTACATCATATAAGATACCAACAGGTCGTTTTACCGACCTATCTGCCATCACGAGCCGCATATTGGTTGGTGTAGGATCCCCCAACCCCAACTTTCTGTAAGCAGATAGCGGCATCAAATTAATGCTAGATCCTAAATCGCACAACGCCTTAGCAAAATCCAAAGATCCAACCATGCAAGGAATAGTGAAAGCACCAGGATCTACCTTCTTCTGTACTAAGATCTCATGGCAATCGCACTGCAATGATGAATATCATCTGCCAGTTAATAGCTTGCTGCCCTTTTATTTGTCAAAAGGTCTTTCATGAATTTGACGTACCCAGGCATCTGTTCCAGCGCCTCCACCAAAGGAACATTAATAGTCAGCTGCTTCAACATAGTCATGAATTTACTGAACCTTGTATCATCAGCTTTCTTCTTTAGTCTCTGAGCAAAAGGTAGTGGTGGAAGGGGAATAGTTTTCTCCACCACTTCCTTTTTATCTTGCTTCCGATTATCAATCTTTTCAGGCTGGTGACGTCTAGGTGTAGTGTCATGAACGTTTTCATTTTGATTTTCAGCTTCTAAAGACTCATCACAATCTGCTTCAATCACATTCTCCTCTATATTATCAAACACCTGCTTGCCTTTAGACGGATTTTCCAACACTTTACCACTCCGAGTAGTAATAGCCATACATGATCCATCATTCCTTAGATTTTGCACAGTGTCACTAGGTAAAGTGCCAGCTTTTCTTTGATTGAATGCCACTGAAAGTTGGCTCAGTTGTTGCTCCAGCTATTTTATTGCAGTAGAATGGGAGTCAACCAATTGATTTATTGATGACAAATCATTCATTACCTCAGTTACTCCCATGTTGGTTTCCTCCACTCCTTTCAACAGCTTAGCCATCATATCTTCCATGGACATCTTCCCAGAGCTAGACGCCACAGCCTCACGATTTCCAGGAGGAACATACAAACCACTCCTGTCAGTCTTGTTTTTCAAACTACCTTGGTCACGGTCCTTGTATCCTGATTTATCATAATAGTTTTGACCTTGGTTTCCTTGGGCATTACCTCGGAAACCCCCCTGATTATTCAAGTAGTTCGCTTCTTCTTCAGAGTCGGATTCATCTCTTCCCTGTGATACAATGGCCTTAACCTTTTTGGTCTTCCCTGATAATAAATGCTTGGTAAGAAGATCCATCTGCGTTTTTATGTGCGCCATATCCTGGTCATGTTCCTCTTCTCTTCGCCTTTGTTCTGAAGTCTTGCCAATAGATACAGTAGAGCTTTCTACCTCAGAATCCCTGGTATGCCAAGCTCTACTCTACTTTGCCATACGATCTAGCATATCACTTGCCTCAATAAAAGTAAGGTCCATGAATGACCCACCCGCAGCATTATCAACCACTGGCTTAGTCACTGAATTCAAAGCCCTGTATAATATCTCCATTAAGTGGATGTTGGTCATTTGATGATTTGGGCACCGCATAAGATTTTTCTTGAACCTCTCCCATGTTTCATGGAGAGCTTCAATTGGAAGCTGTCGAAAATTGCTTATCTCATCTCTTAATTGGGTTATCTTGGATGGCGGATAGAATCTTTCTAGGAAAGTGTCTTTCAGTTGCCTCCAATTAGTAATAGAGTCAGGAGTTAGCCCGTTCAACCATAGAGTTGCCTCTCCAGATAGAGACAATGGAAATAAGCACAGCCAAATCGCATTCTGTCCAACCCCTGTATTGTCAAAAGCCTTGCATGTTAAGATAAAATTAATCAGATCCAAATTCGGATCGTCTCCTGCAAGTCCACCAAACAACCCTTTGAGATGCAATAGCTGAATCATGGTGCTAGTGATATTGAACTTGGCTCTGGGAGCCAAGGGCAGAGGAATAATAGCCCCTGTGGTACTATCTCCATCCAGATCGTCATCATCATCATCAAAAGGACCCTGCACAGCTCGGCGGTTAGGTCTCATTCTAGATTGACAATCTCTTCTATTCACAGGCGCTGCCACCTCATCTACACGCCTTGGATTTAGTAACTCATCATCACGCAGGTCTTCATCATCCAGATTTGTTGCCCGACCTGGGAAATCAATATTTTGTTGATGAACTTGAGCAGCTGCCAATGCAGCTAATCTAGCCTGCTCCAGTTGAGCAGCCCTTCTTTCAATGTCACGTTGTGCATCCATTCTGCCGATAAGATGTGCTTCAGGATTTAGAGGTAATAATGGCTGACCAGAACTTCGTGTATTTGGCATGCACTCTACCAAACCTGAGAAAAACAAAAACAACAAACAGAAAGTAAAATTCAAGAATCTTTGACCAAAGGGTCTAGTAACTATCACAAACTTAGTTGACAACCGTATTCCCCGGCAACGGCGCCAAAATTTGATAACGCCCAAACTACAGCTCTCATAAGAGTTTAAGCGGTCCCTGTCAAATATAGAACACAACTAGGTTGGGTGTCGAATCCTACAGGGAATACTTGGTCACTAAGTGTTGCAACTATTAGTAGACTGTTAGTCGAAAATTCTACGGAAAGGGGGGATTGGATTATGGCGTGAATAAATGCTATCAAAGTAACAATGTAATGCTTTGTTTAGTAAGATTTAATAACAGAGAATAATAAGTTAGGGTTATGTCCACCTTATGAGTTCTGCGTATCTATTAGCTATGAGGAATGCGGAATTTAGACATGCATGCACTTATAGAGATTCGTATTCTAATGGTAAATCCTAGTGTTTCTCAACTATCGAGGATTATTTCACTTTAACTCTCTCGAGCTTAAAGTGTATAACTAACGGTACAAACTCTCCAAGAGGTTAATCCGGTTAAGGCATTAACGTGTAAACAGGGGTTGGTAGCCCTATTTCCTTGTCACACTCTCTTTTCCAAATTCACTCGAACAAGTTAATGCTATACTGGCATATTGCTACGTTTGCAACCATAAGAATTCAATTAAAACGAAGAGAGTAATGATATAAGTAGCATACACATCAAAAATTCACAAACAAAAAGCAATAGATAGTATCTCACAAGGTTTCCATAACCCTAACAGAGAAGTTTAGCTACTCATGGGTGTAACGGAAATCAAAGTAGACATTATCATCATACCAAAACTAGAAGAATCAACAAGATGAAGATGGTGTGGCATCAAGAAGGGGATGACGTTTTCCCTCTTTTGTCGTTGCCCCCACTCTAGCGTGTTTTCCCTGTGTTAGACTTACAGAATCTGTAAACTGAATAATGATTGAAAGAATGCTGAAAAATTCAGCAAATAAGGTTTTTATAACATCCTTGTCCTAGTCCTACTAAGTTACTGCTGCACCCCTAGGTATTTAAAAATACTGCTTTTGCCCGGGACAAATTCTCCATGCGTCACATTCAGTCCACAAGCTTCCAAAAGCTGCCTTCCCTTTTATGTGAAGTTTTCCTTTGCTGCCCAAAGGTCCACAAAGTGCTGAAATCTTCATCATTAATACCTGAAAACATGCTAATCACATAGGTTAGCTCACTTACAAGAAAATGGACTAAAAGTGCAGGAATTATATATTTTATCCTCCAAACTTAGCCTAAAATATGGGTAAATCATGGTGTTTAGGAGTGTAAATACGCCCAACATCATCACCGCACACATAAAGATTTGTTCGTCCTCAAACAAAATATTACGTCCATGCAAACATCTAACTAGGATATCAGAGTAGCAACACAAAATGTTCAACAAGACATGCACGGCAATCATTATCAAAGAGTAGTTTTCTTGATCACTACTAGAAACAATTCAACCTCCAACATAGACTCGTGATGATGGTTAATTCGTATCCACAAGTTAAGGCACAAAGAATCATACAAAACTACCCAACAATCATCAACCATGGGTGTCTCACATAATATATCACCCATAATCACTCACAAGTTTTGCATTTTTCAAAACATGGGTATAAGACTCTCCTTGCTCTCTCTCTCACAAAGAATTCATATGTTGCAACTGACGACCATAGGCTTGCCCTTAGTGTAATGCTCTACTAATATCAGAATGCTAAGCTTAGGGTCAAATAAGTCTTTACAGGTCGTAATGTAGGCTAAGGGACAGGTAGGACTATTTTGGCCAAAAATAGTGACTATGTTCCCTAAGCGCTTTAATACACTACGTTATGTCATTAACGCTCTCTTTTAAACAACCCCTCTACTTTCCTTTCATCTACCACCCCTTTTCACCTATTTTGTTATTCAATTATAAACACAACTATCTTTCTATTTTTCTTTTTTTTTTTTGATTTATTTATTTTTCTTTTTTTTTTTCTTTTTTTTTATAAAACACCTCTATGATAGCCACTCTTATTCACAACAATTTCAAGCACCAATACATTCTGAGGCATCACTCTCACCCAATTTTCTCTTATTTTTTACATGACTCTACAATTTAAAGCGCCAAGGAATTAGGATCAAATTATGGTCTTGAAAAAAAAATGGATTAGGCTGCATATGAGGCTGTCAAAGAAAATTGCTACAGGCTCAAAGGGGGTTAACTAGGATAATATACACAGGTAGGTAAAAAGAAGGTAAATAAATTTAGGCTACCAAAGAAATGCCTAAATCATCTCCTAAACTCACACTCTTTATTTCGCTTTACACACACACCAGGCAAGTTCTAGCATCAGTCACAACACAGAATGTACTATAACCTCACACACACAAGGCACATGGTCAACTTTATTAGGAGCAGTATAGACTCTTGACCCAACAGATGAATGAATTAAACCACACACTTATCACACAGTGAGTCATACTTAGAGACTAAATGTCTCAATAGTAATGATTTTAGCACAAACTCTTGTCATAATACCATGCTGCCTTTCAGAACAATTGCATGCAAAATCTAAAAAAAATCTAAAAATTTAACTACAAACAAACATAAATAAATGTAGGCAAAGAAGTACAGCATACAAATACCAGCACCCCACACTTAGATGGGACACACTGCTTTCAGTGGAAAATAAATAAGGAAAACTTGATTAGTCGGACTCCACCTCTATGTCTGGGGTCATACCCCCTGCATCGGAATCATCATCAGAGTCGTCGTCATCAGAGTTCTCCTCCGCGTCTGAGTCTGGTATTCAGCGATCATCATCAGTCGACATATCATCATCGAGAGGTTCCTCAAAATGTACCCCTACTCCGCCCATAGCCCGCGTATGCTCATTCATCGGGTAGTTGTAGTCCAACTGTTGGAGCTCTGCATCAGTCGAAATTCGACCCCCACTCATCATGGTAAACCGAGTCATGCCATATAGATGGCGAAAGAAACTTTCATCCCGAGCATGTCTTTCTGCAGTGGTCAGGTTGACGTTATGCCTAGTTTCAGGATCTTTA
The DNA here is from genome assembly GCA_030864225.1 of Capsicum baccatum var. pendulum. Lineage (NCBI taxonomy): Eukaryota > Viridiplantae > Streptophyta > Magnoliopsida > Solanales > Solanaceae > Capsicum > Capsicum baccatum. The sequence continues at coordinate 273,563,240 of CM061555.1, forward strand.
ACCTTTGTTAGATCAACCTTCTTCGGGTTGTGCGGAAGCTTATGATCTGCAGGTTCCTCTTCAATGTGCTCCTTCCTCAATATTGCAGTCAACAAATTGCCAAAGCTGAAATGGGACCTCTTGTGCCGCCTAGCCTTACACATTGATGATCGTATAACCGCACCAATGTTGATGGGAATATTAGTCATCAGAGCATACATTAAGCATACTCTATCTCGTGTGATATTTGTGTACTGTGTCCCAGGAATAAGGCAAGAGTTGACTATCCTCAACCATATATGAGCTTCTCTGTTTAGGGACGCATACGGGAAGGTATTATTCCGACTGGTATCCTTGTGACGATTCCAACGTGCTATTGATCTAGTTTCGCACGGTGTGTGTCTGATTGCCCTGTACGGAGGTCTGTGATAAATCTCCTTGAGCGGTGATGGATCTACAGATGGAAAACCCAGAAAAGTGTTGAAAAACTCTGCATTCAGTTGCAAGACTTGGCCTCGAATCTTCACTTCACTTCCGGTAATCTTTGGGGACCAATTGGTATATAACTCTCGCGTTAGATCAAGATTGCATTCTCCCTTATCTCGGAAAATGAAATCAAGATGTAGCACCATGATTTTAGCAAAAATGCGAGGTTCCCTCTTTGCTAGACTTTCCTTTTGTATCAAATCCACATGAACATATTTTTTCACTTTGTTGTTCTTATACTACTCCTTTTCTTCCTCCTCTAGGACCCACTTTATCCCGAAAGTGCGTCGAGGTATTTGAAGCGAGGAGGATTCAGCTTGCTCTTTTCTTCCCCTTTTCTGACCTTTCTGTGAGGTGGATGTTTTTTTTTCCTTGTCGTCCTTTTGGTGCCATTCTACCTGAGATTAAAATAGATTCATGTTAGCTCATCTCGGAAGATTTAATCGACAAACAACCAATAGTGGCACCACCCCATACTTAATTTGTTGGTACAAACTAATTAAGTGAGTGATGTCAATTACTCAGACTTCATCTACATACAGATAGGCGATATGTTCCATCAACATGTTTAGCACAGTCATACTTTCATATCATCTTAACTATCCTTTGCCAACTCTATTTCATGTAATCTTGACTATACTTTCATGTTTGGATTAATGCACCTTTCGAACAAGACTACTACATAGAGATCGTATCAAGTTATGGCATAGAAAGAATCACAACATCTCATGCTTGTATTCAATCATGATCTTTATCTCGATGAACGAGTCATTCAAACATTCAAGCTTTCAACTTTGAAGATTATGCAATTAACTTTACCATTTCGATTCCTCAAAAAGATGGCAGTGTATAACAATCAAATACAAGTCGGAACCAAGTCAAGAACACCCACACTTATTCTTTCACTTAACTAGATGTATCATAACAAATCCACCACATTCTAATCACCAACACCACTTGAAAATCTAAAATACCATTATAAGCATAATATTGTAACAACTTACGGAATATAAAAGAATAACTTACTTGGTGATGGACTCGGAAGATGATCTTGCAAGGTTAGATGAGCAAAAAACAAAGTTTTGAGAGATTTGGGAAGCTTAGGCGGCGCCTAGGTTGAGCAAACAATGTGATTTTGTTCTAAGTTTGAAGTTCTATTTATAGACTAAGGCTTGGGTCGGGTTTGATCCATGAAAAATTGGGTTAGGAGACAAAATTGCATAAGTAGGCAGCGCCTAATTCTTTGCCTATGCTTGGCATAGGCGGCGCCTAATGCTTTGCCTAGTTGGGCATAGGCGGCGCCTATGCTATAGCCTTGTCGATTCAGAGAGCTTAGGCAATGGCATAGGCGGCGCCTTTAGCTTTGCCTAGTTGGGCATAGGCGGCGCCTATTCTATTGCCTAGATTAGCATAGGCCTTTCCTTTTCCATTGCCTATGTGAGGCAGTGAACATAGGCCATAGCATAGGCCCTGCCTTGTCCGTTGACTAGATTTGCATAGGCATTGCCTAACCGATAGCCTTTGCTCCTTCATTCCTAACTTACCACCTTTAACATGGCTTCCTTTCACATCCAAATTTGAGACCAATCTCCTCATTTATACGTCTTGCACCTACACTTACTCAAAAATAACAAAAACAATTAGAAAGATGGGTTGCCTCCCACCAAGCGCCTTAGTTTTGGTCGTGGCTCGACTCTTCTTTTTGGATTTTTTTATTTAACAAAACCAAACTTCTAGTAAAATAAAATGATTAAAAACGATGCGTTGCCTCCCATCTAGCACTTGATTTATTGTCGCGGCATGACATAGTTATCTCGATTACTAAGACTTCATCGAGATATATGGTGCATCATTTTCTGAATGGATTCAGACAACGCTGATGTTTAATTGTGGGCATACATATCCCAGGAGGGATACCAATTATATCATCAATAGTCCAATCAATAGCTCCCTTGTACCTCTTCAGAGCAGAGATGAGAGCCTCTACATGTTGTTCACCTAAATCAGCCGCAACAATAACTGGAAGTGTATCACCACTTCCCAAAAAGGCATACTTTAGGTGACTGGGGAGATCTTTCAATTCTAGCACTGGTGGCTCTTCAATGGAAGGTTTTGCTGGTGGTGAAAGTCGATTCTTAAGGTCAAGGTCCATCTTCTAAGGAGCATGAGAATATGACCCCAATCCTATTAGAGCACAAACAATTTCTTCATACTCTTCAACATCCTCACGCTCCGAATTCAAAAGCACAGCAAACAATGGCTCAACAGTAAGCTGCTTCCCTACAGATAATTCTTTCTCACCCTCATGATAAACATCAGCTATAGAGAACACATTCATATCTCTAGGCTGCTTTATCGATTTGCATACATCAAAATGAATCACTTTGTCATTTATACAAAATAAAAGCTCATTGTCTCTTAAATCAATAAGCACACTTCCTGTTGTGAAGAAAGGACGACCCAAGATTATGGGAACTTCATAATCCACCTCGCAGTCCAAAATCACAAAGTCTGCAGGAAAAATAAAGGTAGAAACCTTCACCAGTACATCATATAAGATACCAACAGGTCGTTTTACCGACCTATCTGCCATCACGAGCCGCATATTGGTTGGTGTAGGATCGCCCAACCCCAACTTTCTGTAAACAGATAGAGGCATCAAATTGATGCTAGCTCCTAAATCGCACAACGCCTTAGCAAAATCCAAAGATCCAACCGTGCAAGGAATAGTGAAAGCACCAGGATCTGCCTTCTTCTATACTAAAGATCTTGTGGCAATCGCACTGCAATGATGAATATCATCTGCCAGTTCATAGCTTGCTGCCTTTTCTTTGTCAAAAGGTCCTACATGAATTTGGCGTACCCAGGCATCTGTTCCAGTGCCTCCACCAAAGGAACATTAATATTCAGCTGCTTCAACATAGTCATGAATTTACTGAACCTTGTATCATCAGCTTTCTTCTTTAGTCTCTGAGCAAAAGGTGGTGGTGGAAGGGGAATAGTTTTCTCCACCACTTCCTTTTTATCTTGCTTCTGATTATCAATATTTTCAGGCTGGTGACGTCTAGGTGTAGTATCATGAACGTTCTCATTCTGATTTTCAGCTTCTATAGACTCATCACAACCTGCTTCAATCACATTCTCCTCTATATTATCAAACACCTGCTTGCCTTTAGACAAATTTTCCAACACTTTACCACTCCGGGTAGTAATAGCCATACATGATCCATCATTCATTGGATTTTGCACAGTGTCACTAGGTAAAGTGCCAGCCTTTCTTTGATTTAATGCCGCTGAAAGTTGGCTCGGTTGTTGTTCCAGCTATTTTATTGCAGTAGAATGCGAGTCAACCAACTGATTTATTGATGACAAATCATTCATTACCTCAGTTACTCCTGTGTTAGTTTCCTATACTCCTTTCAACAGCTTAGCCATCATATCTTCCATGGACATCTTCCCAGAGCTAGACGCCACAGCCTCACGATTTCCAGGAGGAACATACAAACCACTCCTGTCAGTCTTGTTCTTCAAACTACCTTGATCACGGTCCTTGTATCCTGATTTTTCATAATAGTTCCGACCTTGGTTTCCTTGGGCATTGCCTCGGAAACCCCCCTGATTATTCAAGTAGTTCGCTTCTTTTTCAGAGTCGGATTCTTCTCTTCCCTGTGATACAATGGCCTTAACCTTTTCGGTCTTCCCTGATAATAAATGCTTGGTAAGAAGATCCATCTGTGTTTTCATGTGTGCCATATCCTGGTCACGTTCCTCTTCTCTTCGCCTTTGTTCTGAAGTCTTTCCAATAGATACAGTAGAGCTTGGTACCTCAGAATCTCTAGTATGCCAAGCTCTACTCTGCTTTGTCATACGATCTAGCATATCATTTGCCTCAATAAAAGTAAGGTCCATGAATGACCCACCCGCAACATTATCAACCATTGGCTTAGTCACTGAATTCAAAGCCCTGTATAATATCTCCATCAAGTGGATGTTGGTCATCTGATGATTTGGGCACCGCATAAGCTTTTTCTTGAACCTCTCCCATGTTTCGTGGAGAGCTTCAGTTGGAAGCTGTCGAAAATTGCTTATCTCATCTCTTAATTGGGCTATCTTGGATGGCGGATAGAATCTTTCTAGGAAAGCGTCTTTCAGTTGCCTCCAATTAGTAATAGAGTCAGGAGTTAGCCCGTTCAACCATAGAGTTGCCTCTCCAGATAGAGACAATGGAAATAAGCGCAGCCAAATCCCATTCTGTCCAACCCATGGATTGTCAAAAGCCTTGCATGTTGAGATAAAATTAATCAGATGCATATTCGAATCGTCTCCTGCAAGTCCACCAAACAACCCTTTGAGTTGCAATAGCTGAATCATGGTGCTAGTGATATTGAACTTGGTTCCGGGAGCTAAGATCGAAGGAATAATAGCCCCTGTGGCACCATCTCCATCCAGATCATCATCATCATCATCAAAAGGACCCTGCAAAGCTCGGCGGTGAGGTCTTATTCTAGCTTGACGATCTCTTCTGTTCACAGGCGCTGCCACCTCATCTGCACGCCTTGGATTTAGTAACACATCATCACCCAGGTCCTCATCATCCAGATTTGTTGCCCGACCTGGGTTATCAATATTCTGTTGATGCACTTGAGCAGCTGCCAATGCAGCTAATCTAGCCTGCTCCAGTTGAGCAGCCCTTCTTTCAATGTCACGTTGTGCATCCATTCTGCCGATAAGATGTGCTTCAGCATTTAGAGGTGATAATAGCTGACCAGAACTTCGTGTATTTGGCATGTACTCTACCAAACCTGAGAAAAACAAAAACAACAAACAGAAAGTAAAATTCGAGAATCTTTGACCAAAGGGTCTAGTAGCTATCACAAACTTAGTTGACAACCGTATTCCCCGGCAACGACACCAAAATTTGATAACGCCCAAACTACAGCTCTCATAAGAGTTTAAGCGGTCCCTGTCAAATATAGAACACAACTAGGTTGGGTGTCGAATCCCACAGGGAATACTTGGTCACTAAGTGTTGCAACTATTAGTAGACTGTTAGTCGAAAATTCTACGGAAAGGGGGGATTGGATTATGGCGTGAATAAATGCTATCAAAGTAACAATGTAATGCTTTGTTTAGTAAGATTCCACCTTATGAGTTCTGCATATCTATTAGCTATGAGGAATGCAGAATTTAGACATGCATGCACTTATAGAGATTCGTATTCTAATGGTAAATCCTAGTGTTTCTCAACCATCGAGGATTATTTCACTTTAACTCTCTCGAGCTTAAAGTGTATAACTAACGGTACAAACTATCCAAGAGGTTAATCCGGTTAAGGCATTAACGTGTAAACAGGGGTTGGTAGCCCTATTTCCTTGTCACACTCTCTTTTCCAAACATGTAACTTTTCTCTCAAACAAGTTAATGCTATACTGGCATATTCCTACGTTTGCAACCATAAGAATTCAATTAAAACGAAGATAGTAATGATATAAGTAGCATACACATCAAGAATTCAAAAACTCATAGCAATAGATAGTATCTCACAAGGTTTCCATAACCCTAACAGAGAAGTTTAGCTACTCATGGGTGCAACGGAAATCAAAGTAGACATCATTATCATACCAAAACTAGAAGAATCAACACGATGAAGATGGTGTGGCATCAAGAAGGGGATGACGTTTTCCCTCTTTTGCCGTTGCCCCCACTCTAGCGTGTTTTCCCTGTGTTAGACCTACAGAATCTGTAAACTGAATAATAATTGAAAGAATGCTGAAAAATTCAGCAAATAAGATTTTACAACATCCTTGTCCTAGTCCTACTAAGTTACTGCTGCACCCCTAGGTATTTAAAAATACTGTTTTGCCCGGGACAAATTCTCCATGCGTCACATTCAGTCCACAAGCTTCCAAAAGCTGCCTTCCCTCTTATGTAAAGTTTTCCTTTGCTTCCCAAGGGTCCATAAAGTGCTGAAATCTTCACCATTAATACCTGAAAATATGCTAATCACATAGGTTAGCTCACTTACAGGAAAATGGACTAAAAGTGCAGGAATTATATATTTTATCCTCTAAACTTAGCCTAAAATATGGGTAAATCACGGTGTTTAGGCATGTAAATACGCCCAACATCACCTTACCACTGCTGAGAGACATGCTCGAGATGAAAGTTTTTTCCTCCATATGTATGGCATGACTAGGTTTACCATGATGAATGAGGGTCGTGTTCCGACTGATGCAGAGCTTCAGCAGTTGGACAATGACTACCCGCTTAATGATCATGCGCGGTCCATGTAAGGTGTGGGGGTACATTTTGAGGAACCTCTCGATGATGACGTGCCGACTGACGATGATCACCGACTGCCAGACTCAGATGTGGACGACGACTCTGATGATGATTCCAACGTAGGGGGTATGACCTCAGACATAGAAGAGGAGTTCGACTAATCAGGTTTTCCTTATTTATTTCCACTGAGGGTAGTGTGTCCCTCTAAGTGTGGGTTACGGGTATATGTCTGTTGTATTGTACTGCTTGCCTATATTTATTCTTGTTTGTTTTAATTATTCATAGTTAGTTCGTCGTAATTAGTTAGATTTTAGATTTTGCATGAAATTGTTCTGATAGATGGCATGGTATTGTAACAAGAGTAAGTGCGAAATCATTACTATTGAGACGCTTAGGCTCTAAGTTGTGACTCACTATGTGATAATGTTGTGGTTTAATTCATTCATCTGTTGGGTCAAGAATCTATAATGCTCACAATGAAGTTGACCATGTGCCTTGTGTGTGTGTGGTTATTGTATATTCTTTATTGTGACTGATGCTAGAACTTGCCTGGTGTGTATGTGAAACGAAATAAAGATTGTGATTTTAGGAGATGATTTAGGCATTTCTTTGGCAGCCTAAAATTGTTTACCTTCTTTTTACCTACCTTTGTACATTGTCCTAGTGAACACCCTTTGAGCCTTTTGCTATTTTCTTTGGCAGCCTCATATGTAGCCTAATCCATTTTTTTCAAGACCATAATCTGATCCAAACTCCTAAGCGCTTTAAATTGTAGAATCATGTGGCAAAATAAGAGGAGAATGGTGAAAGTGATGCCTCAGAGTGTATTGGTACTTGAAAATGTTGTGAAAAAAAGTGGCTATCATAGGGATGCCTAATTTAAAATATATATATATATATATATATATATAATAAATAAAAAAAATATAAAAACAAAAAGATAGTTGTGTTTATGATTGAATAACAAAATGGGTGAAAAAGGGTTGGTAGATGAAAGGAAGGTAGAGTGGTTGTTAAAAGATTGTGTAAATGGCATAATGTAGTGTATTAAAGCGCTTAGGGAACATAGTCACTATTTCTGGCCAAAATAGTCCTACCTGTCCCTTAGCCTACATTACAACCCATAAAGACCTATTTGATCCTAAACTTAGCAGTCTGATATTAGTAGAGCATTACACTAAGGGCAAGCCTATGGTCATCAGTTGCAATATAAGAATTCCTTGTGAGAGTGAGATCAAGGAAAGTCTTATACCCATGTTTCGAAAAATGCAAAAATATGAGTGATTATGGGTGATATCTTTTGTGAGCACACATGGTTGATGATTGTTGGGTAGTTTTATATGACTCTTTGTGGCTTAACTTGTGGATACGAATTAACCATCCTAATGAGTCTATGTTGGAGGGTGAGTTGTTTCTAGTAATGATCAACAAACCTACTCTTTGTTAATAATTGGCATGCATGTCTTGTTGAAAATTTTGTGTTGCTATTCTAAAATTCTAGTTAGATGTTTGCATGGATGTAATATTTTGTTCGAGGAGAAACAAAGCTTTAAGTGTGGGGCGGTGATGTTGGGCGTATTTATACGTCTAAGCACCATAATTTACCCATGTTTTAGCTAAGTTTTGAGGATAAAATATATAATTCTTGCACTTTTAGTCCATTTTCCTTTAAGTGAGCTGACCTATGTGATTAGCATGTTTTTCAGGTACTAATGAGGAAGATTTCAGCACTTTGTGGACCTGTGGGCAGCAAAGGAAAACTTCACATAAGAGGGAAGGCAGCTTTTGGATTGAATGTGATGCATGGAAACTTTTTCCCGGGCAAACCCAGTATTTTTAAATACTTAAGGAGGCAGTAGCAACTTATTGGACAAGGATATTATTAAAAACCTTATTGCTGAATTTTCAGCATGATTCGACAATTAGTCATTATTCAATTTTCAGATTTTGTAATATTTTAGAACAGAGAAAACGGCTTACGTGAGGCACGGAGAGAGAAAAAGACGTCATCCTCTTATTGACGCTAAATCATCCCCATCGTGAAGATTGTTCTAGTTTTGGTATGATGATTATTTCTACTTTGATTTCCGTTGTATCCATGAGTAGCTAAACTTATCTGTTAGGGTTATGGAAACCTTGTAAGATACTATCTATTGCTATGAGTTTGTGAATTCTTGATGTGTTATGCTACTTATATCATTACTCTCTTCATTTTGACTGAATTCTCATGGTTGCAAACATAGAGAATACGCCATTATAGCATTAACTTGTTCGAGAGAAAAGTTACATGTTTGGAAAAGAGAATGTGACAAGGAAATAGGGTTTCCAACCTTATTTACACGTTAATGCCTTAACCCGGATTAACTTCTTGGAGAAGTTGTACCATTCGTTATACACTTTAGGCTCGAGAGAGCTAAAGTGAAATAAATCCTTGATGGTTGAGAAACACTTGGATTTAAAATTAGAATACGATTCTCTATAAGTGTATACATGTCTAAATTCCGCATTACTCATAGTTAATAGAGAAATAGAAACTACAAGGTGGACATAACCCTAACTTATCATTCTCTGTGATTAAATTTTACTACACAAATCATTCCATCATTACTTTGATAATATTAGTTCACGCCTAAACCAAACCCCCCTTTTTCCTTGGAATTTTTGACCAACAGTTTACTAATAATTGCAACACTTAGTGACCAGAGTATTCCCTGTGGGATTCGACACCCGACCCAGTTGGGTTCTATATTTGACAGCGACCACTTACACTTTCTAACGAGAGCTGTAATTTGGGCATATCAAGTATGAAAAAAGATGTTAATGCTATGGATAACAGGTTGGGATATCTTGAAGGAAAAATGGAAGGGATGGAAGGTTCTTTCTCAAGAAGGATGGACACCTTGGAAGTCCATCTAAAGTACACCACCTCTAATCCTCAAAACTATCACGCTTCTTCTAGTAGGCATGCTCCTAATATGTCACTACTATAACTCCAGAAACACTTAACCAAATGGTCAATCCACCGAGGCAAGTACATGATCCCATCATCCAAGCCACTACTTACCAAAATAATTGAAACCCCGATCGTCCGCTACAATACCAATTCAATCAAGTCAAATAGGAAGATCCACAAAACCACTCCAATATCAAAAACAAACTACCTCAAATCCCAGCTAACCATAATCAACTAATCTAAATTGATGATGGAGGGGTGAGGAACCATATGGAAGAGGTGAAGAGATAGATGAAGTGGCTTTCTTTGTAGATTTCTTATAGAATATAAGAGGAGATCAAGGGGACATAAAGGACGAGGAGGAAGATTTGGTCTGATTCCACATCAAAGAGAAAACTTGGGAAACAGTCCTCAAGTTTAAAAGAACATCAATAGGATCAAGGAGGTAACATGGGTTGAGACACGAGTCTTAACTCAATCAAGGTCACTCTTCCTACCTTCGAAGAAACTAGTGATCCATTAATCTACCTTTATCGAGAAATACAATGCAATAGGATCTTTTAACTCAATGAGTTAACTGGACACAAGAAAGTCACCTATGAAATTGCTTAACTTGAAGGGTATACTTCTATTTGGTGAAAGACTAAGACAGTGCAAAGAGAAATAAATGTAATCTCGACCTTCTGGATTAGGATGAATTAAATTCACATATGTGAGAGAGGCATGTGATGAAAAGGTTCAAGAAAGAGCAATTAACAAGGCTCTAAATTTGACATAAAGAGGTAGAGGTGTGGAAGACTATTATGAGAAGTTTCAAAACTTGATCCTTTATCTTGAGATTGTCGAACCCCCAAATCATTGCATGGCTCAATTCAAAGGTGGGTTAGATTATGAAGTTGTATCTCAACAAGTTGTCCACAAGTTTGACCAAATGAAAGATCTTGTTGATACGTCCATTAAGGTTTAAAGGAATAATAATGCCAAGAAGTCCTTCAATACAGGTTACAACTTGTCTACTTCCTCCGGATAGAACATGAACAAGGATTTCAACAATTCCTTAGAAAAGAAGCCCATTGATAAGGCCATCCAAAGGTATCCACCATAGAATGAAGGTAATCCATCTTCTAATCCTAATTCTAAGGTATTATTTGTATGAAATGTCAAGGTTGGGGTCATAAGGCTAGTAAATTTCCCAACCAAAGAAACATAGTATTGGTGGAGGGTAACCCTTACTTTTTTGGGGATATGGTGATCTAAAATGATGGTGGTGAGGAAAACCCTCAAGAGGATGATGACCTTGGAAGTGAAGGGGAATTACCAAAAGTTGAAGGGAACTTTGGTGTACCTTATGGATTGACGATGAAAGTTCCCAATGAAGATGTTTGGCTCGAAGAAGGATAGGTCATTAATCTTATCTTGTGATAAGGTGGCATATGAATGGTGAAGATGAGGAGCTTTGTCATAAAAAAAAGAGCTTAGTGACAAACTAAAGCCCTTGTTATTTGCTACATTTGGCGCTAGATTTGTGCCAACTTCTAAGTTGATGCATAAGAGGACAAGTCCACATGGTGAAAGTTTTGAAGGCAAGAGAGCAAGCTCAAGGCTTTTCTCCCAAGGTATGTACCTACGCCCTCTTATTTCTAGCTTTTCTCAGAATCAGGATGATATTTACCCTAAGATAGACAATATTATAAAGATATTTAATTTAAATCCCTACCTAGATGGTGTTGATGTCTTTTGGAATGACTTAAATGTGAATACGATGTGTGGCCTCCTCAATCCATATGGTAAACCTATTTGTTGTTCTAAGAAGAGTTTGTGGTTTCCACTTTATAAACAAATCTTATTCCTTGTTTTTGTCACACTTATGTGGATAGACATGTTGTCTCTTTCTTGGAAGGTTGTTCGAGTGAGTGGGATGTGAGGTTCTTAAGTTGTTAGCTCTTATTCTCATGTAATCTGGTTCTTGGTAGAACTTTGAGTAATTATAGATCTTATCATTCCATTTTCTTCTTTTGTGAGCATAACCATGTTGGTGCAAAGTATGTCTTATGTCTAAATATAGTTTCTTGTGAAAGGAAGGGTAATCTATACCCTAATGACTCCTTAATTCTACCCTTAGTTGCTCCAACATATGATGGTTTATTTGGTAGCATTGTTAATGGAACTAACTTAGGATTTCTTGATGTTTATCATAGCCAAGTCTTTTGCACTTTAAATGTTGACTTCTCTTTAATTGTCTTGAAAAATATTTGGTTATATGTGAAATTGGTGTCCCTTGGCATGGATGTTTTGATTTTAACCCATGGTCTAACCCTTATGCTTCAATAAAATATTGGATGTGTGTTCTCTTCTTATGTTTAAAGGTTGTATATTCGAGGATGAATCTTCTTCAAGAAGGAGAGGATGATACAATTAAAATCTGGATCGATAAAGAAAGTTAAGAGGCACTTGTATACTCTTTGTTTCTATCCAAAGGGTGCAAATTTGATGATTATGATGATCGGGGAGGGGTGAGAGATGTTAAAGAAGCCACAGGAAGGAAAGATGGGGCTAGAAGGTTCCTAAAAGAGGACATGCGCCCTATTCGCTTTGGAGGTGTGCCCAACCTATTCTAGATCCTCTAGAGTGGGTTAAAATAGCCCACTATACCCTTGGTATGCGCCCTATATGCTCTATAAAGTATCAAGTATGTGCTTAATGGAATTTTATGTTTTGTCTTTCCTAAATGGGTCACTTTTGGGCCCATAAAATGTAATAACTCCCCTAGATTATAAATAGGACCTTATTTCATTTTAGTAGGTATTTATTGATGATTAATGAATGTGAACACTTGTAAAAGTGTGAGACAATCTTAGATTATCTTGTGCCAAGCGTGGAATCGCTTCTGTTGATTTTCTATTTAGAAACATTGGATGCTCCAGAATCTAATTCCCTTGAGGTCTACATAGGAGTTAGGTGCTTTGTGTAACATTGAATAGAAGTTTTAGGGTTTGATACACCCTTTATTTTATATTCATTCATTCATTGTGTCTATCTATTACTTACTTTCTATCTATCTTTATCTTTCATATTAGTATCTTTCCATTGAGGTATATTTTTCTCCATTATCACTTCACAAACAACCAATTTTCTTGTCAAGATTGCTTCAAATACCTCCTTGAATTCCTTAAATTTTTAGTAAGTATCATATTTTTCCTTCATAAAATACTCTCATACATATCTGAAAAAATCACCTATAAATGTTACCATATACTTCATTCCACCAACTGATTGATGCTTCATAGGACCAAACATATCAAAGTGTATAAACTTAAGTGTTTCCTTTTCTCTAAATTTGTTATTTATATGTTAGTTTATCTGCTTTTTCATACTGACATCCGGCAATTGCATCGGTTCATACTTTTAGTTGTGGCAATCCTTTGAGCATTGACTTCTTCATCATCATATTCAGCTTGGAAAAGCTAACATGACTCAGTCGCATATGCCACAAATCAACTGTTTCATTCTTCTTTTCGTTGTCCATATATGCCCTTTCCACTGACAACACATAAATTGAGTCTATTTTTCTTTCTTTCACCATTGGTGTTTCTATAATATTGAGCTCACCATATACCTTAACATCTTCCCGACCAAATAAAACATAGTGTCCCGAGAATGTAAGTTGTGCTACTGATAATAAATTTTTATTCATACCTGGAACATGATAAACATCTTGGAGTGGTACATCATTAATTACACACAGAGGTGATAACATTGTACTACCGACATAAGCAATACGTAGCTTGGAGTTGTTAGCTGTTACAATCACACAACTGTTGGGTCATGGGTCTTTGTCCTTTCTTATGTGAATAAATAAAGCTCAATTTGGACAAACCCACTTTTTTCCATAGGCCCATTACTATGGGTCATATATATAGATCTTTTTTAGGTCTTATTCATCATGACAAAATACAGTTTTCAGCAGCCAAAGAGAGAAACACAAAGCTGATTTTTGCCCAAATTTTTCAGCCACAACTGTCAACTTCAAATTATGATTTCCATTTCATTTCTTGTCCAATTGAGATGATTTTTGGAAATATTGTTCCTTTGATCTCAACCTTTGATTAGAAACTGGCGGAGGTAGATTTGGTGGCCTGTAGCTCCTATTCTTTATTTCATCTCAATCTAGTGTTTGGTGTTGTGGTTTATGTATTTTTGCTTATTATTTGGCACAGAGTTTGGTGGCCATTTTGGTGAAAAATATTATAACTCTTGGTGATTATAGTGTAGGTTTTGGTCCCGTGATTTTGTACGCTTCATACTGAAGGTTTTTCCACATAAATTTGGTATCTCTTGTTGTTGGTTTTATTCTTGTCTTGCCGTATTTGTGTGATTAATTTATTTTCTGCCATATTACTTTATTTTTATTGAGTTTTCTTGTTTTCTATTAGTTTAAATTAAAAGGAAAATTTTAGATTTGGGTATTTTTTCGCTGCTATCCTATCAGGCATTTTGATTGTACCCTTGCCTTTCCCAACAACAACTTCCTCTATATTGAAGCAAATTCTGTAATTTTTCCTTCACACCCGTCATATGGTTTGTCAACCCGAATCGACTATCTAATCATTATCATAATCAATATGATGTAGTTTCAGAGAGAGCTAGATCCTTTTCAGCAACAACCCTCATCATCACATGCATCATCGTCATTGGATGTAGCAATATTACCCTGTCTAATTTTTTTATTTTTTTTCTACCAACAATCTTTTGCCATATGAACCATCTTTCTACAATTGAAGCACTTTCCTGGGAACATTTTACTCTTGTATTGCTTTGTGTTACCATCATATCTTCTAGATCAACCAAAGCCATTCTTCTTTATTTTACCTCTACGTTTGTTGGCGTATAGAGTTTCCTCCCTAATTTCTGAAGAAACTCCTCCTATTTGCTTAGGTAATGCTTTTTGACCAGTTAGCAAATTTTCAAACTCAACAATTGATGGTTTTTTCTGCCATCCTTGCATAGATACAATAAAACCTCTATACTCGGGTCTCAAACCATAAATATTATTCGCTTTGTCCTTGTTTCTCTAGTGGCTTCCTCTGGATCTAGCTCCGAAATTTTACTGAACAATAGTTTCACCTCGTTGATGTATTGAGCTATTGTCATATCACGTTGTACTATCAATAATAATTCGCTTTCTAGAAGTTGGATTCTCATGTCATTCTTCTTTGTGAAGAGAGTATTAAACGTTTCACACACTTCTTTCGGAGTCTTGGCATCTCGAATATGCTCCAGGACATCATCTTCAACTGTTTTCTTCGAAACAAACATTGCTTTGCTTGCATTTATGGTGCTTTTTCTCAACTTACTAGTTTTATCTTCTGTCTCTCTGGTGGTACAACTTCACTCACATAGATGATCTCCCATAAGTCTTGGCTCTACATATAATACATAATACACGTTGACCAAGTATTGTATTTTTTATTGTTGAGTGTTGGTTTTTAGCTTTGAAATTGGAGAAATAACAGAGAAAGAGTTGGAGAAAAATAAAATACGGCAATAGTATTGTCAAAGGGAATTATTTTATTAATAACTTAAAACATATATTTATAGCTAAATTTCTAACTACACTCCAATTTAAATTGGGATAACTAATTCCTATTTAAATAAGGAAAAAGGCACAAATATGCCACTGAACTATCAGAAATGGCTCATTTATGTCATCCGTTAAAAGTTGGGTTCATTCATGTCATCTCCGTTACAAAACCGACCCATCCTTGCCATTCTTTTTAACAGATGGTGTTTAAAAATAGCCTTGCCACGTGGTAACTTATTAGAGGGTCACGTCATTTATTATTTTTTTAAATTTTTTTTAAAAAAATTTAAATTTAAGAAAAAAAAATTGATCCATTAAAAAGAATCCACGCAACTTTTTGATCCATTGAAAATTAGTTTGATCTATGCTTTTAAAATTTGATTAATTTTTCATGAATATATTCTTAAAACATTCTCGTTCGATTCGTTTTTTTTTTATCATTTTTGACATATTAAGATTGTTTTCATATTTTACCTTTAATATTAATTATTTTTTTCTTCAAATTAATTTCAAATACAATAGTAAACATCATTTAATAAATATATTATAATAAAATAGCTATTTCAATTGACGGACGAGTAACTAAAAGGGAACGGAGAGAGTATACACTCCACGCTTTTTATCACTTTATTTATTTATTTATTTTAAAAGATTCACGTTAACTAAAGCTTTTGTCATTTTTCAATTGAAACTGAAGGGATATATAAACATCAAATATTATTATTATATTATTAATAGTTAGCTTCACATTTTGCCAACTCTACGTATACTATATATGTCGGCATGTTGTTGCCTTCATGTTTTTGCAATGATAAATGATGAAGCATAAAGTATTACGTACAAATGTTGAATGCTGATTAGGGGCGGCTCAACCCTTTAGGAGAAAAGGCGGACGCCTAAGACCCCAAAATTTGAGGGACCTATTTTTGTTTAGTAATAATAAATTACATTTTAAGAAATATATTAAATACTATTTATAGAAAAAAGAAAAATTTTATATAAAAAAATAAAACACAAGGCCTCCGTTTGATATTTATCTTAGGTCATAAATTTGCTTGAGTTGGCCCTGATGCTGATGATGTCATTCTATGCTTAATAAAAAATAAAAAAAATAAAAAGTTACTTACATTCGTCTGACAAAATATTTCATGAATGCTATGACATACTATATGCTTAATTAGAATAGCGTTTGGTTATAAATTTTAGTAGTAGATTTAAAAAAAAAAATTAAATATTTGTTTGATCATGAAAAATTAATCAAATTTTAAAAGTATAGATCAAATTAATTTTTAAAGAATCAAAAAATTGGGTGGATTTTTTTTAATGGATTAAAAAATAAATTTAAAAAGGAAATTAATTATTTTTTTAAACAACAACAACAACAACAACAAACCCAGTATATTCCCACATAGTGGGGTCTTGGGGGGTAAGATGTACGCAGTCCATACCTCTACCTCTAAAGAAGTAGAAAGGTTGTTTTCGATAGACCCCCGGCTCGAGACACGAGATACCACACCAATACATAGTAAAGCATAGAACAAGATTTGATAACATAACATAAATACGACACCCATAAGTAATAAAAGACAGAGAAAAGCACACAGATTCGTACTAAAACATGGAACAAGGTATCATAACAAGAATAATACCCCCCCCCCCAAGTAATTCCCTACACAAGCAACCCAAACTGGCCCTAGCCTTCTGCCCTAATTCGCGTCCTCTAGATCTTCCTATCTAGGGTCATGTCCTCGGTGAGCTGTAACTGCTCTATGTCCTGCCTAATCACCTCACCCCAGTACTTCTTCGGCCTACCCCTACCCCGCCTAAAACCATCCAATGCTAGTCTCTCACACCTTCGAACCGGGGCATCCATGCCCCTCCTCATCACGTGTCCGAACTATCTCAATCGGACTTCCCGCATCTTATACTCCACTGGAGTCACACCAACCTTCTCCCTGATAGTCTCATTCCGAACTCTATCCCCTCTAGTCAGCCCACACATCCAATGCAACATCCGCATTTCTGTCACCTTTATTTTTTGGATGTGGGAGTTCTTAACTGGCCAACACTCCGCTCCATACAACATGGCCAGACGGACTACCACCCTGTAGAATTTGCCTTTAAGCTTAGGCGGCACCTTGTTATCGCACAATACCCCCGACGCGAGCTTTCACTTCATCCATCCCGCCCCAATACAATGTGAGACATCCTCGTCAATCTCACCGTTACCCTGGATCACGGATCCGAGATACTTGAAACTATCCCTCTTACATACCTACTGTGATTTCAACTTCACTACCAGCTCATTCTCCAGCCTCACGTCATTAAACTTGCATTCCAAATACTTCGTCTTGCTTCTGCTCAACCTAAACCCTTTAGACTCAAGAGTTTGTCTCCACACCTCTAATTTGTCATTCACACCCCCTCGCGTCTCATCATTCAAAACTACATCATTTGCAAAAAGCATACACCAAGGCACCTCCCCTTAAATACGCCACATCAACACATCCATCACCAAAGCAAACAAAAAGGGACTAAGAGTAGATCCCTGATGCAATCCTGTCAAGACAGTGAAATGCTCTGAGTCTCATCCCGCCGTCCTCACCTGAGTTTTCGCTCCATCATACATGTCCTTAATTGCTCTGATATATGTCAGCGGGACTCCACTCACCTCCAATCATCTCCAAAGCACCTCCCTGGGGACTTTATCGTATGCCTTCTCCAGATCGATAAACACCATGTGCAGGTCCTTCTTCCTTTCCCTATACTGTTCCACCAGCCTCCGTACCAGGTGAGTTGCCTCCGTCGTCGAGCGGCCAGGCATAAATCCAAACTTGTTTTCCGAAATAGACACTATCCGTCTCAGCCTCACCTCGACCACTCTCTCCCAAATCTTCATAGAGTGACTCAATAACTTTATCCCCCTATAGTTATTGCAACTCTGGATGTCACCCTTATTCTTATAGAGAGGGATCATGGTACTCCACCTCCAAGCCTCGGGCATTTTTGCCGTCTTGAAGATTTCGGTAAACAATCCAATCAACCACCTTACACCAGCCTCTCCAGCAAACTTTCAAAAATCCACCGGTATCTCATCCGGCCTCGTCGCCCTACCCCTTCGTATCCTGCGAACAGCCTCTCTAACCTCCTCTACCTTAAAACATCTACAATAACTAAAATCCTGACACTCCTTTGAGTGCTCCATCTCCCCTAACACAATCTCTCTATCCCCTTCGTCATTCAAGAGCCTATGAAAGTACGACTGCCATCTATTCTTAATGTGGCCGTCCTCCACCAACACTGTACCGTCCTCTCCCTTAATGCACCTCACATGGTCGAGGTCACGACCCTTCCTCTCCCTAGCCTTAGCGAGTCTAAACAACTTTTTCTCCCCTCTTTTCCACTGTAACCCTGCATACAAACTCTCAAAAGCGGCTGTTTTAGCCGCCGTAACTGCTAACTTAGCCTCCTTCCTAGCTAGCTTGTACTCTTTCCTGTTTAACCGTTTCTCTTCTTCGTCCTTACTCTCAACCAACTTAGCATACGCCCCTTTCTTGGTCCCCACTTTCTTCTTAAACTCTTCATTCCACCACCAATCCCCCCGATGATGCCCGGCCCGGCCCCTAGAAACACCCAATACCTCACTTGCATTCTCCCTAATGCACCTAGCCACCCCATCCCACATACTATCCACGTCCTCCCTACACTTCCACACCCCTATTTCCGCCAACTTCTCCCCTATCTCCCACGCATTCACTGGCGTCAAGCCGCCCCACTTAATTCTAGGTCTACACTTCTCACCCCTTCTCTTTCTAATCTTCTTTATACCTAAATCCATAACCAAGAGCCTATGCTGGGTCGAACGATTCTCACTCGGGATGACCTTACAGTCCTTACACAATGCCCTATCCCTTTTTCTAAGCAACAAAAAGTCAATCTGGGTCTTGGCTATCGCGCTTCGAAAGGTGATCAGGTGATCGTTCTTCTTCAGGAAGCACAAGTTCACCACCACCAGCCTAAAGGACCTCGCAAAATCCAATAGAGTAGCCCCATCTTCATTTCTTTCCCCAAAACCAAAACCACCATGCACATCACCAAAGCCTCCCAGTAACGCCCCGATGCGCCCGTTGAAATCTCCTTCTACAACAATCTTCTCCGAGCTAGGCACGCCTCTCACCACCTCATCCAAAGCCTCCCAAAACCGCATCTTCTCCTCCCCCTCCAAGCCCACTTGCGGTGCATAAGCACTACACACGTTCAGGGTAAACCCCCGAATGACCAACTTAATAGTCATCAACCTATCGTTGATCCTCTTCACCTCTACTACCTGATCTCTAAGCTCTTCATCTACTAAGATGCCAACTCCATTCCTACGCCTCTCCCTCCCAGAGTACCACAGCTTGTAACCATCCACATCCCTAGCCTTAGACCCTACCCACTTGGTCTCTTGAACACACGCAATATTAATCCTCCTCTTTCTAAGAATCTTCACAAGCTCTATGGACTTACCCTGAACGGTCCCTATATTCCAAGACCCAACCCTCAGCCTACCATCACTATCCACACGTATTCCTCTACCACTCCTGAGGCCAAACCTTGGCCTCCCTCCCACTCCCGCCCTTTCCTCATCCCCCGCCCCCACCACAGCCCCACGCCCCAACCCCCTCGGACATAACCCTATCTGACCATCACCGCCCACAGCCACTACTATAAGAAAATATAAGAAAATATAAACAATGGTAGTAGCAAAGCAGCAGCAATAAATACAAGGCTCACACAAATTCGAAGAAATAATCAAGAAACAAAACTAAACTCAAATAGAGAGCAAACACCACTGGACTAAACACCCAAAGCACCAAAAACAGAGCCCCAAGCCTATAACCTAATAAAAAGCAGTGCAAGAAAAGACAACAGACAATATCAAAAAAATCAAATGCAAGTCAAGATACAGGAGATAATACTAGCATAATACGAAGAATGCAATAACAAAGGTTAGAAGTCACCGGGTTACACTTGTAGACCAAGCCGGAAACCAAAACCCAATGTAGATTAGGCTCCGGGGAGTTCTGGTGACGGAGAGACGACACTGCTGGATGATGAAATTAGAGGGAGCGGCGGCTGCTGGAGACCGAGGGAGCTGATCGTCGTTTGGGGGAGAGGAGGCCGAACAGAGGGAGCCAGCGGCGGCGCTAGGCTGGTTCGTCGCAGTTGGAGATGGAGATGGATAGCAGCGATGAGGTCACCTGGTTGACGTTGTTTGTTCTCCAAAGGTGCTAAGACGGAGAGGGTCGCCGGTGGCAAGGCTGTTTTTAAAAATCGGCCGTTAAAAAGTAATGGCATGGTTGAGCCAGTTTTATAACGGCGATGGCATAAATGATCCCAACTTTTAACGAATAACATAAATGAGTCATTTCTGATAGTTCAGTAGTATGTTTGAGCCTTTTCCCTTTAAATAATAAAGGAACAACTAATTCCTAAGTCACATTGGACTCTAATAATTAAAAACTACTAAAAATATCTTTTCGTACTTTATTTTTGAGACATATTTACAACATTGAGCTTCTTGATTCCACCAAAAACTCCGAGTTGCTGAATGTCACCCATTGTGGGGGAAGAAGAAGAAACTTCTGTTAAATAATTATGACCCTTCAACGGCTCTGATAATAGTCTGTTGAACAAAACTGAGAGTAATACTTTATTCAAGTAAATAACATCGCCTTATATAGGCGTACATCAAAGAACAAATACTAACTTATTTACCTGGCAACTACTACTCCAAAATTGACTAGGAAACAAAGAGACAAAATAACCAAATACTAAGTTATTTCTTAGCATCTACTAATCCAAAATTGACTAGGAACCAAAAACACTACATACTACTAGGAGTAGGCTAACAATTATCACTTCTATTTAGACTACAAGTAGGACTTCTATTGTGTGTTGGTGTTGTCATCTTTAACAAAGAGTAGTGCATATGTTTTTATGTGCTCTCCCTTATTAATTGGGGTTTTATGCCGTGGGTGGGGTTTACATAAAAGGGGTAGGATGAAAACATCCTTAATGGATCAAAGCGAGAAAAATCAGCTGCAATGGCCTTGGGCTGCCGCCTTACCCAACGCCCTACAAGTCTATGTGCAAGGTGCCTCCCTGGTTGTAGCCCCAGCCTGCAAGTTTTTACTTTTCTGAAGTTTAAGAAGTAGGGAATCACGATTGTCATAGCCCCTGCCGGCCAACGCTCTCAAAGTTCTTTTTTAAGTCTTGGAGCTTCTTTTCGATGATTTCTACTTAATCCTTATGTCGATTTCTTGGGTTTTTATCACTAACGTACATACGAAATTGTTTAAATATGTCTCAAGAAGTGGAGGTGTTACACATAATAACCCCTATCATAAAGATCAAATCCAAGTTGAAACTATCAAGGTTTGATTATCACATCATCAGATTAAATATACTTTATCTTGATATGAGCATAATCCAATTTCAACTTTTGTTCTACCATATTATAAATATATCGAGTAAGACCAACAACGCAAAGAGGGGTTGAGGGTAAGTGTACACAAGTTATTTCACTACCTCAGATGTGAGATAGAAAGGTTGTTTTCGACAAACCCCGAACTCACAACTAAAATAGTCTAGAAAAGAAATAGTAAATGAAAAAGAAACAATAGGTACTAACGCACCTAATAACATAAACAAAACTATCACCAAGTAATACGACAAATGATAAACAAGAGAATCACTATGGCTACAAGAACACATAACAAAACAAAGTCCTCCTACCTACTAGTAAGGACGCACTCCTACCTACCATTCTTCTACCCTTATTCATATTCTTCACACCTTCCCATTTAGTGTCATGTCCTCGGTAAACTGATGCTTCTCTATAACATGTCTAAACCTCCCTCCAATCGAATAACCTTATTTCTAATTTTATCATTCCTAGTAAACCCACACATCCATCTTAGTATTCTCATCTACGCATATATCCTCGTACATAAGTATTACTTATTATTAATTATTTTAATTTTTTCATTACTAAGATTCTTTAATTAATCAACATATATGGTTCATTAACTGTTCATGTGGATCTTCTGAGATTCAGAGATTCCACAGTAAAATTTTGCACTATTTAACACCAATTATAACAGTATCTCATTTTAGGTAAGACATTTGGGAATAATTGGCAAAGAAGAACTTTTGCAAAACTATTTTACCAAATACCCACTTAATTTCTTTTTGATTTATTTTTTAGGTTTAGGGTGTAAAAAATGAAAAAAGTGAGGCCCACACGTGGGCCAAGGGACCAATTCATCATTTATACAACTTTACAAATTTAATATAATACACCTAACCCCTTCCACTTATTCCAATATCCAAAAACAAACCCCTCTCTCTCCTCTTTAATTCCCAACTCCCGCTTTCAAACAACTTCTCTCAAAAATGTCATTTTCGTACGTTCTTCGTCTGCAGCTGCTAAGGGGGCGTTGTTTCTTTGCAAGGTAAGTTAAAATCGAGTTTCGATCATTTTTAGATCCATTTAAATGGTTTTTATTTTTACTAATAGATTGGTAGTGATGTAGGATTTTTTTTTTGAATTTGGTGTTTTGATTTAATCGTGTTTTTTTAGCAACGAAGTGTTGAATGGTGGTATAATTATTGTTTGAAGAATTATTTTGGTATTTTGATTTGAACAGAATCCTGTTTCTGTCCGTAGACCCGCGGTCTATTCGTACACTCGTGGTCTATGAAATAAGAATGCCCTAGATATATTTCAATTTTCAGACGTATGAAATTCTTTTAAAACATGATTGCTGAAATAGTGAAAATTGAAATATTAATAGCTAATTAGTTTGATAGGTGCACTAGTATGATTTTTAGCAATTGTTGTGTTTTGATATTTTGCATGTTTGATTTTGGTTCAATTATTGTATGTTTGTGTAATGAATTGTTTAATGGTGGGGTGTTTATTAATTTTTTTTTGTTTGGAGGAGGGGTTCATTTGATCATTGAGTTATTTCTGTTGATAGACTTGTGGTCTATGAACTGAAAAATGGGAGATTTGTTCTTTAGGTGTATACTGTGTTAAAAATAGGTAGAAAAAATGTTATTCCTAAATAGAAAGACGATACCGCCGGTAGTAGTAGAAAAAGAAGAGTTGCGGCAGTTGAAAAAGTGTCAAAAAGAAAGAAAATTGAAGAGTCGGTGTCTGAATCAGATTTGGAGCTAAAGGAGATAAGCGACTACGTCGATTCTAGTGAAGATGTTGCCAAGTGGAGTATCAGTGGTGACAGTGAAGAGTGTGAGGGAAGTGAGAGTAATAGTGATGATGGGGATAATGATTCGTTGTCCGTGCCATATCTTTCGGGGTGCATTTTCTTGGAGCGGTGTGACCTTCAAACGATAATTGATGAGGTCGGATCTTTTTCGGCAAAGATATTGGTCAGATCAAGAATGACTGCTTATCAAGAATTTAAGAAAATTCTTGTCGACCAAGAATTGAAGAAAAGATTCAAGCAGTCCTATTTTGGACACCTGAGAAACCTATCAGAACATCTCAAGTTTAATGGGCAGTTGGTCTATTATTTGCTGTTACGAAGCATTAAGAATGATAAGATACATCATGAGATGTGGTTCTGCGTTAACAACAAGCCTGCCTGTTTTGGCTTGAAAGAGTTTTGTTTGATCACGGGGCTGGACTGCTCATCATACCCCAGTGAATCAAAAATGAAGAAGGTGTTAGCAAAGAGGGACAATTTTTTTTTAAGGTGACAAAAAACAAAAACATCACAGCAGCCAACTTGTTACACCTGATCAGAGGGAATAAGCTGAACGAGGACCACAAGTTCAAGTGTTGTCTACTGTGATTCTTGCACACCATATTGCTTGCGAAATATTTGACGAAGGTTGTCAACACAAAACTGATTCGAATGGTCGACTCATTGAGTTTCTTCGAGAAGTATCCATGGGGAAAACAGACATTTCAACTGACCATGGACTATCTGAAGAAGAAAAGTGACCTGAAGAAGTGACCTGAAGAAGCAGAAGAAAGTATTTGATGAGAAGTAGAAGGCATCCTATGCTCTATTCGGATTTCACTGGGCATTCCTGGTATCTACCATAAACCCTTTAGTGAGTTTATCGTAGATTATCATTTTATTTATACTATGTCATAGACTCATAGTTATTTTTTTCACTGTTGTACTGCTTACAGATTAGGATCTATGAGGTCTTTACACATCTTGGAGAATTTGCTGGAAAATCAATGGATGAGCCTTTACCTATCCCCCGTATCCTTAGATGGCACACTTCAAAAAGCGATAAGATAATCGAAGGCAACCCATTCAAGTATTGATAACGCTCAATCTAAAGCTCTCGTAGGAGTGTAAAGCGGTCATTAGCAAATATAGAACCCAACTGGGTTGGGTATCGATCCCACAGGGAATAGCCGGTCAATAAGTAAGCAAATATTATTAGACTTTTGGTGCAAGTCTCGTGAAAGGGAGGATTTTAACGTCCAAATAATGTAAACAAAATAGTAAAGTAAAAACGGAAAATAGCAAAGTAAAGAGAAAGATTGTTTGGTAAGATGTTAACCAATGAGAATTGAGAGTTGGGGTTATGTCCACCTTATGAGTTGTACGTCTCTATTGGCTATGAGTTATGCAGAATTCAGACATGCATGTACTTATAGAGAATTGTATTCGATGGTAAATCCAAGCGTCTTTTGACCTAAACAAGGACTATTTCACTTTAACTCTTTCGAGCTTAAAGCGTATCTAACGGTACAAATTCTCCAAGAGGTTAATCCAGTTATGGTACTAACTTTTTAATAGGGGATGGGACCCTATTACCTTGACATTATCTCTTTTCCAGACATATAACTTTTCTTTCGAACAAGTTAATGCTATACTGGCGTTATTCTATGCGTCTGCAGCCACAAGAATTTGCATTAAGATGAAGAGAATAATGATATAAGCAACACACGTGTCACGAATTCACAAACTCATAGCCTTAGATAGTATCTCATAAGGCTTCCATAACCCCAACAGAGAAGTTTAGTTACCCATGAGTGCGAAGGAAATCACCATCGACATTGTTATTATACCACAATAAAGATTTCGTGTAGCAAAGTGTGGTAGGCATTTAGGCGTGAACTCCCTTACAAAGTAACGCTTCTCTTGTTGTGGAAAATAAGAATTGAATAGATGAAAAATAATGTCAACAATGAATTAATAAAGAGAATTGTTTTGATGGATGGATGAATGGTGGATGGATGGGAATTGATGGAATGGGGGAATGAATGGGTGAATTGTGAGGAATGGCGGGATGAATGAATATAAAAATCTCTAGCAAAATAGGGTATTTATAATACCCATATCCTATTCCTACTAAGCTAATGAAATACTTAACCCAATTGTACTAGGTTAATGTATCATTATCCTAATCCTACTAAGCTAATGAAATACTTAACCCAATTGTACTAGGTTAATGTATCAGTATCCTAATCCTACTAAGTTACTGCTAGTCCCCAAAGTCTTCACAATTGTTGTTTAAGCCCGGGACAGATTTTCCATGCGCCACTTTTGGTCCTTGGCGTCCAAGACTCCCTTTTCTCCCTTCGTGAAGCTTTCTTTGGCGTCAAGTTATCCATAAAATGCTGAATTATGCATCATTTATACCTAAAACTTTGCTAATCATGTTCGTTAGCTCACTTACGGGAAAAAGGACTAAAAGTGCATGAAATATATAATTTGTTCTCAAAACTTGGCTAAAATATGGGCAAAATCTAGTGCTATAGGCGTGTAAATTCTCCTATCATCAACACCCCACACTTGAAGCTTTGTTCGTCCTCAAACAAAATATCATGTCCGTCTAAACATCAACTTAGGGTTTCTTAGTATCAACACAAAATATTCGTCAAGACAAGCATAGCAATCATTAACAAAGAGTAGTTTTCTGCTCATTAGTAGAAACAATTCAACCTCCAACATAGACTCGTGATGGTGGTCAACTCATATTCAAAAGTCAAGGCACAAAGAATCATACACAACTATCCAAAACTCATCAACCATGTGTTTCTCACCATATATTACGCATAATCACTCACAGGTATTGTATATATTTCGAACATGGGTATAGGATTATCCTTGCTCTCACTCTCACAAAGAATTCATATGTTGCAACTGATGACCATAGTCTTTCCCTTAGTGTAATGCTCCACTAAATATCAGAATGCTAAGCTTAGGATCAACTAGGTCTTTTACGGGTTGTAATGTAGGCTAAGGGACAGGTAGGACTATTTTGGCCAGAAATAGTGACTATGTTCCTAAGCGCTTTAATAAATCACATTGTATCATTAACACTTTTCTTTCAAACAACCTTTCTACCTTCTTTTATTCTACCACCCTTTTTCTCCTCTTTTGTTTTTCAATTTTAAGCAACTTTTCAGCTTTCCTTTCCTTTTTCTTTTCATAACATACCTCTTATGATAGCAATTCTTTTTCATAACAAATTCAAGCACCATGGCATTCTAAAGCATCATACTTACCCAACTTCCTCTTATTTTGTCACATGATTTTACACTTTAAAGCACTTAGGAATTTGGATCAAATTATGGTCTTGAAAAAATGGATTAGGCTTACATATGAGGTTGTCAAAGAAAATAGGCTTTAAAGGCTCAAAAGGGTTTAACTAGGATGATGTCCATGGGTAGGAAAAAATGAAGGTAAATAATCATAGGTTGCCAAAGAAATGCCTAAATCATCTCCTAGACTTGGACTCCTTATTTTCGCTTTACATACATACCAGGCAAGTTCTAGCATCAGCCACAAACACAGAATATACTATATCCTCACACACACAAGGCACATGGTCAACTTTATTGGGAGTAGCATAGACTCTTGACCCAACAGATGAAGGAATTGAACCACACAATATCACATAGTGAGTCACAATTAGAGCCTAAACGTCTCAATAGTCATGATTTTAGCACGTACTCTTGGTATAATCTCATGCTGCCTATTAGAATAATTTTATGCAAAGCTAAGTTAAAAAAAAAAATTTACTACTAAAAAAAGAAAAACAAATAACTACTAAAAAAAAAAACAAAACAAAGATAAATGCAAATGCAGATAGATAAGTATAGCATGCAAATACCACCACCCCACACTTAGACAGGACACACTGCCCTCAGTGGAAAATAAATACGAAGAACCTGGTTAGTCGGACTCCTCCTCTATGTCTGGGGTCATACCCCCTTCGTCAAAATCATCATTGGAGTCGTCATCCTCAGAAGTTCCTCATAAGTACCCCACTTGTTTCCAAGAGTATGTCGAGGTATTTGCAGTACGGAGGATTCAGCTTGCTCTTTTCTTCCTTTTTTTCTGGCCTTTTTGTGAAGTGGTTGCTTTTCTTGTCTTTTGGAGCCATTGTACCTGAGATATCAATAGAGTCATGTTAGATTCATCTTGGAAGATTCAATCAACAAACAGACAATAGTGGCACCACCCCACACTTAATTTGTTGACACAAACTAAATAAGTGAATGTTGCCGATTACTCAGACTTCATCGACATACATTTAGGTGATATGTTCCAACCATATGTTCAGTGCAGTCATACTTATTGTAATATTGGCAATACTTTCTTGTTTGATATATCAAGACTACTACATAGAGATTGAATCAAGGTATAGCATCTAGAAATAATCACAACCTCACATGTTGGTAGTCAACCATAATTCTTATCTCGATGAACAAGTCATTCCAATATGTAAGTATGCAAGTGACAAGATTATGCAATTTTAGTGACCATGTCAATTCCGAGAAAGTATGACAATGCATAAAAATCAAATTCAAGTTGGGAACAAGTTAAGATCATCCTTACGTATTCGTTTACTCACTTAGTTGTGTCACAACAATTCAATCATATTCAAATCACCAATACTACTTCAAGATTTAGCAATTCATAATATGTGTAGTAGTGTAGTACTTAGGGAATGCAAAGTAGTACTTACTTGGTTGATGACCTCGGATGATGTTCTAGCAAGGTAAAAGAGCAAAAGGAAAATTTTTGCGAGGATTTGGAGAGGTAGGCGGCGCTTATGTTAGGTTTGCAATGTGTTTTTGACCTAAGACTAAGGCTCTTACTTATAGAAAAAGCTTGGGTTGGGTTTTGACCCATTTAAAATCGGATTTGGATACCAAAAGTGACCATAGGCGGCGCCTAAGGCTTTGCCTAGTTGAGCAGAATGCCATAGCATAGGCCATGCCTAGTTGAGCAGAATGCTTTTGCATAGGCGGCGCCTAATGCAAAGCCGTTAGTGACCATAGGCGGCGCCTTTAGCATGGCATATGAGATTCTGAGACTAAATGCTTTAGCATAGGCGGTGCCTATGCTATAGCATACTTGAGTATGGGTGGCGCCTATGGCTTTGCACACTAGATTCCAAGACCTTAGGCCATAGTATAGGCTTTGCCTTGTTCGTGTCCTAGTTTTACCTATGCCTAGCCTTTTTCGATGCCTATATTTTCATGAGCAATGCCCAATCCATAGACTTTTTCTTCTTCATTCCTAACTCACCACCTTCAACATGCAATACGGCCAAATCAAAATTTGAGACCAACCTCCTTCCTTATACATCTTGCACCTACACTTACTCAAAAACAACAAAAACGATTAGACCGATGGGTTGCCTCCCATCAAGCGCCTTAGTTTTGGTCGTGGCTCGACAAAATCCTAAGAAAACAAAAACAACAAGAACATTTAAAAATGATGGGTTGCCTCCCACCCAGTGCTTGATTTATTGTCGCGGCACGACATAGCTATCTCGATTACTTAGTCTTCATCGAGATAGATGGGGCATCATTTTCTGAATGGATTCAGACGACGCTGATACTTACTTGAAGGCATGCAATCTTCTTCGAGATGACTCTTGTGCATACATATCCCAAGAGGGATACCAATTATATCATCAATCTTTCTACCCATAGCTCTCTTGTATCTCATCAGAGCAGAGATGAGAGCCTCTACGTGCTTTTCACTTAAATCATCATCCATACTTACCGGAAGTATATTTCCACTTTCCAAGAACACATACATTCGATAATTGGGGAGCTCTTTCGATTCTAACATTGGTGGCTCTTCAATGGAAGTCTTCGCTATTGGTGATGGTTGATTCTTAAGATCAAGGTCCGACTGTTCAGGAGTATGAGAATAGGACCCTATTTCTGTTAGAGCACACGTAGTTTCTTCATAATCTTCATCATCCTTATGCTCAACATTCAGTAGCACAGCAGACAATGGCTCAATAGTAAGCGGCTTTTCTACATATAATGCTTTCTTAACCTCATAAGCTACGGAGAACACATCCATATCACCAGGATGCTTCATTGCTTTGCATATATCAAAGCGGACCACTTCGTCATTCAACCGAAACAAAAGCTCATTAGCTCTCATGTCAATAAGCACACTTCCAGTTGCAAGGAAAGGACGTCTTGGTCATTGTCTATGGCATCCTCATCTTCTTTATTTTCGGCCACTTGCTTGCTTTGGGATGAATTTTCCAGCACCTTACCACTCCTGGTAGTAATAGCCATGCATGATCCATCGTTCCTTGGATTTTGCACAGTGTTGCTAGGTAAAGTGCCAGCCTTTCTTTAATTGAATGCCGTAGATAATTGACTCAATTGTTTCTCCAGCTGTTTTATTGAAGTGGAATGCAAGTCAACCAATTGCTTCATTGAGGACAAGTCGTTATTCACCCCATTCACTCCCGTATTAGTTGCCTCTACTCCTTTCAATAGTTTAGCCATCATATCTTCCATTGACATATTTCCAGAACCAGATTCAGCGGCGTCACGTCTTCCAGGAGGAACATACAAACCACTCCTGTCAGTCTTATCCTTCCAACTACCTTGATCACGGTCCTTATATCCTGAATTATCATAATAGTTCCGACCTTGGTTTCCTTGGGCATTGCCTCAGAAACCCCCCTGATTGTTCAAGTAGTTGTCTTCTTCCTCGGAATTGGATTCCTCTCTTCCTTTTGATGCAACAGCTTTAACTTTTTCGGTCTTCCCTGATAATAGATGCTTTGTAAGAAGATCCATCTGCGTTTTCATGTGAGCCATATCTTGGTCACGTTCCTCTTGTCTTCGCCTTTGTTCTGCAGTCATGCCAATAGATATAATAGAGCTTGCTACCTCAGAATCCCTGGTGTGCCAAGCTCTACTCTGCTTTGTCATACAATCTAGCATACCACTTGCCTCATTAAAAGTAAGGTCCATAAATGAGCCACCCGCAGCATTATCAACCACTGGCTTAATCACCGAATTCAAAGCCCTGTATAATATCTCCATCAAGTGGATATTGGTCATGTGATGGTTTGGGCACCTCATAAGCTTCGTCTTGAACCTCTCCCATGTTTCATTGAGAGCTTCAGTTGGAAGCTGTCGAAAATTATTGATCTCATCTCTCAACTGTGCTTTCTTGGATGGCGGAAAGAATCTTTCTAGGAAAGCGTCTTTCAATTGCCTCCAATTAGTAATAGAATCAGGAGTCAGCCCATTCAACCATAGAGTTGCCTCCCCAGACAGAGACAATAGAAATAAGCACAGTCGAATTGCATTCTGTCCAACGCCAGGATTGTCGAATGACTTGCATGTAGAAATAAAGTTGACTAGATGCATATTTGGATCATCACCCACAAGTCCACCGAATAATCCCTTAAGCTGCAATAGTTGAATCATTGTGCTAGTGATATTGAACTTTGCTCCAGGTGCCAAAGGTGGCAGAATAATGGCTCCTATGGCACCAGCTTCATCCAAATCGTCATCATCGTCATCGAACGGTACTTGCATAGCGCGGCGTACAGGCCTAAACCTAGATTGACGATCTCTTCTCTGCATGGGTGCCGCCATCTCTGCAGTATGCCGTGGGTTTAGTAGCTCCTCATCGCCCAGGTCCTCATCATCAGGATTTGTTGCCCGACCTGGATTATCAATATTCTGTTGATGCACTTGAGCAGCCATCCTTTCAATTTCATGTTGTGCATCCATTGGTGCACTGAACAAACCTGAATAAAACAAAAACAAAAACTAAAAGTAAAAGTACGAGAATCTTTGACCAAAGGGTCTAGTAATTATCACAAACTTAATTGACACTCGTATTCCCCTGCAACGGCGCCAAATTTTGATAACGCTCAATCTACAGCTATCGTAGGAGTGTAAAGAGGTCGCTAGCAAATATAGAACCCAACTGGGTTGGGTATCGATCCCACAGGGAATAGCCGGTCAATAAGTAAGCAAAGATTATTAGACTTTTGGTGCAAGTCTCGTGAAAGGGGGGATTTTAACGTCCAAATAATGTAAACAAAATAGTAAAGTAAAAACGGAAAATAGCAAAGTAAAGAGAAAAGATTGTTTGGTAAGATGTTAACCAATGAGAATTGAGAGTTGGGGTTATGTCCACCTTATGAGTTGCACGTCTCTATTGGCTATGAGTTATGCGGAATTCAGACATGCATGTGCTTATAGAGAATTGTATTCGATGGTAAATCCAAGCGTCTTTCGACCTAAACAAGGACTATTTCACTTTAACTCTTTCGAGCTTAAAGCGTATCTAACGGTACAAATTCTCCAAGAGGTTAATCCAGTTATGGCACTAACTTTTTAATAGGGGATGGGACCCTATTACCTTGACATTATCTCTTTTTCAGACATATAACTTTTCTTTCGAACAAGTTAATGCTATACTGGCGTTATTCTATGCGTCTGCAGCCACAAGAATTTGCATTAAGATGAAGAGAATAATGATATAAGCAACACACGTGTCACGAATTCACAAACTCATAGCCTTAGATAGTATCTCATAAGGCTTCCATAACCCCAACAGAGAAGTTTAGTTACCCATGAGTGCGAAGGAAATCACCATCGACATTGTTATTATACCACAATAAAGATTTCGTGTAGCAAAGTGTGGTAGGCGTTTAGGCGTGAACTCCCTTGCAAAGTAACGTTTCTCTTGTTGTTGAAAATAAGAATTGAATAGATGAAAAATAATGTCAACAATGAATTAATAAAGAGAATTATTTTGATGGATGGATGAATAGTGGATGGATGGGAATTGATGGAACGGGGGAATGAATGGGTGAATTGTGAGGAATGGCGGGATGAATGAATATAAAAATCTCTAGCAAAATAGGGTATTTATAATACCCATATCCTATTCCTACTAAGCTAATGAAATACTTAACCCAATTGTACTAGATTAATGTATCATTATCCTAATCCTACTAAGCTAGTGAAATACTTAACCCAATTGTACTAGGTTAATTTATCAGTATCCTAATCCTACTAAGTTACTGCTAGTCCCCAAAGTCTTTAGAATTGCTGTTTTAGCCCGGGACATATTTTCCATGCGACACTTTTGGTCCTTGGCGTCCAAGACTCCCTTTTCTCCCTTCGTGAAGCTTTCTTTGGCGTCAAGTTATCCATAAAATGCTGAATTATGCATCATTTATACCTGAAACTTTGCTAATCATGTTCGTTAGCTCACTTACAGGAAAAAGGACTAAAAGTGCCTGAAATATATAATTTGTTCTCAAAACTTGGCTAAAATATGGGCAAAATCTAGTGCTATAGGCGTGTAAATTCGCCTATCATCAAGTATAAATGAAAAGTTACCAAGGTATGAACTTATTTTCTATAATGCAATAATAGTACCATTTTATCGAATGTTATGTAATTGTTAATTAATATTTGGTAGAACGTGCACCCATACATCATCCCTACTGTTCGTGAGACGAAGATGGATTAAATTATTACGTTTAAGCTATATACGGACGAGGTGAAGAATAACGTCCTCGATGGCTTGAAGAAAGATTTAGAAGAGGTGACTGTCCTCACTTCAAATGAGGACAGTGATGACGACGGGAATTTGGGTGGTAACCCCGTTGGAGTACGCTTTGGTGATGATGATTCTCCGAGAACCTCCAAAGATGCAGCGGGAACCTCATCCCCCAGGGATCTTCATAAGCGCGTGGTTGTGCTCAAGGAAGCGGTGTTGGATATTGCTGCCTATATCATAGAGAAAAGAATGAAGAAAAAGAAAAATGATTAGTGACAACATGAGCGAGGTAAATTCATTCATTAATTGATGTTGTTAATGAATATTAAGCTTTAAATATCAGTAACACTTTGTAATATTATGAAATAGTGCATGTGCGTGAATCAGAGAGGAATCAAGAAGGAGAAAAAAAGAGCAAAATAGATGAGTTGGCCGCTGTTGTGGCAGAAGAGGAAAAAGAAGAAGAAAAGAAGGATGGTGAAGAAGATAAGAGACAAGAAGAAGGTGAAAAAGTAGCAGCAGCAGCAGCAGAATAAGAAGAAGCGACAGCAGATGAATAAGGAGGTATGGAAAAAGGAAAAACTGTTGAAAAAGTTGCTGACAAAGCTGACAAAGAAAAAGTTGAGAAAGAAGCAGCAGGTGAACGGAAAAAAGAAGCTAAGGAAGAAACAGCTGCTGAAACTGGGGAAGAAATGGCTGCTGCAGGTGAAGTAAGAAAAGAAGGTGTGGAAGAAAAGGAAACTGAAGAAACAGCAGCTGATGCACATGCTGAAAAAGAAGGAGAAGAAGGTGAGAATGAAGAAGCAGATGTAATTGTTGAGAAAAAAGAAGTTGAATTGTCCAAACAGATATGGTCATGGACATTGTTGATGATATCAACAGTAACACTTGTGTTGATGAGGAACTTAGGGAAAGAGACATTTAAATGCTAAGATGTTTAATTTGTTGTTAAATGATGAGTTGTTAGGATATGATAATTTTTTTTTATTTCACAAATATGAAGTTTAAAGAATCTGGTGGTAGGATATGACAATTATTCTTTTATTTTATGAAACTTGTTATGATTCTGAGATGAATCTGTTTCTATCAAACTGATTTGTGGAATAAAATTTGAATATGCAGAGTGTGGTCATAGTTGGTACATTATATGCTTGATATCATAGAATGCATACTTAATATTTCATATACTGTATGCATAGTCTATCATTACCCTACTGGTCGAATTTAAGTTGACGTGTTGTTTAATCGACTATGGTTCTATTAAAAATAGTATTTAACATTATACAAAAGTAGAACTATTATTATTTATTCAATATCACTACATCCATGTTACACTTTTTCAAAGAACAAATACTAGCATTATAGCACATAACATCATTTTTAGGACATTCTCTCTTTCTTCGGTCAAAATCAATTTTTGTTTTAGTTGATCCCTCTCTATTTGGGTGTCATGTAGCAAAAGTTTAAAGTGATCCCTCTGTTCTTCGGCTTCTTTGAACAAAGTCATGAGAAAATTTTTATTTTCTTCGCATTATTGGAGCCTTTGTAGTAGATTAAATTTTGTCAAGCCTTGAAAATTTGATGTCTCGAGTCTCGAAATAAACATTGATGGACTGGATGGAGGTGATAGCTCATCAAGCCATTTTAAAAACGATCATGCGCCATTATCCTAGGAAAAAAAATTACATAACCATTAACTTAACTTTTTAAAAAAAAACACGCACACCTCACCTTTGCAATTGCACAATTATAAAATTTGCGATCTGGATTTGAATCCATGCGTGACGTCCTCAAGACAGCCGCATTCCCACAATGACAAATTAGAGTATTTTTAGAATTGGATTATTGAGATGCTTGCAACATTTTATAATTTTTAAAAACAAAATAAAGTTGATGAAATAAAATAAGAAGGGATGTACACCTTATATATGAAGTAAAAACAAAGTGTTCACACTGATGGCTTACAAAAGTAGCCGTTTTTTACCATTGGAAAAGTAATTTTCTCTTTTGAACTGGTGGTGACACTAAATAGACTGTCGTACATCATGACCTATGTCAACCATCGATTTGTATGGTTTACCATAGACTTACACCTTTATTAGTGCATCGACTGATATCCTGATTATGCGTAGACTACCGTGATCTATGTACACATCTATAGACCATCACGTGGAGGTAGTTAAAAAAATAAACAATTAAATTAAAAAATAAATAAATAGATAATAGTAACATGTTTTAGGGCTGGTGGAAGAAAATAATTAAATGTAATATGATTTAAATGGATAATCACATGTTTTGGGGCCGGTGGAAGAAAACAATTACATTAAAAATAATTTAAATAGATGATCTTGGACTGGTGAACACTTAATAGACCGCCGTAGATCATGAACTATGTCATCCATCGATCATTATAGTCTATCGTAGACTTACACGTTTATTATTGCATTGACTGATATCATGATTAGGCATAGACCACGATGATCTATGTGAAAGGTTATAGACCATCACTTGGATGTTGTTAAAAAATGATTAAATAAATTATAAATAAATGTGATATGGATTTCTACACATGTGAAGGAGTGTAAACAAGTCACATGATCATATTAGAGCTTAGACAAATTATGGAGGGTGAATTAAGAAGTGTGTGGATGGGTAGTGGTTGAATGCTCAATATCGTACGAGTAATGTTTAAACAAAGCATAAGTATGTATATAGGATATGTATTGTACTTGATGCATACACATTCCACATATTTCTTTCATTCTCAATACATACTTCTGCTTTGAGAAACATTACTCTTACAATATTGAGCATTCAACCACTATCCATCCACACACTTCTTAATTCACCCTCCCTAATTTGTCTAAGCTCTAATATGATTATGTGACTTGTTTACACTCCT
The DNA here is from genome assembly GCA_030864225.1 of Capsicum baccatum var. pendulum. Classification (NCBI taxonomy): domain Eukaryota; kingdom Viridiplantae; phylum Streptophyta; class Magnoliopsida; order Solanales; family Solanaceae; genus Capsicum; species Capsicum baccatum. Next base: position 273,599,269 of record CM061555.1, read on the forward strand.
TAACATGTGTAGAATCCACACCACATTTATTTATAATTTATTTAATTATTTTTTAACTACATCCAAGTGATGGTCTATAACTGTGTACATAGATCACCATGGTCTACGCATAATAATGATATCAGTCGATGCGATAATAAACATGAAAGTCTACGATATACCTGACTGATCGATGGAGGACATAGTGCATGACATACGATGATCTATTAAGTGTCACCACCAGTCCAACATCATCTATTTAAATCCTTTTTAATTAAATTATTTTCTTTCACCAGCCACAAAACATGTGATTATCTATCTAAATCATATTATATTTAATTATTTTCTTCCACCAGCCCAAAATACATGTTACTATTATTTATTTAAATTTTTTTAATTTAATAATTGTCTTTCATAATTCTCAAAATGTGTGATTATCTATTTGAATCATTTTTAATTTAATTATTTTCTTCCACCAGCCACATAACATGTGATAATCTGTTTAAATCTTTTAAAATTAAATTATTTTTTGAAAATCTGTTAGTATTTGTTTTAATTTACCCGATCATCCATCGATTCATGTAGTCTACGATCAACTAATATGTACAGTCGACGAAATACTTTGTATAAAATCTAAACATTAGATTTTACTCTTCAGAAAATTAGTCAAGCCACAATACTGTAACTTCAAAAGACAGACATATTTGATTCGAGTTTTCAAACAATGGATCAGAACAAAGATGGAAAACACACAATGTTAAAAGAAACTGAAACATAGTTGTATTAAAATTGTTCATTGCATTACATAATAAAATTTACATCAAAAAGGGGAAAATGGAAGAAGTTTTCTTGTAACAAGATCCTACAAAGAAACCTTCTTCAGCAATGAACAAATCAAAAAAACTTAATAACATATATGAAAATAAAATATTTAAACTAAATTATGGGGATGGTGGGGGGTGATGTAGTAAGGGCCTTCCATTCCGACCCTTTCCAGAATTACCCTCAAGAAATGAGCAATTCGACAGAGCTCCCGCTCCAAGTAGATGCGGTCTTGACCCCGCCCGTAGAAAAGCCGGTCCAAATCATTCCTTAGGAGAAGGAGGTCATAGTTCCTTGAAGGAACACATCTGATGGGGCGCAGGGGTATCCTTCTTGGAGGCACATTTTTTATTTGGGTGAAGAAGAAAAAAAAGAGACGATTTCTGATATTTTCGGTTTAGGAAAAACTGAAGGGTTGCGTAGAAAGAGGGCCTGTACTTATAGACCTGTAGATTGCATCCGTTCATATATCCACCCAATGGTAGGTCAACGTGTCTGACAAGATAAAATATTTTGTATGCATATACCAGCTATTTTTTCTCGTGAAGAGACGTTTTGTGCAACTTTTTAATAAATGAAAATGGGAAACAAGGGAAATAATGATTCATTGCATCGATTGGAGAGATAAGCCGGGAAAATGACCAACATAACGTGTTAGATCAGCAATAATATAATCAATACATAATATTTTATAGACCATATATTATATATACCGTAGACTATAGATAGTCTATCGTAGAAAAAGCTTTAGGTCGATAATAACTGAACATTAAAATCTACAGAAATGCACATTCATCCCCCAAAACAGTAGCTTTACAACTGAAGCTAAAAAAAAGCCTATTTATGATTTGATGCCCATTCTACACGTGGTTCTTTTCTGTTCGGATTTCTTGCACATTAAACAGTTATTCCTCCTTTTGGACTTGAATGTATCACCGACGCCCTTAGTGCATTTGAATTTCTTCCTTCCGAGTTTGGAATCGTATGGGGGTGGAGAAATTTTGGTGTCTACCAATTCCTGTGGCACAGTCCATTCAGCCTCCGGAGGGACCACATTAATTGCTTCTGAGTATGCGAGAAAGTAACTTTCAACTTTATAAATTGGCGAAGAGTAGTCGTAGATAGAGTTACCATAATCTTCGCCATCGCCGTACTTTGCTCGCAAATCTGCCATCGCGTGTTCGCACGGCATTTTCACCAAGTTAAATTTTTAACAAGAACAACTCCTCTCCAAGAGATAGACCTTGGCAGTAACGCCATTGCCGAATACTATATACTCGTCGAGAACCCCATTTGGATTATCCACATACAAGGAATCGCTCGCACTCTTATTATCCCTTAGGATCCTTTTTGCAGAAGGCACAAATATGTTCTCTTTACCACCGACAAATGCATGCCGCTCCTTAAAATTTTCACCAAAGTTTTTAGAAATTGAATTGAATATGTACGACATTGGGTACACCCGTTCATCCATCAAAATTGAGTTGAGCGACTCGTAGATGTTTGTGGTCATCACGTCGTACCTATTGCCCGTAAAGTGTGCTCTAGTCTATTTTTCAAAACCAAGCACATTTTTAAGGACATGAGCTACCTCGGGGCATTTACTCTTCAATTCCACAAGATTATTGCTAAACTCATCAAAGGAATAAGCCTTTGCCGCGGCGTAGAATAGATAAGGATGTTCTTCGCAGTGTTGATTTACGCAAAGATTTTCAGTGAGGTGCCTCATGCAAAGTCCGTGATGTACACAGCTGTATACACGGGAGAAGGCATTGGCGATGCTAATGTTCCTGTCGGAGATGACGCATAGATCTGGTTCATATTCTATGGTAGACTTCAGTTTCTGGAAGAAGAAGGTCCAAGAAGCATCGTTCTCTTTATCGACGACACAAAAGGCAATTGGAAATATATGATTTTCGGTGTCCTGTGCAACGGCGCTCAACAGAACGCCCCCGTACTTTTCATACAAATGTGTGCCATCGACGGTAATTTCCTTTCTCATGTGGGAATATCCTCATATACAAGCTCCGAATGCTAAGAAGTAGTAAAACAAAGATCCATCCATCCGGTTTACCATGATAGATTAAGAAGACCCAGGAATCAATAACTCCATCATGTGGGAAAAATCCAGCAAGAAAACATATCCGTGCTCCGGTGTTCCGCGAATGATGTTCTTCGCAATTACACTTCCTTTCCAACACATCCAATATCTTGCATTGCAACGCAACTCCTTACCATCTCAAAAATGATTTACGCATATTAAAGCAATCAATTCGGATGAGACATTTTTGTGCCTGCGGGTGGCATTGTCAACGCCGCACATGTGCATCCCGACATACTTATATATGCAAAATTTGTCTAAGGTGTTATACTTTTTTGCCCGCAGCAGCCAGCCACAACCACGAGATAAACATTGCGTCTTCATCAATTTCGTGCAGCTCTTCTCCATATAATAATCAAAAGACTGTCTCGCCGCTACTGCGTCTAGTTGCACTTTCAGCTCTTTTTTATCAGTGAATATTTTACCACAATAGAAATTGGTTCTATCGGTGAAGGAGTATCCTGCTTTTGATTTTGCTTCACGGTCTTCTTCATCATCTTGCGAGTTCGATGAAAAGTCTTCCATATGCATAGAATAATCTTCCATATTAATTGTATCATCGACGTCGTTCTCGTAATCATTCAAATTATCATCGACTGCCGGGCACCGTGGTGAGGGTGCTGATGAATTCAGCGATTCTTCAAAGCACCTCTCAATCATATTTATCCTCAAAATTGGCCTAAAGTCATCTTCATCAGCATCCATTATGTATGTCAGCACACGTACATCGCTATTTATGATCGTAGGATTCACCTTTTCCCTCGAATGCATTACATAACTAATCAACACGTCGCTTGACGCGCAATCTAGATCCCCGCTCTGCATTATGGTTGCAACAAATTCATCATACGAACTGTTGCGGCGAACAGGAATGGGAATTGTCATCTTGGTAAATGATCTCCATTTCCAACATTTCGAAGTCTCCACCCATTCTCCCTTGAAATCACCAGAAACCAGAATAAATTCTGCAATAGACATCCTAGAATTAAACTTCGGTTGATGGTAGATTATGCTTATGGTCTATGTCGTGTTGTATGCACGGTCGATGACTGGCGAGGATGGGTCAATGACTGCGCAGATTTTCGTACAAATACTTGAAATTGCAAATATTGCTTGTAATCAATGATTATTGGGTTTATGGAATAAAGAAATGAACTTAAAGTCGCCTGAGCTGTTGTAATGCACTTTCTAAAGTGGTTTTGAGTAATGTGAGTGATTTAAAGCTTTTTAACAATGGTGGAAAGTGTGTTTGAGAAGATAGGAAACAAATGGGGTAACAATGGATACAATGGGCAAGCTTATGATGTTTGTGGACTAATTTACAGCTGATCGCCGGAAAATAACACCGGAAAAGTGGCCGGAATCGGAGCTTTTTGGTGAAAAAAATAACCACTTTCTATTTTTAACTTTTGGAATTATTCTTTTTTAATATTTTTGAAAACCTAGATATTATTTTTATATATATAGTGATGGATGATGGAGTGGGTTGAAGTGTGATTTCCTCAATAAGATTTAGTGTGTGTTTGATATAAAAAATAATATTTTCATAGAAAGTGTTTTCATAAATAATAATATTTCATGGAAAATTATATCATAGAAAACATTTTCTGACATATCTTCTTATGATCGGTAAATAAAAAAAATATGTGATATATATAGTAAAAAATTATTGAGGAGGGAGGCGGTGGGTTATGGGGCCTCAGGGTGGCAGGTGGGATGGTCAATGGTAAGGCGTAAGGGTTGTGGGTGCCAGGTGGGAGGATATGTTAAACATACAATGTCACATATAGAACATTCATTTTTTGCTTTTATTAAGGAAGTCATCTTCCTCATTTTTAATGAACTTGTTTTTCTAGAGAAAATATTTTTCAATAATATTGTCCTACCAGCAGTGGCGGAGCCACAACAAACGAAGGGTGGTCAGATGAACACCGTTCGTCAGAAATTTTTTTCTAGTATATAGATTAAATGTAGATATATATGCGTATATACATATTGTTACACACCCTTGAAAAGCTAAAAAAAACATAGTCCAGTGGTCAAGAGTGTGCATTTCCACATCAACAACCCGGGTTTGAACCTTGACATGTGCAGCAGTGCTTTATTTTCTTTATTTTTTAAACAGTTCTTTGCCCAAGGAAAAATATGAACACTCTTAACCAAAAATCTGGCTCCGCCACTGCCTACCAGACATGGGAATCAAGGAGAACATTGTCAAAAAATGATTTCCTCAATTCTAGACACACTCTTAAGGTCGATTTAGCTATTTTAAATTTATTGTCTTTTATGAGTAAAACATTTTCTCCCTTATCATCTGAATTGACCTAATCGGAATTTTCATAGAGATAGCGTGTGCGTTCTTTGTTTGACTGCAGACGAGTGAGTTATAGCTTACAACTAGGATAAATTACAAAATTAGCCAGAAAAAAAAATACAAAAGAGAACAAAATAAAACAAAGTTATAGCCTTTTGTTATCAGCGTTCCACTTTCAATTCCAATCAATGACTTATCTCACCTTACATCCATATGCAGAAACAAAGTTTGGTTTTTATTCAAAATATTCAATAGCAATCTAGTCCAATTCTTCCATTACAAACTTCAATTGTCACAGCATGATACACACAGGTCATAGAGGAATTTTCTAGGTCTGATGTTTTCCTTGAATAAATTTAATATTCTGAAATTTTGTAACTTCATTCAAGTATTCCTATCTAAGATGAAAATTCATCACAAGAACAAGATGATGATGAAGAAGAAGAGAATAAGGAGGAAAAGGAAGAACAATCGCGATTACTTTCTCTTCAAGATGACTTAGTGAGCATTAGGCCATATTTCATCATGATATTTGGAAAAAGTAGTTTATTTTTTTTCAAATCGGAAAATGATAGTTGAAAGTGTATTTGTGTTTGACTATTAATACAAATTGAAGTTGTTTTTGAGTTTTTGTGATTAATTTGAAGTGAAAACAACTTTTGGTTATTTTTCAAACTCCTGAAAATTCTAAATTTCAACTTCAAGTTGAGTTTTGAATTTTTTCAAAATTTCATATCCAAACAGATTTTCCACAGTTGAACTTCGAAAAAAAAAGTGAAAGATTTTCATCGGGAAATGGCCACTTAATTTGCGAATATATTCTTCAGAAAAATGTTATTCAGATAAACATGGTTGAGGTGCAAAAAGAAATTTTGGTGACCCAAATCGATCAGCTCTACAAGAAAAGAAGGGAAACTACCATTATTAGTAAAGTTATTAATTTAATTTTATATCAATAAAGACACTCAATTTGTATCATCTTATTGTTAGGGAATGTGAGGTTTTGATGATGGACAGATGAATGAAACATGTTGTGCAAGCTGTTCCACACAAGTGAATCTACTAGTGCTCACATGAACTACATGTTGAAGTTGATGCAAAGCTGACAATGCATTAGGACAAAAGTGGATAAGCAAAGAAGCTCAGAATTGTTTCAAATGCTATGGTTAAGGAGAAGATAAATGCAGCATCTAGAAGTTGAGTTGATCAAGGAGTTCTACAAGACTAAAGAATAAAGGAGAAGAGTCCTACTCGACCTAGGAGAGAGAGACGGTAGCAACAAAGGAGTGAAACTTCCTGGGAGTCCTATTGAATATAGAATAGTACATCAACTAAATGGACTCTATCAGGAGTTGGCTTAAATAGAACAAACGACATTCAAAGTGTTGGACTTATGCACTGAAAAGACAGTCAACAATCAGTAAAGCAGTTCTACAACTTGAAGGAGCTATTGAAGCAACCTGGTCCTTTACTTAGAGTCATAGACTTTGTGTAATAGGTTGGTCTTTGAGACTTATTGAGTTTTAATCGCTAGTCTCAGCTATGTTTTTGAGGTGAATGTGAGACAAGATCAAGATCCCATCCTAGTTAAGTTAAAAGAGTTGGTTGATCAGAAGGTAGAGGTATTCTACCAAGGGAGAGATAGGTGTTGAGATACCAAAATAGATTATGTGTACCGTGCGTTGATGGATTGTGATAGTGGATTATGGTTGAAGCGCATGGTGCGTGTTACATTATTCATCCTGGTGCTACTAACATATACCAAGATTTATGGGAGATCTATTGGTGGAATGGTATGAAGAAAGTTATTGCCAAGTTCATAGCTAAATGTTCAATTTGTCAATAGGTTAAGGTAGAGAACCAAAGGCCTAGTGGTACTTTGAAAGAGTTCGGTATTCCCACTTAGAAGTGGGAAGAAATGAACATGGATTTTATAATAGGGTTACCTCATTTATGATGTCAGCATTATTTGAGTTGGATTATCATAGATAGGTTTACTAAATCAGCCCATTTCCTGCAAGTTTATATATCCTACTCAGCTAAATATTATGCTAAGATGTATATTAGAGAGTTGGTTAGATTGCATGGAGTTCTATCATCTATTATTCAGATAGGGGTACTCAGTTTACCTCTCACTTTTGGAAGGCCTTTCAGAAGGGTCTTGGTACCCAAGTCCATCTTAGTTTAGCTTTTCATCCTCAGATGGATGGTCAGGCAGAGAGGACCATTCAGACTCTAGAAGATAATTGAGGGCATGTACTTGATTTCAAGGGTAGTTGCAATGAGCATTTGTCGTTGATTGAGTTTTCCTACAATAACAGTTATTATGCTAGCATCCATATGGACCCCTTTGAGGTTCTCTATGGGAGAATATATAAATCACCTATTGGTTGGTTTGAAGTGGGTGAGGCCGTGTTAATCAGGCCAGATGTGGTGTTAGAAACTATGGAGAAAGTCTAGTTTATTCGAGAGAGGTTGAAAACATCTCAGAGTTGTCAAAAATTCTATGTAGATGTGAAGAGAAGAGATCTTGAGTTTGAAGTTGGTGAAATAGTTTATTTGAAAGTTCCACCCATAAAAGAGGTGAAGAGATTTCGCAAAAAGGGGAAGCTTAGTCTCCGCTATATTGGCCCTTTCAAAATATTGAGCCATGTTGGGAAGGTGGAAAATGAGCTTTAGCTGCCTACAGATTTGTCCTCCGTTCACTCCCATGTTCCATGTATCCTTATTAAAGAAGTGTTTTGGTGATCCAGCGGTTGTAGTACCCTTAGAAATCACAGATATTCATGATAGCCTCTATTATGAAGAGATTCCAATCAAGATCCTTGATTGCCAGATTCGTAGACTAAGGAACAAAGAAGTTCCCTTGGTCAAAGTTCTTTGGAAGAATCAATCCATTGAGGGTGCCACTTAGGAAGTGGAAGCAGATATGCGAACCAAGCACCCTCATCTTTTTGTTGCAGATTCAGATTCAGTTCAAGGTAACAAGTTTCCTCAGATCATCTCTTTTTATTCTAAGTTTCAGCATTATATAGCCATTCATTCTATAGTTCTTGCATTTGCAAATCAGTTTAGTCATGCTTTCAGTTGTGCATACCAGTTATAGCCTTAGTTTTCAGCATCTCTATTTCGTTAGCCTCATTCGAGGACGAATGTTCTCAAAGGGGAGATATTGAAATACCCCAAATATTTCTAGCTCAGTCCAGCCTTTATGGTGTACTTGAAGCACTTAGAACCTAAAAATAAATCTAAGAGTTAAGGGACTTAGTCATTTTGATTCCCTTTAAACTTCAAAGATTTTTAAATTGACCTTCCGAGATCCAAGATAATGATTTTTGAGTTAAATTACATTCAGGAGTAAAAATAGCATGTCTTGGGTAGGTTTTGGAATTTTTAGAAAAGGATTGAATCGTATTCAAACTGGAAAAATAGTAGCTCACCGCAATTAGGCCGTGTCCTGGTGAGTATCGCGGTGAGGATGCCATCATATCGTGATGGAGGCCATTTAAATATTCATCAATTTCCAGAGGGTCACCGTGATTGCACCGCGTCGTGGTGAACCCCAAAACAGCAATTTTCACAATTCAATGAGTTGCCATGATTCCACTGCGTTGCGGTAGGTATTGCAATGACCAACTCACTGCGTTATGGTGAAGCCTCAATCGGCAACCCAGTTACATATTTTAAATCCAAAGGGCAGTTTAGTCTTTTGCCACATCCCCAAACCATGAAAACAAATGATTAAGTGTATTATTGAGCAAAATATGCTCATGGTCCATCAAATTTCTCTCAATTAAAACCCTAGGCTTCAATATTCAACTTCAAGATTCCCTAAAATTCCACCATTATTTTCCCAAAATAGTTCAAAATTCGAGGTTCTCAATTCAAGAATTCCAAGAATCAACCTTCATAAGCACAAATTGGATCTCAAAACCAAGCTTCTTCATCTAGTTTATCAACTAAGGTGTGTGGGGTTCTGAACAAGGATAAATCTTTCATCTTTTTGCCCAAAACTAGTTTTTAATTACTAATTTACATGGTTCTACATAAATTTCAATTGCTATTTTAAGATTTTGATATTTTAAGTGATTTTGATGTTGAATGGTATGTTTACTTTTGTAAATCCATGCATATGACTATACTTTCCAAATTTTGAGTTGAATTATGAATATTTACATTATCAAGAATGAACATAATAATGTTTTGACATGAATTTGAACCATGGGTTATCAAGCCCTAGTTGAATATTGCTATTTCAAGAATGATTATGCTTTTAAGCATCCCATGATATGTTTATAGACAACTTTGAATAAAGATTTGATCTTTTGATCTTTAGTCAAGCTGTGGAATCCACTTTATAGCTTAAGTTCAGTTTTGAATGAACAGATGAACAGTTAACTTTCAGTATGAAACATTATGACTTTTAAAGGTATATTTCCTACAGAATGAGCATATAATTTAGGGGGCAGTATTTAGCACCGAGAGGAAATTATGGGCTTAGCGCATCCTACTTTCCTAGAACAATGAGCCAATGTAGATACAGATTCAGTAGTATCATTTCTCTATGGATGACAGTTACAGATATGATCACTTAGCTCAGGTTATACTCCCTGGCAAGAGCATGACACCTCTCCCCAACGTGAGGTTTTCCCCTTAGGGGAATAAGACATTATACTCCATGTTAGATCACATGGTTTATATCGGTTAAGAGAACCTCCTTAACGGAAAATAATAATAGAAAATTTTTTAGAAACTAGGTGTAAAGGCCCGCAATTTTACTCAGATATTATATTATATAGCACATTAGTTACTAGATTTTAGCTTTCAGTTTCAGATGATAAAGGTGAGTCCTTTTTAAACTTAGCTTGCATGATTTGAAAATCGAACGCAAGTACAGTTTTTAGACTTTCAATTTGATGGCTCACCAGTTTTATATAGTATGTTTTATTATTCATGATCTATGATTTTCAGATTTTAGTTATTCCAGCCATGTGAGTCATTACATACAGCATCATCTTCTATGAATTTTTTTCATTAAGATATTGATTTACTGTGCATTCACCCCCATATACTCAGTATATCCTCAAATTACTGATCCACATATATGTCTATGTGCTATATTCTCTCATAATATAGGTTCAGGTGCTAAGTCTCAGTAGCGTAAGTGATTTCGGGCATCTCTATCTACATCCCTATAGTTGGTGAGTCCTCATGGTTCAAGATCCCATTTATCAAGATTTCCAGCTTTTATAGTATTTGATTAGTTGCTTACAGTTTAGTCTGAGTCAATTGGGGGTTTGTCCCAATGGTTCTCTAGTTTCTTAGTAGTAGAGGATTGTCGAACTACTAGCTATTATTTTCATACTTTCCGCATTTGTTATCCAGATAGTATATTCAGTGATCTCAGATAGTTTTGATATAATTCGTTATTGATGCCTGGTTTATTTACCTTAATGGGAGTTATAGACTTAGTATCAGGCTTACATGATTAGCTTGGGACTACTCGTAGTCTTGGGCACCGTGTGATGTTTCGAGACCAGGTTTCAGGGCTTTACAACTTTCGTGCTAGAATTCTAACCGTCGTTCCTACGTGTGTAAGCTCTAATCCAAATGATTCCCATGTGAATATAATTTTCATGATCATTAACCTAGTTTATGAAGTGCTTTTGAGGTGAAAGATGTTCATAGAAAATACTTAGAATAAAGTTGAGCTAAGTTTGAAAGTGTAAGACTTTTGATGTATATAGAATTTTCTAGATAAAGACCCACCAAGTTGTACATGATTGAATCATCTTTCCAACGATACCAATTTTATCTAAATCTAATACCTGAGTGAAAAGTTATAGCATTTTTATGTGAGACAGTAAGTTGTCGCAACTACACCGCTCGGCGATTCCTATAGGGGTGGAACCAATACCGCTCTATGGTAAGCCTCAAAATCAGGATTGTCCAAAATAGTAGGTCACCGCTATTTTACCGCTCAATGGTGCCTATAGCGGTGGAACCAATAGCGCTTAGCAGTGAGCCTCAAAATTGGGATTTCTACTGAAACTTTTAATTTCAAGGGGCAGTCTTGCCTTTTTCTATCTCAACCTAGGTCATAAAAACACGATTGTAAGCATCCATTAGGGCATTATTTGCCTTAATTCTCCTATTGTACTCTTGAGAACAACCCCTAAGCAATCCTCTTCAAGATCATCCATTCCATCACCTTCTTTTCATGAAAAAACAACAATTTAGGGTTCCCAATCCAAGAAGTTCAAGAAAAGCATTCAAGAACATTCCCAAGGTCTCAAAGTCAATATTTTACATCAAATCAAGCATAATAATGTATGTGGAGTTATGAGCAAGGATAATCCTTTCATCCTTGTGCCCAAATCTAGTTTTTAAAGTTGAGTTTACATGAATTTACATGATTTATAGTTTAGGGTTCATATCCAAATATCATTGTTTGATCTTTATAAAGTTACAAGTGATTTAAGTGGTTAATTGCATGACTATTTTCACATACTTATGCGTGTGACTTAATTTTGTATATTGAGTATCAAATTTCATTATTTTGACTATAATTGTTAAAGCATTTCAAGGTTTTCATTATTGAACATGAATTGGGATGATTTGACATGAGTTACAAGAAAGGGGTTTTCAAGCCCTAAGTTTTAGTCTTGAAATTTCAAGAAAGATAATGTTTAAGTATTCTTTGAAAAGCACATATTCAAATTTTAAGTGAGATTTTGATCATTTGATCCTCATCTAAGATATGGAATCCACACAGTTAGTTTTGATTACAGTTTTAAACAGACAAACACATAACTGGTTTTCATTATAAACTCTTATGCCAGTTTTAAGGTAGATTTCCTATAGAATGAGCATACAGATTAAACGTAGTAGTATTTAGCATCGAGTTGGGTATGATTCCAAGGTCTCATGCCCCAGAACTATGTGCCACCATAGGTTTTAATACCCCTAGTGGGTTCAGTATAGTGATCACTCTAGCTAGGTTTTATTTTGATTGCAAGGGTAGAACAACTCTACCAACGTGTGTAAAAGACATTGAACTCCATGATAGATCATATGGTTTATGTCGGTTAGAAGAACCTTCCTAATAGAAAAGTCTAACAGAAAATTTTTTTAGAAGAAACTCCCTAAGTCCTAAAACAAAATAACAGAACAGCTTTTAGAAACAAAGTGTAAAGGCTCACAATTTTATTCAGACAATGTTTTACATTAGATATAGTTATGAGATTTTAGCTTTCAGTTTACAAATATAAAGATAAGTCATTTTAACACTTAGCCTTTATGATTTGAAAATAGACTTAACTTCAGTCCTACTGATTCCACTAGGGAAAGAGAAAAAGTACAGTTTTTAGAACTAAGTGTTATGACTCACAAGATTTATACAGTATGCTTTATCATCCATGAGTTATGATTTTTATCTTTCAATTATTCAAGCCAATGTGAGTCATTTACTCTTAGTATGTATTCTTTACAAGTTATTTGAACAATTGAGTTACTATTTTACTTATGCATTCACCCCCACATGCTCAGTATATTCCAGAAGTACTAATCTATATATACGTCTATGTTCTACATTGTTTAATAATGTAGGTACCAGTTCAGTTGTAGTCCATATATCACGATCAGACAGTTGCAGATTCCAGCCAGTAGATAATGAGTCCTTCTACTTTGGGGACTTAAGTTAGATGTTATTTATGTACTTTATTTTATTATTGATGTGTATTGATTAGTGGTAGTTGGAGTCGCATCCCAGCTATCTATAGCCATTATAATAGAGGCTTCATAGACTGTCAGTAGAACTAATGTACTTGATTCCAGTGTTCTTTTGTAAAAGCAGAGCTGTAATCATTTTTATATAGCTTTGTATTGATCAGATTCAGAAAAGATTGATCTTCTACTTATTTCATTTAGATATATGTATTTTATTTAGTTGTTCATGATTTATGCCAGTACAAGGGTTAGCTTAGGATCACGTGTGGTCCTAAGCACTATGTGACGACTAGCGGGTAGTCTCAGGTCATTAAAAACTTGGTATTAGAGCACATAGTTAAAGTGTCCTAGGGTATCTATGAAGTCATATCTAGTAGAGTCTTGTGAAATGGTACGAAGACGTTTGTACTTTTCTTCGAGAGGCTACAGGGCATTTAAGAAATGTTTCCCTTCTTCATGCTCTAGATCATATTGTTAAGTTGTTCCCTTAGAAACTCCTGTCTACTTGTGTATTACCCCAAAATTCTCCATCTATGACTTTTCGAGAAAACATGAGTACTAGATTCCCATTCCTCTCAAGATGATGCTCTTAAATTTACTATCAGTACTTCAGAAGTCACACAAACGTCTTGAGAGGAGTGCGCTAGTGTGTTATAAGTCCCTTAAGTTATAAGTAATGTCCTCATCCACATGAGTTGTTCAGTTAAGACATATTAAGATATATATATTTTGATTCCTCATTAATCCTTCTATATATATATCACTCATGAGAGGAGATAGTATGAACCTAGAGTGTTATGATTCATAAGTAGTAGAACCTTTCTATATATGGAGTATGGATATAGAAGTGTAGTCACAAGAAAAGTGAGAATGATGATTGACATAAAATATAGAGATAAACTTATGTGTGGTATCAAGTCGGTGTTGAGGTGATATGTTCTTCTTTGTTAGCTAGTGGGAGGTAGAGAAAGAGTTATTCGTTAAGGTGAATTGTTGTTTGGTTGAAGTATTAAAGGAGTTATTGATGGTATTTATGGTGTTAGAAAGGTATAGGATATTAATAGAGTATTTGGTGGTTGAGTATTGTTAATTTAGGCTTCTCCTGAGGTTACAAAAAAAAGAGATTTTAGTTGAAACCTATATAGCTATGAAAGCAATTTAGCTGTGTAGATGGGTAAATAATCATAATGTGTAGAAGGAGGATGTGCTAACGATTTTAATAAGATATATTTATGATTATGATAGATTTTTATTGTTATGAAGTTCTAGTGGACTAGTGTTTCTTGATGCTTTATTTTATAGCTTCCAAGTGAGAATAGTATGTGAGATTGGGTTGTTAATCATGCCTAGCAGTAGTCACTAAGTTTGAATAGTAGATGATCATCAATGTGGAAATAATGATTTCTTGGTTAGTGCGGCTAGTTGAATGGAAGTGATCTTGTAGGCTTTAACAGTGTATGCAAGAGTTTAAGTTCATTTATTCGTAATTTAGTATGTTGTTGTAAGTATAAAGTAGAGGGGTGCCCAAGGTGATATATGGTTGTGCTATTTTCGAAGGTTATTAAGTGTTGTGTTGTTAATAGTACCCTTGAGTGGTTAAGTGAAAGAAGGCTAGCTATATAATGCAGGGTGTTCCTAATAGCTAAGTTGAGGAGTTATGGATAGGTGGTGGTGAATCTTTTAACTAAGAACTCAATTCTTATGATTTAGGGAAAGTCTAAGTTTAGAGGAATGATATTAGTAGACTATGAAGGAAAAGAAGTGGTTTATGTGTTTCGGTAAGGCGGGTATATTGGTCGAGTTAATAGAGTGTAAGTCTATGATGATGATTATTAAAGCTAAAGAAAATTAAGGGTGGTATGTACTAAGAAAGTGTCCAAGAATGGAGCCAGTAAGTTTAACATATAGTTTATCCTTGTTAGTTTAGCATTTATGTGTAGACTATTAGAGCAAAGAAATTATGGCTCAATCGTGAGGATATGGAATAGACCCATAAGCTTAGAATGTTAGCTTTGATCTAAGGGGGAGATGGTAGAGTGAATAACCAAATCAAGTTTTGAGAATTAGATTGCGGTGCATGTCAATTAGAGTTGTGATGAGATAGTGACCCCTTCTTACTCTAGAGTATTCCTTGGATTTCAGTCATTATTACATAAATTTATCTTGCATGAGAGATCCATGCCAAAGGCCAATTCTTATACACTTCATGCGTATTCAAGTTCATTCAAAACTTACAGTAAGTAAGTAACAGCTTCACACCGTGATTCGAGTTAGCCCTCATAAATCTATGAACTCCGGTCATATGTTGAATAGCTTATGATAAGTAAGAACTTATATTTCAGAGTATGATCATTTCTCAGAAACTCATAATACTAGCAAAATTCATATTTATATAGCATTCGTCCCCAACTTAGATATCTTTATTGAATCCATACCTTTGATGTTCTATTCCTCAGGACTCAGTTAAGTGTCTAAGTTATGTATGGTATTTCTTCGTGTTTTAGATCTTTATGTATTAGCCCTACAGTGACCTGCTCCTATGTTAAGATAGTGGTAATGCTAATGGATAAGCAATGGTATAGAAGAGAGAGAGTTGATGACCCTCATTAAGAAAGATTATTTATGCTTTTCTATCTAAGGCTAGAGGATGAAGGAATATTGAAGTAAATCTTTGGCATATATCATAGTTAATTGAGAATTGTAGTTTTGTATTACTAAGCATAGTGCAAGAAAATGGTTGTTGATAGAGGTATAGAGAATATGAGAAAGATGCCTTTATGGGTGTTTGCCTTGAAGTTCACGTGTGGTTATAACGATAGGCTTGAATGTCATGTTGGGATGTAAGTGGATAATTGCAATATGCGCTAGTAAACCCATAGTAAGAGTTCTAAGTTAGTCATTAAAGTGGTAAGGCATGATATGCTTAGAATAAAGTTGAGCTAAGAACCTTAGATTCGTCAAAAATTTGGTGTTATATTCAACAAGGATCAACTTTGAAAGTGTATAACTTTTGATTTATGTAGAATTTTCCATCTAAAGACCCACCAAATTGTATATGATTGAGTCAGCTTTCCAATGATACCAATTTAATCAATATTTGATTCCTGAGTGAAACGTTATATCATTTTTCGTGTGAAGCAGTAAGTTACCGTGATTACACCGCTTGGCAGGGCCTATAGCGGTGGAACCAATACCGCTCAGCGATAAGCCTCAAAATCGGGATTGTCCAAAAAAGTAGGCCACCGTTATTACACCTCTCAGCGGTGCCTATAGCAGTGGAACCAATAGTGCTCAACGGTGAGCCTCAAAATTGGGATTTCTGCTGAAACTTTTAATTTCAAGAGGCGGTCTTGTCTTTTTCCATCTCAACCCAGGTCGTAAAAACACGATTTTAAGCATCCATTATGGCATTATTTGCCCTCATTCTTCTATTTTACTCTTAAGAACAAACCCTAATCAATCCTCTTCAAGATCATCCATTCCATCACCTCATTTTCAAGAAAAACCAATAATTTAGGGTTCCTAATCCAAGAAGTTCAAGAAAAGCATTCAAGAACATTTCCAAGGCTTCAAAGTCAAGCTTTTACCTCAAATTAAGCATAATAAGGTATGTGGGGTTATGAGAAAGGATACTCCTTTCATTCTTGCGCCCAAAACTAGTTTTTAAAGTTGAGTTTATATGAATTTACATGATTTACAATTTAGGGTTCATACCCAAATATCATAGTTTGATCCTTATGAAGTTACAAGGGATTTAAGTAGTTAATTGCATGACTATTTTCACATACTTATGCGTGTGACTTGATTTTGTATATTGAGTATTGAATTTCATTATTTTGACTAGAATTGTTAAAGCACTTCAAGGTTTTTTTTATTTAACATGAATTGGGATGACTTGACATGGGTTACAAGAAAGGGGTTTTCAAGCCCTAAATTTTAGTCTTGAAATTTCAAGAAAGATAATGTTTAAGTATTCTTTGAAAAGCACATATTCAGATATGAAGTGAGATTTTGATCTTTTGATCCTCAACTATGATATGGAATCCACACAGTTAGTTTTGATTACAGTTTAAAGCAGACAGATGCATAACTAGTTTTTATTATAAACGCTTATGCTAGTTTTAAGGTGAATTTCTTAAAGAATGAGCATGCAGATTAAAGGGAGTAGTATTTAGCACCGAGTTAGATGTAATTCCAAGGTCTCATGCCCCAGAACTATGTGTCATTGTAGGTTTTAATACCCGTAGTGGATTTAGTATAGTGATCACTCTAGCTAGGTTCTATTCCGATGGCAAGGGTAGAATAACTCTACCAATGTGGGTAAGATACGTTGAACTCCATGATAGCTCACATGGTTTATGTCGATTAGAATAACCTCCTTCATAGAAAAGTCTAATAGAAAAGCTTTTTAGAAAAAAACTCCCTAAGTTCTAAAAAAACAACTTTTAGAAACTAAGCGTAAAAGCTCACAATTTTATTTAGATATTATTTTACATCAGATATTATCTATGATATTTCAGCTTTCAATTTACAGATATAAAGGTGAGTCCTTTTCACACTTAGCCTGCATGATTTGAAAACAAACTTAACTTCAATCCTACTTATTCCACTATTAAACAGAGTAAAAGTATATATTTTAGAACTAACTATTATGACTCATAAGATTTATTCAGTATGCTTTATCATCCATGATTTATGATTTTTAGTTTTCAGTTATTCAAGCCAATGTGAGTCATTTACTCTTAGGATGCATTCTTTACAAGCTATATAACAATTGAGTTACTGTTTTACTTATGCATTCTCCCCCACATGATCAGTATATTTCAAAAGTACTGATCCACATATACTTCTATGTGCTATATTATTTAATAATGTATGTTCCAGTTTATTTGTAGTCCATATATCAAGATCAGACAGTTTCAGATTCCAGCCAGCAAATGATGAGTCCTCCTACTTCGGGGACTTCAGTTAGATGTTATTTATGTACTTTACTTTCTTACTCATGTGTATTGATTAGTGGTAGTTGGAGTCATGTCCCAGCTACCTACAGTCAATATAGTAGAGGCTTTATAGACTATTAGTAGAACTAATGTATTTGATTCCAGTGTTGTTTTCTATAAGCATAGTTGTAATTATTTTTATATAGCTTTGTATTGATCAGATTCAGAAAAGATTGATCTTCCGCTAATTTCATTCAGATTTATGTATTTTATTCAGTTACTCATGATTTATGTCAGTACAAGGGTTAGCTTGCGATTATGTCTAGTCCTAAGCACCGTCCATGTGACGACTTGTGGGTAGTCTCGGGTTGTTACAAGTAGAGCTAGCAATTCCCAAGAAAAGGAAAAAAGATGTGACAAGTCTCAAGTTGAATGTTATCGAGGCCATCGATTTGAACACTACTGATCTGAGTGTCGTACCAATTTAAATAAGAATTATGGTGGCAGATCTAATTTTATAGCAATAAAGGAAGGGTAAACAATGAGGAAGAAGAAGAGGTTTCACTTTTTATGGCATATACTTCCAAAGAGAAAATTTCAACTAATTTGTGGTATCTCGATACCGGTTGCAGTAATCACATGTGTGGACAAAAAGAGGCATTCTTAGTGTTGGATAAAACTTCTCAAGATACCATGAGATTCAGAGATAATTCAATGCCTTTGCCCAGGGAAAAGGGAAGAGACAAGTTTCAACCAAAAACAACTCTGTTCATACCATAGGTAATGTGTTTTGTGTCCCTGCATTGAGAATAAATTTATTAAGTGTCAGGAAGCTTCAAGAAATGGGATATGAACTTAATATCAAAGGTGGAGTTTATAAGATATGAGATCCTCGTTTGGGGTTAATCACTCATGTTAACATGCCGTCAAATCACTTGTTCTTTTTATATCTTCACAACTCCATAAAATCTTATCTTTCTGCCAAAGTAAAAGAGGATGCCTGGAAGTGGCATTTCCGTTAAGGGCATTTAAATTTTGGAAGCTTGAAGTTCTTAAAGAAAAAATAGTTGATGTTAGGTCTTGATCATCTTGAATTTCCTAATGAAGTGTGTAAAGAGTATATAGATAGCAAGCAACACGGTGAACCATTTCCAACACGAATGTCTTGAAGGGAAAAGAAGGTGCTGGAGTTGGTTCACTCAGATATCTGCGGTCCGATAAGTCCTATGTCAAATGGAGGTAAACATTATTTCATTAGTTTCATTGATGATTATAGCAGAAATAGATGGGTCTATTTCGTAAGAGAAACATTAGAAGCATTTGAAATTTTTAAGAAGTTTAAAGTGCTTGTTGAAAATGACATTGATAGTCAAATTAAGTTTTTGCGGACTAATCGGGGTGAGGAATACAACTTACTAGAATTTGTAGAATTTTCGAGAAGCATCAAATAAAAAATCACCTTACGGCAGCCTACACACACCTCAACAGAATGGTGTGTGTGAAAGAAAAAATTGAACAATTCTTGATATGGTCCATAAAATTTTGATGAGAAGTAGCTTACCGAGAATATTTTAGGAAGAAGCAGTTCATTAAAGCATCCATATATTTAATAGATGTCCTACCCATTCTATTCAAAATATGACACCTCATAAAGCTTGGAGAAGGCATAAACCAAATGTTGAGTACTTTGGATTTTTAGGTTTATAGCAAACCAAATGTAGAGTACTTTGGATTTTTAGGTATAAAGCATATGCTCATATTCCAGATGTTGTGAGAAAGAAGTTAGATGATAAAGTTCACAAATGCATTTTTCTTGATGTTGATGACAAATCAAAAGATTATCGCTTGTTCAATCCTATTACCAAGAAAATTGTTATTAGCGGAGATGTTATTTTTTATGAGAAACCAGTCTGGAATTGGAGAGACAATAGTTTATTTCAACATATTCCATTTTCTGTTGAAGAAGAAGAATTAGAACTATCTTTGGAGATCATTTCACAAGAAAGTCCAACAATATAAGATGTTGGAGCTGTTGAACATGAATCAGGTTATCCTTTGCTCAACAATGAACGCCCTCAATGTAACATAGGTGCACCGAGCTAGATGGATGATTATGAAGTGTATGGGATTAGTAAATCTGGAAACACAGTCAGTCATTTTTCTTTATTTTCATATTTTGATCTTGTATCATTTACTGATGTTGTCAAAGATCCAAAGTGGCAGCAAACCGTGGATGAGGAGATTAGATCAATTGAAAGAAATGATACCTGGGAGTGGAAAAATCTTCCAAAAATTCAAAAACCCATCGGTGTCAAATATGTTTACAAAACAAATTTGAAGGTAAACGGAGAGGTAGGCAAGTTTAAAGCTCGCTTAGTAGCAAAAGGCTATAAGCAAGAATATGGTATTCACTATAAAGAGGTGTTTGCTCCAGTTGCTCGGTTAGATACCATAAGATTGATGATTTCTTTGGCGGCTCAAAGTTCTTGGAAAATCTTTCATTTAGACATGAAGTTTTCTTTCCTACATGGTGAACTATAAAAAAAGGTATTTATCGAACAACCTCCAGGCTATGTCAAATTTGGTGCTGAGAATAAAGTGTTTAGATTGAAAAAGGCCTTGTATGGCCTAAAACAAGCTCCAAAAGCTTGGTAAAGTCATATAGTTGCTTATTTTTTAAAGAAGGGACTTCGAAAGTATCCATATGAACATGCTTTTTTATATAAAATAGAAGGATCCAGGGGTCTTAGCGGTATGTTTATATGTGGATGAATTCATTTGTACCAGAAGTGTTCTGACTATAACTGAAAATTTTAAGAAGTCCGTGATGGTTGAGTTTGACATATCGGATTTGGGTATGACGCATTATTTCTTGGTCTAGAAGTGAGTCGGTCTATTGATGGCATTTTTATTTCTCAAAAGAAATATTTTCTCACAGATTCCGGATGAAAAACTGCTACACTGGGAGCACACTAATGGAGAAGGTTCTGAAGCTCGTCAAAGAACCTAAAAGGAGAAAAGTGGATAACACTTTATACAAGTAAATTGTGGGAAACTTGATGTACTTGACGGTAACTAGGCCTGGTGTTATGCACGTTGTAAGTCTCATTAGCAGTTTCATGAAGTTTCCAAGACAAATGCATCTACAAGCTTCTAAGAGGATCCTGTGGTACTTGAATGGTATCAGTAACTTTGGAATCTTTTATCAGATGAAAGCAGCTGAAGATTCAGTTGGTTACACTAATAGTGACTATGATGGAAATCTTGAAGACAGGAAAAGTACATCAAGATATGTCCTTATATTGGGGTCTAGAGTTGTTTCTTGGTCTTCAAAGAAGCAGCCTATTGTTACTTTGTGGACCACCGAGGCAGAGTAAGTTGCTGAAACATCCTGATCTTGTCAAGTTGTTTGGCTGAGGAACATTCTTGAAGAACTTCATTTTAAGAAGGAAGGACCTACGTCAATCTATTGTGATAATGCTTCGGTGATTAATCTTTCAACGAATCGATCAAGTTGAACATAGACGGAGTAAGCATATAAATGTGAAGTATCACTTTTTACGTGATCTTACTAAAGATGCAAAGGTTAGTCTTATCTATTGCAAAAGTGAAGAGCAGGTTACAGATATGTTCACAAAGCCCTTGAAACTAGTGTCATTTTTAAAGCTACGTGATTAGCTTGGTGTTTGCAAATTAAACTAAAAGAGATGTTTTAATTTAAGGGAGGGAATATTGGAAACATGACCAGCTTTTTGGGTCGGTCAGTAGTAAGTTTGTTGCGTTTATTTAAGAGTCAATAAGTTGTTTGCTTGTCTTTAGGGTGTAAGAGTAGTGGAGTCAGCATTAGATTCAGAATTATTAGGAACAAATAATGTGTTGTTTTGTTTAGTAATTTTTATCTTATTTAAGGACTCTTGTAATTTTGTATTCGTAACTTCTATAGAGAAAATATCCACACTTTGCAGACTCTTTTCTGTTTTCATTGCTGCAGTTTATTTTTCTATCAAATAGTCGATAGTGTCAGCAACACTGAGTACAACAAATGATTTGCTTGTTGCTCTTTATTTATCCTTTTGATGGTTAATCATATAATATCAAAATTAGATTTTTTAAAAAAAATATCTCAGCACTTCTTTATTTGACAAAGTTGGGAAGAAAATTTAAAATAAAAAGCCTATTTAAATTTTTTAGAAATTGAATTTAAGTAAAAAAAAAAATCATATATAATTTCAGTGAAGATAGTTCCATCTTTTAGCAAAAAAATATGAAAGAGAATGCCAAATTAAATTATAAAAAGTTTAAATGTTTTCTAAAGTAAAATAGATTTTGGTTTTATTGAATTTGAGTAAGTAAACAAACTACTCAAGGTGAAATAGCCAAAAAAAAGAAAGGAAATATCGGTAATGAATTTACAAATTAGAATTTCACTAACATATTGCATATGATTGACCAGTTTTTTCTTACATATTGGTAAAATGTAAGACAATTTGGCCCATCAAATGCAGTGAACTCTCGGCCTAAGCCACGAGTTTGAACCCGCTTTACATTGCACCACAATCAAACTGTGTTCGTAGTGGGTTCAACTTAACAGTTTTATGAAAATTTCACAATATTTTTTTTTATATAAATAATAAATTTTCAAGAAGTGAGTTCAATTAAACCCACTTAGAACAACATGAATCCTTGCCCGAACGACAAATAATAACCTAACCGGCCCCCATAAGCATGACAGGTACAAACAACAAACAATAACCCAGTGATGTCTCCCAAATTACACATTGCAATGAAGTACAAAGTGGTTGTTGAATCAAATATAGTACCTCATCTAGATTGAGATCGATCCTACAGGAAATATTGATAGGAGCTACGTCAATGTGGTAATTTGAACTATTAATTAGTATTTTCAAAGGGGGGTTTTGTCATCACAAGTAACAGTGTAAATCTGTAAGTAAACAAGTAACAGAATATCAACTTAGGGTTTGTAACAATAAAAGTTAATGGGCTAGAATTGTGTTCTCCGTGATTTCATAACTCATTAACTGTAGTTTATTAGTGATCTATCCTTCTTCTTAGAATGAAAAATTGATAACTTAGGTTTACTTTAATAACTTCTGGCCCCTGTTATATGAATATCACTTAGTCACTGGTTAGTTCTATGAGTGTTTGTGTATTAACTCTTACCATTTATCTCAGAGTAGCTATCTCTAGATAAAGCTCAAGCTATTAGATGAAGTCGATAGCCTCAAATCTCAGTTATTAGTCTCTTTTCTTATTCTTTACCCCAATGGTCAAGCGACTAAGAATTAAGGGGAGTTTTGTAAGATCCCAAAAATTTGCGACTAATTTATTCTAAATCCTCTCATGTGTAATGATAATTTTTTACTTGAATCATGATGAGGATGTTAAAGGGGTGTTTTGGAAAAGTTTTAGAATGTTCAGAAGTAGTTCGGGGTCATTTTGAAACTCCGAGGCAGTGAGGGTCTTTGAAAGTAGCATTCCCCGCCACCTAAGCTCCGTTATAGAAGCATGGCACGCTAGCTATTCACCGTGATAGCGGTGTACCACACTACTGGGAAAATTCCGCCCAGCTTTATTTTTTTAGTTTGGAAATGGGGGTTTTTCGGTCCTTTTCAGTTTAAAATGACTTTAAAACACCCAATTAACCCCTTAGCCTTCAGTTATCAAGAGCATACACTACTTTTTTCCTCTTTAACTCCCAAACCAAGAAAACTCAAGGGTTTTGCAAGAATTCATTACCCCGAGCTCTAAACTTCAATTCCTCTTCCAATTCTTCTATATCACAGACATGTACACTCTCTAACTTGAATTTATATTATTTCATTAATTTATTCAATATTTATGTATTTTGAATGATGGGTTTGAACTTGGGTTGGGGGCCTTTGGATAGTTATAACCTTGAATTATTATATCTTGTTCTAAATGGTTTATTCATGTTTTATATGATGAATAAACTAAATTTGGTGCATTGTTATAAAGGTTGAAATTGAGGACTTGGGTTTCACAAAATTGATGAAATTTTGGTACGATAAAAGCATTAACCTCAACCCACATTGTCAGTTTGGTTTTTAATATGGATTATAACATTAGTTACGACGGTACGAACTATTTGGGGTGTAACCTATATAGCTCGTGGGTACCTTTAGGATGGAACAAACTATACATTTGAGGACTAAATCTTTAAATATGTTCATGTCTCTTGCCCCTAGCCCAACATTCTATATATATTTATATTTGTTGTGCGTGGAATTTTGGACTGGTTTTAGTAAAGGCGTGTATTTTATCCCTTTTATTATGTTACATGCCAGTACTCGTCGTACTGACCGTCTCTGAATGCTACATCCTTTTATGATATAGGGTCTGAGGGCTTGTCTGGTGATCCTGTGTAGCGTTAGGTGGTCTGGTAACCCTGTTGATCAGTTATGAAATAGTGAGCCTCCATCCTTCGAAAGACCTGATCATTTCCTTGGTTTCTTTCATATTTATAGTACTTATGAATTTCTTTTGTCATAGTCAGGGACATGTACTGACATAGTTGATATTCTTGGATTAGAGGCTTTTGTGGATAGTATTGGAATGTCATGGGTGTTTGTTTTGACTTTCAAACTTTCAAAATTCCTTCTTGACTTATCTTTTAATCTTATTGTCATAGTTGGTTTCTGTTGTTTTTTTTATTGGTATGCTTTTACGCTAAGGTTAGGGTTCATCTTCGGCCTTGATTGAATTGGGGTACCCATCACTACCAGGCCCTAGTTCAGGTCATGATAAGTTCTAATATTTGCAATCATTAAAAACAATCAATATGAATAGAAGAACAATACATGCATAAACACCGTTCAAAAATTACTAAATAGTTTAACCTACTTAATTTGTTAATTTGTCATAGTTCACACAACCGTAGTTATAGAATTTAGCTACTCATATTCACAAGATCACAATAAGAATTTGTAGAAGAAATTATTATTATAAACTCACCAGATAAATAGAATAAATCTGGGATCTTGAATTATCAAAGAACAATCAATAATAAAGAGTCAAAGTATGTGTTAGAGTTGTGACCCGAATTTTGTTGATGGGACTTTATATTCTTGGGCCTTGGACCTATTTTTATGCACGTAATATATAAGTGCGATTTAGTGGGTTATTTTATTATTAAGAAAATTAAGTCTTCTCCACATTGTACTCTCTCTCCATTAAAGTGAAACCTCCTCTGCCTCTGCCCGTGGTTTTTCCCTCAAGGGTTTCCACATAAATCTGTGTGTTGTTCTTATTTTCTTTTACTTGTGGTGCAAGAAGAAGGGTCATATCAAATTCGAGTGTTGGAAGCTATGGAATAGAGAGAAAAGAAAAGCTCTAAAATAGAAGGAAAACCAACCAGAGAAGTCCGATGAATCCAGTTTTATAGAAGATAGCGGAAGTGATGGAGAGATCTTGGTAGTTTCTGATGGTAACTCCAAACCCTGTGAGGATTGGATTCTTGATTCAGCTTGCACGTTTCATATGTATCGTAATCAGGATTGGTTTACAACATATGAAACAGTCTTTAAAGGTGCTATGTTGATGGGAAATAACACACCTTGTAAGATAGTTGGTATTGGAACAATCAGGATTAAGATATTTGATGGGGTCGTGAGGACACTCGATGATGTGCGGTATGTCCCAGACCTGAAGATGAATCTTATTTCCTTAAATACCCTTGATTCGAACAGTTATAGGTACACTGGTGAAGGTGGAGTCGTAAAGGTTACTAAAGGTGCACTTGTTGTGATAAAGGGATAGAGAAAGTCTACAAAATTGTATGTCCTTCAAGGCTCTACTGTTACAGGTGATGCTGGTTTTTCTACCTCTTCTCTATCAGAAAGTGAAGTTGCTAAACTTTGGCATATGCTCCTGAGACATATATGTGAAAACGGGATGACTGAACTAAGCTGGAGAGGACTTCTTGATGGGTAGAGTATTACCAAATTGGAGTTCTATGAGCACTATATTTTCGAGAAGCGGAAGAGAGTCAGATTTACTAAATGCATCCACTCAACTAAAGGCATACTTGATTACATTTATTCTGATCTCTGGGGTCCTGCTAGAGTACCTTCTAGAGGAGGAACTAATTACTTATTGACTATTATTGATGACTATTCCTGAAAAGTTTGGGTGTTCTTTCTGAAGCAAAAGAATGGTGTGTTGCCTACTTTCAAGGAGTGAAAGACTATAATTAAAAATAAGATAGAAAAATAGGTAAAACGCCTTCGGACTGATATTGGTTTAGAGTTTTGTTCTAATGAATTTAATGCTTTGTGCAAGTCAGAAGGAATTGTGAGGCACTTGACAGTTCGTCATACTCCGCAGCAGAATGGTGTAGCCAAATGAATAAATAGGACTATAATGGAGAAGGTGCATTATATGCTCTTTAATTCTAGTTTACCCAAGTCTTTTTGGACCGAAGCTGCTTCCACGGCTTGTCTTCTTATTAATTGTTCTCCCTCAATCGCAATTGATAAAAAGACTCTACAAGAGGTATGGTCTGGTACTCCTGCTATTTATTCTGATTTGAGGATGTTTGGATGTCTTGCTTATGCTTATTTTGATAATGGAAAGTTGGAATCTAGATCTGTCAAGTGCTTATTTATGGGTTATAAGCCTGGTGTTAAATATTATAAGCTTTGGTGTCCAGAAACTAGAAAGGTTATAATTAGCAGGGATGTTGTGTTTGACGAAACTACCTTGCTTTGGGCTCCCTCCAAATCTAGTGTTTCGCCTTCAAATGGGCTTAGTGATATGAATTAGCAACAGTCAAGACCTATGTTGAATTGCAGATTGGAGCAGAGTCTACACCAGTGCCTACTTCTCAGTCTATCCCAGAAATACGGAGAGGTACTATTTCTTCTTCACCACCAATGATACCACAATATTCTATTGCTAAAGATAGGCCTAGAAGCTACATTAGACCTCCTCAAAAGTATGTTGAAGCTGATTTGGTTTCTTATGCATTGAATGTAGAAGAAGGTATTAATTCTGGTAAAGAACCTTCTTCTTACTCAGAGGCAGTTAGTTGTGATGATTCTGGCCTATGGATGATTGCTATGCAGAAGAAGATGGAATCACTTCATAAGAATGGCATATGGGATTTGGTGAGATTGCCTAAAGATAAGAAAGTTGTTTGTTGCAAGTGGGTATTTAAAAAGGAAGAAGGAACATCAGGAGTTGAAGATGATATATACAAAGCAAGACTAGTTTCTAAAGGCTACAGTCAGTTTTAGGTATCGACTTCATAAATGTGTTTTCTCCAGTTGTAAAGCATAGTTCGATTCGAGCATTGCTTGGTATTGTGGCCATGCATAATCTTGAGCTTGAGCAATATGATGTCAAGACTGCATTCTTACATGGAGAACTTCAGGAGGACATCTATATGCAGCAACCATAGGGCTTTGTAGTCTCGGGAAAGGAGGACTGTGTATACTTGCTAAAAAAGTCTCTTTATAGTTTAAAGCAGTCACCCTAACAGTGGTATCGGAGGTTTGACTATTTTATGACCTCTGATATGTTTCGGAGGAAGAGTTATGATAGTTGTGTCTACTTCAAGAGTTAAGTGATGGTTTGTTCATATACCTTCTTTTGTATATTGATGATATATTGATTGCAGCAAAGGATATGAGAGAGATAATAAAAGTCAAAGTCCAGCTCAGCAAGGAGTTTGAGATGAAGGATCTAAGAGCAGAAAAGAAGATTCTTGGCATGGAAATTTGAAGGATAGAGAGAAGTGTAAGTTATACTTAAATCAGAAAAATATATTGAGAAAGTGTTTCACAAGTTCAATATGCAAAATGCCAAACCTGTAAGTACTCCATTGGCAGCTCACTTCAAACTCTTGGCCACTTTACCTCCAAAAACAGATAATGAGCGTGACTATATGTCTCGAAGTTCCATACTCTAGTGTTGTTGGGTCTCTTATTTATAAGATGGTGTGTTCCCAACCAGATTTATCTTATGCCATTAGTGCAGTTAGCAGATACATGGCAAATCCTAGCAAAGAACATTGGAAAGCAGTTCAGTGGATTTTTAGATACTTGCGTGGATCTGGTGTTTGTTTGCAGTTTGGGAGAAATAGAGATGGATTAATCGGGTATGTTGATTCTGATTATGCTAGAGATCATGATAAAATGATGTCCCTTACAGGCTATGTTTTCACCATTGGTGGTTGTGCTATCAGTTGAAAAGCTACTTTACAGACTACGGTTGCTTTGTCAACTATTAAGGCAGGGTATATGGCTATTACATAGTCTTTCAAGGAAGCTATTTGGTTGAAGGGTCTATTTGGTGAACTTAGCAAAGACTTACAGAGTACTACGATCTTTTGCGACAGTCAGAGTTCTATCTTCCTTTCAAAAGATCAGATGTTTCATGAGAGGACAAAGAACATCGATATTCGGTATCATTTTATACGTGAAATTATTGCTTGTGGTAATATTGTGGTAAGAAAGATTAGTACGTATGATAATCCTGCTGATATTATGACAAAGACACTATCAAGTGTCAACTTTGAGCATTGCTTGGACTTGGTTGGTGTTAGTTGTTAAGATGTGCCCTTCGGGGCTTTTATGGAAGAGGTGGAGAGTTTATGTCTTGCAATGGATTTGAGTTCTGAATTAGAATTCGTGTCAAGGTGGAGATTGTTAGAGTTGTGACCCGAATTTTGTTGATGGACCTTTATGTTCTTAGGCCTAGGACCTATTTGTACGCACGTAATATATAAGTGATAATAATTCAGTCTTCTCTACATTGTACTCTCTCTCCATTATAGTGAAACCTTGTCTGCCTCTGCCCGTGGTTTTTCCCACAAGGGTTTCCACGTAAATTTGTATGTTGTTCTTATTTTCTTTTACTTGTAGTTTGCTTATTCTGTCCAAATCATAACAGTGTGTATTTGCTCCAGAAACCAAAGAACAAGTTGTACCAAACTAATACAATATTTCCTTAAGGTAAAAGAGTGCGTAAACCATAAAAAAATCCCAGAAAATGTATTTCTAGACAAAAACAAAAACTATCCTAAACATACTAGGATTGCAGGCCCGACAGTTAGTACGACTTGTACAATACCAATACAGCTCATAGGTTGGAGGTCACAGCTCGTGGTTTGCCATCAGTACAAGAATATTTTCTAGTTCCTATGAGTCAATGTACAACTCATGGTCTTAACTTATGAGTCGTACTGAGATCGTGCTTTCAAAGTCCAGATTGCACTTTTTCTAATCGTCCTCTTCACGACTTTCAGAATAAGTTAATTTGACTCGTGATTTGGTTTATGATTTGTTGGATGAAATCATACTATTAGAACTGACATCACCTCTTCTGAACAATTTACTCTATGGGTCAGAGTACGACATGGAAAATCATGTCATAAGTCTTTGAATGAGTTGTGGTATCAATTTTGAAATTGCAATATCTCTAATCTTTAGTACGAGTTTGATATGGCCCATAAACTAACTCCATGAGTCATACCTTGGCTTCAAGAGTCAACACTTGATATTTTCAAATCATTTTTCAATTTTAGCTAATGGGACCTATTTTCCTGCATAGTCACACAAAATCACATCATACCTGCCAAAACGTACTCAAGAACATGCATAATTTCCATGTCTTAATCATCGAAAACACCGTAAACTCACTATACATCAACATCCTTAACTTATAATCTCGCTTGTCCTCAAGCAACAAAAATACAACTATACTATCACGATATCTAACTAAGAGAAACTAGGAGACCTACGACAGTAACATGGTAATTGACAATGCATATTTCACAAATTCAATCCCCTTTCTTTTTCTAATAATTGCAAAATAGTTGAGTGCAATCCAAACTTATTAAATTGACACAAAAGGATCTATGAATGACATTATGTTATTAATGTATGATTATGCATACACGAATGACAATCACCCTAACGACCGACAGTCAATTATGTTACCCTAGTGCTCTCACTGTAAAGATGACCCGTGCACATAATATTCAAAATAATAGACTAATATGAGTTTTCTCTCTCATACACATAAAGAAGTTTAAACAAGGCATGTACAAATACCATAAGTTTGTCCTTATTTTTTGTACTTCGCTTCTAGATAATTGAACTAGAATCACTATAAGACTTTACTCGACTTGTAATGTAGGCTTAAGATTGCGTATGGTAGATTTTTATACATACCATTCGGTATAAAAGTAAAACAAATGAGAGTAAACATGATACTAAATAAGAACCTGCCATGAAATACCAATCTTATCACATGATACTACCTCCAACCATATAACGAGGATCTCGAACCTAATCCTAATGCTAAAACAACCATCCTAATTAAGGTTCAACTAAATATCCTACTCTAAAGTCCCCAATGTAGGCCAATAATGTCAGAAATAAGGATATAACTAAATCTTTCCCCATAACCTCCCTATCCCGCATGCAAATTTAAGCAATACCTTATCTCATAGAGTAAAGTCTATAAGAGATCGCATCCTACCTTGAAGCCATATAACAGTCTTAGACTGACAATGAGTTGTTTGTCCCCTCCACTCAACCTCAAAAATTGTTTGTGTTACAACTCTGTGGAGCTTGATCGCCTGAAAGTATTGTGAACCTAAAATATTTTAATCATTATAGTAGTCATTTCAAGTGAACTATGAGTTGTCATTATCATATGCTATCTTTTTTTATTTTACGAACCTACATATAAGACATTTGTTGATTAATTACCTCAGTTACTGCAGTAAAAGTAGGAGTTGTTGCTGGACATTAGCCAGCTTTTTTAGCCATGTTCTCAACTTAGTTAAGTTGCTATTTTTTAGATGTTAGTGGTTCAGTTTTTTTAGGATGTTGCTGGTGATGGAATCATGTGCAAATAGTTTCTTAATTATTGTATTTGGTTGTTGCAATTTTTTCTATATAAGCACAATTTTAGTTTAATGAAAAACATCTCTTTCCAGCAATAAAATTTTCTTTGTCTCTTGCATTTGTTTTGTTTCTAAGAGTGAAGTTAACTTAAAATTCTAAGAAATTGGTATCAAGATCTCTCTTCTTGAGGGACCTGTATTTGAGAAAAACATTTTTTTGTTCCTTCTATGGATTCAAAAACTCCTTTCACTGCACTAGCACCACCTGTCTTCAAAGGTGAAGGCTATCATATCTGGGAAGCAAGAATGGAGGCACATACAGAGGCAAACGATCTGTGGGAAGATGTTGAGCAGGACTAAGAAGCTCCTACCATGCCCGCAAATCCAACCATGGCGCAGATGAATAATCACAAGGAAAGGAAAATAAGAAAATCAAAGGCTAGAGCAACGTTATTGGCAGCAGTCTCATTTTAAATCTTTGTTAGGATTATGACAATGAAATTAGCTTTTAAAGTTTGGAATTTCCTTAAGAAAGAATATGAAGGAGATGAATGGATCAAAGGTATGTGTACACTTAACCTGATCCGAGAATTTGAACTTCAGAAGATGAAGAATTCAGAGAGAATCAAAGAGTATTCTGATAGATTACTTAATATTGCCAACAGTGTAAGATTACTTGGCTCTGAATTTCATGATTCTAAATTGGTTCAAAAATTTCTCGTAACAGTCCCCAAAAGGTTTGAAACAACTATTTCCTCACGAGAAAATTCTAAGGATTTGTCACAAATTAGTTTGGTAGAACTATTAAATGCTTTGCAACATAAGAACACAGAAGAATTATGAGGTCCAGAGGGTGCACTACCTATAAAAGTTCAATCAAACCAGGGAGACAAAGGAAAGAATAAGTTGAACAAGAAGGAAAACTCAAGTTCTCATTCTCCTGGGATTAACAGGGGAGCGAAACATGATTTTTCTTCTTGCAAGCATTATGGAAAGAAGTGTCATCCACCGTTCAAATGATGGAGAAAGCCAGACCAACAGTGTGAGAAATGTCAGCAGATGGGACATCATCATAAGGCTTGCAAGAACAATACTCAGCAAACTAATGCTACACAGGTAGCTAATCAGGAAGATGAAGAGCAACTCTTTGTAGCGACATCTTTGGAAATTAGTTGTTCAAGTGACAAGTGGCTTATTAACAGTGATTGCACAAACCACATGACATTTGATCATGATCGCTTCAAGGAGTTGGATACTTCAATAATTTCCAAAGTACAAGTTGGTAATAGAGACTATATTCTTGTAGGAGGCAAAGGTACTGTGGAAATTAAATGCTCCTCGGGTAAAAACTAATCAAAGATGTGTTTTTTGTACCTAATATTAGTCATAGTCTGTTAAGTGTTGGCCAGATGCTTGAGAATGGTTTCAAACTTCTCTTTTAAACCAATTATTATCAAATCAAAGATGAAGATAGCAGAAACTTATTCAAGGTAATGATGAAGGGAAGGAGCTTTACATTGGATCTTTTAGATCATGAGCAAAAAGATTATTCTGCAACTAAGATCAATACACAAGTTTAGCACAAAAGACTCGGACATTTCTACCATGTTGTTGTAATTATCTCACAAAGAAAGATCTAGTTTGAGGAGTACCTAATCTTGCAGCTAAAATACCAGATTGCAGAACTTGTCAAATTGGCAAGCAAGCAAGGCTACCTTTCAAGAAAGCAACCTAAAGAGCCACTGAAAATCTAAAATTAATCCACACAGATCTAGCTGGTCCTCACCTAACTCCATCACCCAAAGGGAGTAAGTATTACATTGTTTTTATTGATGACTATACGAGAATGTGTTGGATTTATTTTCTCAGGTTCAAGTCAGAGGTTTCCACTATTTTTTAGAAATTCAAGTAGTGGATTGAAACTTAAAAGGTCCGACAACAGCATGGAGTACACATCTGATCAATTCAATATATTTTGTGAAGAAGCTGAAATTGAACACCAACTCACTGCTCCATATACTCCACAGTAAAATGGAGTTAGTGAGCGGAAGAATCATACCATAATGGAGATGGCTAGATTCTTATTGCATGAGAAGTGTTTGCCAAAAGAGTATTGGGTAGAAGCTACTCACACATCAGTCTTTCTACATAACAGGCTTCTAATAAAAGCATTAGAAGGAAAGACACCATTTGAAATCTGGTATGGTTATACACCTTCTTTGAAAAATCTCACAAAGTGTTTAGATGTTTGTGCTTTACTTATGTGCCATAAAGTAAAAGAGATAAGCTTGATAAAAAGATGAAAGCTGGAATATTTGTGGGTTATAGCATTGTTTCTAAGGCTTACAGAGTTTTCCAACCTCATACAAGGAAAATTCTGGTAAGTAGAGATGTTCATTTCATGGAGGATGGAAAATGGAACAGGGAAGAAGCAGAACCAGTGCTATTTCCAGATCAAAGTAAAATACCCTAGTTAAAAGAAGATGAATTGGTGGATGATGTTTCGGTGAGAGGCACAAGATCACTCTATGATATCTATCAGAGATGCAACATGGTTGTTCTTGAGCCAACAATTTTTTGCAAAGCAGAAAAAGATCCAAAATAAAGAACTACAATAAAGGAAGAGCTCACCATGATTAAGAAGAACCAAACTTGGAAACTTGTAAAAAGACCTAAAGACAAGAAAGTCATAGGAGTAAAGTGGATTTTCAGAACTAAGCTAAACCCAAATGCTCTATCAACAAGCATAAAGCCAGACTTGTTGTAAATGGGTATGCTCAAATTTTTTGTATTGATTTTTTTGATACATTTGCTCCTATTTCTAGATTAGAAACCATCAGATTGTTGTTGGCTATAGCTACACAAAATGGTTGGAAAGTGTTTCAGCTAGATGTTAAATTAGCACTCTTAAATGGCTATCTTGAGGAGGAAATTTATGTTGAGCAACTTGAAGGATTCGCAGTCAGAGGGCATGAAGATGAAGTGTATCAACTCAAAAAGGCTTTGTATGGACTAAAGCAGGTGCCCTGAGCTTGGTACAGCAGGATTGATGAACATTTGGTACAGTTGAGTTTTAGAAAAAGTCTCAGTGAAGCTACTCTCTACATCAAAGGTGATGCAATAAATCTTATTATTATTTCACTATATGTGGATGACTTGTTGGTTACAGGAAGAAATCGTGAGCTTGTTCATAGATTTAAAGAATATACGCAGGATACATTTGAGATGACGGACTTGAGAGAAATGGTTTATTTTCTAGGAATGGAAATCAAGCAAGAGTGAAATGAAGTTTTCATCTATCAAAAAAAATATGCAAAAGACATTTTAAAGAAGTTCAGAATGGAAAATTGCAAAGACACAACTACTTCAATGTGTCAAAAGGAGAAGTTGAGCAAAAATGATAAAGCTGAAAAAGTGGATGAGACTCTTTACGAAAGTATGGTTGGATGTCTCATGTATCTTACAGCAACTAGACCTAACATTTTATATGTTGTAAGTCTTCTATCTAGATTCACTAATTGTTCAACTAACACTCATTTTACAGAAGAAAAAAGGGTGATAAGATATGTTAAGGGAACACTAAATTTTGGAATCAAGTTCAATGTAAATCAGAAGCACGTATTGCAGGGATATTCTGATAGTGATTGGGGTGATTCTTTTGAAGACATGAAGAGCACTTCTGGTTATTGTTTGTCTTGGTTCAGGTGCATTTTCTCGGTGCTCTAAAAAGCAAGAAATTATTGCACAGTCGATGGCTAAATCTGAGCTCATTGCAGCAACAGCTGCTGCAAATCAAGCCTTACGGCTTAGAAAAATGCTACTTGATCTGAATTTAAAGCAAGAAAAGTGCACAGAGGTGTTTGTGGATAATCAATAAGTTATTGCTATCTCAAATAATCCTATTTTTCATGCAAAAACCAAGCATTTTAATATCAAATTATTCTTTCTCAGAGACGTGCAGAAAGAAGGATCGATTGGGTTAAAGTACTGCAAGGTGAATCTTCATCTGGCAGATATGTTAACCAAAGCCTTTCCAAAGAGAAGATTTAATTTTTTTTAGAGAAATACTTGGAATTTGCAGCAACTGAAGCAAGGAAGAGTGTTGATTAATTGCCTTAGTTACTGTTGTAAAAGTAGGAGTTGTTGCTGGATATTACCCAGCTTTTTTAGCCATGTTCTCAACTTAGTTTAATTGTTGTTTTTTAGATGTTAGTGGTTAAGTTTTTTTAGGATGTTGCTGATGATGGAATCATATGCAAGTAGTTGCTTAATTATAGGCTTTGGTTGTTGCAATTTTTTATATTTAAGCACAATTTCAATTTAATGAAAAACATCTCTTTCCAGCAACAAATACATTCTTTGTCTCTTGCCTTTGTTCTGTTTCTAAGAGTAAAGTTAACTTAAAATTCTAACAACATTATCCCACACAAACTCAATACTTCTGATTCTCTTTAAGTTTGGAGAAGGATTTAATGTTGATCCATTAAGATAATTAGTTAGTTAGTGTCAGTTTGTTAGTGTCATTGGTAAATCAGGAATAACAACAAAAATATTCATAAGACAAATATTTTACATGAAAACCTTTTGAATATGGGAAAATTTATTAATCAAGAGGAGCAACTGATATTATAATAAAAAAGAATTTTACACTATGTAGGTCTGAGTAGGATATCATAAAGACCATTATATGGCCAAAGGAAATTTCTCTCTTTTGATTTTTTCACCTCTCTAAAATATGGCTCACTCTAATTTTTTTCCTTTACAGACTATTTTAAACGGTCTATGAAATACTTCACTACTCCCCATTTTTTCTCTCTATATTGATGTATATAAACTGATGTAGAGGTCCCTATTTATATGGATGAAATCTGCCCAAAAATTTGCTGCAGATCTTGCTAAAGGTAAAAAGGAAGACTCTTTCTTAAAATATGAGATATGGGATTGGACCCACAAATCTCCCTCTCTAGTCTAATGTACTTGAAATAGATATCCCCATTTTTTCAGAAAGAACTCATGCCAACAAGTTTTTGTATAACTCGAACTTATCTTCCAATGTCACCTTGGTCGATATATCCACACAATTTTCACTCATGTGAATATTCATAGCCTGAAAAGATTTATTGTCCACTTATTCGTGAATCCAATAGAATCTCACCTTGATGTGTTTTGTTCTTGTATGGTACAGGATGTTCTTGCTCAAGTCTATTGCACTCTGACCGTGACAAAATACAACATACTTTATTTATTGCATTACAAGTTTGTGAAGGAATCACTTGAATTATATCATCTCTTTGCCAACTTCAGTAGTCGTAATATATTCCGCTTCAATGACTCTCGAACGCTTCGGGATCGTTCCAACCATTCGTACAACTTAAGAATAATATATGGCAACTATGGAAAAAGACAAAACAATCAAAATATAGATAAAGATAAAAATTACAGTGAGAGTTGTTATAGTGGAAAAGTGGATCATCTACCATACAAGTGTTGAAAAAGGTCGAACGCAAAGTGCAACAAATGCAATCAGCTTGGTCATGAAGTAGTGGTTTGCAAGAAAAAATCTGAGAACCATGAAACAAATGCATATGTGGTCAATGAAGAAGAAGAAGACCGTCTTTTTGTTGCAACATATATCTCTACTAAGGTTTCAACAAAATTTTGATTGATTAATAACGGTTGCACTAACCACATGACTTATGACAAGAGTTTACTTAAAGAGTTAAAGCCTACTGAAATATTCAAAGTTAGGTCAGAAACGGTAACCAGATAGTTGTTGAATGAAAAGAAACGATTGTCATCAAAACAAGTTCAAAGAAAAAGGCAATTTTCAGATTTCTTTATGTACCTACAGATCAAACTTGTTGAGTGTTTTCTGATCGAAACAGGATATAAAGTAGATAAGCATTGCTTCGTTAATGATTGATAGAATGAAAGTTTTAAACATTAAGATTAAAGGTAAACATTTCTCATTTGATCCACTGGAAGATGTTCTTGTAGAACAAGAAAAAGATCATAAGCTAAAAAAAATTAGAAGATGAACCTCCAATTGAAAATGCACAAGAAAAATGTGAACCTGCTAGGTTTAAGGAGCTTTTAATGTTCCAAAAGAAATTGAAGCAACCGAGTTATCTATGTTTTAGAAAAATAAAATGAATAAGTTTAAATTTAGGATGCAAACTCAGAAAACATGCCAAAAATATTTAGCGTAGTCAAGGGTTGCATTCAAGATGAGAAGTAAATTTAATTCACTACAAGCCCAAAGAAGAATCTACAAATTTATTCACAAGGTCACTTTCAGGATTCCAAGATAGAAAAACAAAATTTGCAGTTGCTAAAGCAAGGAGAAGTAGTGTTGAATATTTGCTTTAAAATTGCAAGCTTTTTACTGCAGTAATTCTGTTGCGATGGACCTAGCCAATTAGTTAACCATTTTAATTAGGAGCTAATTTATATTTGAATTTTGAATAAATAATATTTTCTAGACTTTAAGAGTTTGCTATTTTCTACAATTTCTTTTTGCTTAATTTTAGGTTTAGAAGTTAGTACTTCTATTATAAATTGTAATCTCAGATTGCAGTGAAGATATGTCGAACTTTCAATTTCAGTTCATAAGCTTTCTCTCCTGTTCTTCATTCCTTTTATATTCTTATTCTTCTTGTGGAACTTCGTCTCTTCTAAAACAAACAGTCATCATGTCCAGAATGCAGATATACCTCAGAGTTTGCACTGGATTAGTCGCAGACACTAGAGGAAGTTTAAGGAGCGGAATGTAGCAATCTGGGGAGGTCAAATCTATCACATATGGAGAGCAAGTAATTGAAATATATTCAAAAATATATGCGTACAAACAAATATAGAAGTGACACATACAGTCTGAGATCAAGGAGAGTGGAGTGTACAAAGAGAGCACATAGATTGTTAGTTTCTGAGATTTTGTTTTTCATTTTTTAAATGTAGCTAGTATTTTGTGTTCTGTTGGAGGTTGGGTAGGGTTCTCTTTCTCTAAGGTGGTCAGATATGCTCAGTGCTTTGTAGATGTAAGTTTTTCGTTGTTAAATATTACAAAAGAAAGATCAATTCCTCCAAACCCCAAACCAAACATGCACATACTCTTTCCATACACACAAAAAGGACCTCAATTCTCACGAATACTGATAACAAGAAGAATGTCTTCCACTGCAAATGGCATCGAATGACTCCGTAATTTGTGAACACTAAAAGGATACCCTGCCAATGCCAAAGAGATTAAGGATCTGATGATCTTTGATTCAATTCTGATCTAGAATAGTAGGAATATATGTGTCGATGAACTTCCTAAATCTCTTTTTATACTCCTTGGGGGAGATGACAACAGGGTCAAGTACATTCTGGGAAACCACAATTGAGGATTTGAACCAATTCAGGAGTTGTTTGTCCCAGGTATACTGTGTTAGATAGTCAATTATGCCACAAAGAAGTTCATTGCTCTCAGTATCCATTCCCACAAATAGAGAATAATCCATCACATTGATTAACTGCAATTCAGCAAATTATACCAGTTTAGACATAAAATACTAGGATTAAATGGTTATTGGTTAATAAGGTAAAACAGAAATGACATGCTATTCAAGTTCTATTCATATAATGGTAAATATGAGCTACAGTTCACTTGATAGTAGGATTTCTCCCAAACTTACATTGAGGAAACTAGTGTCATTCCATAGAGCTCTTTGCAATTTCCTTTTTGCGCCCTTAGCAACGTATATAGGATAAAGGTTCATATCATTCACAAAGTTTTGGTCCTGAAGAATGCCTTCAGCACCATTTTCAGCTGAACTAAGTCGACCATGCAAAGTGCCTTTCAGTTCATATTTTTTCATAATAACTTTTCCAAAAGAAAGGTTCTCCATCACCACGAGATCGTGGGTTGTCTCTTCCCCACATTTTGGTGATCTTACCATGACCTGTAAAACATTAATTTGAAGAGAAAAGTCGCATAAGTATATGCATTTGCTGCAGTAATAAGCAGAAAATTAAGTGATTAATAGACCTGATAAATGCCAAGAACTTTTACAAGGCAGGTTTCCTTCCCTTCCTCTATGCACTGATACATGTAATCAAAATAACTAGGAGCAAACTTCAAGAATGACTCAAATTCTCCCGTCGTAATTTCCTTTACTATGAACCGATCATCAAGAGTTTTGGCGAATAATGGATTAGTTTCTGGATCCCAGACCCTACACCTACTTAAGGAAGCAATAAAATTAACTTCAGAACGGCAACACCTCTCTCGCAGATGAAGAAATTGGGCCGCATAGGGACAGATTACTGAATATTTATGCTTCACAGGCAAATTCCTTGATGAGCATGATTCAGCTTCAAGATCTTGACTTGCAACAGGCAAATTTTTCAACAATGCCAATGCACAAGCAATTATGCACGAAAATTCATCTTCATAATCCGACACGATATAATTATCACTGTCAAGGGGAATATGGAGCTTTCCATCATCATCAGTAGTGAGTTCACAAGCTATAGTTTCTGTGTCATGAGTTGCGAGAGAACCTAATCTTGTTAAATGACCTCTCAAAAGATTCTTCATGTATTTACGTCGAATTTCTGGGAAAGGAGTCCACCACCCTTTGTCGTATTCTATTTTGGATAACATTGCTGAGAGGGATCTACTCCTTTGAGGATCAAAATAGCTGGCAACTACAGCATCTGCATTTACCAGATTATGTCTGAAAATGGATACATAAGGTTCTAAAACTCAATTGTAGAATCGACATGATATTGTAAGGCTTTCTCAGTTCTCACCTCTTTCCAGACTCACTCCCTCCCATTTAGCATCTTTTTGAGCACTCTCCTTGTCTTGTTGCTCCTTGTGCTTCATGATCTTAATAGCCGCCAGTGCCTCATGCTTTTGGTCAGTGGTTTTGGGATCAGTAACTCTACAGTCAGATGAGAACAGTGAATGAAGACGGTGATCCCACACACACCACTCAAGCAGAAGCTCTAGCCGTATTCTGTTGAGGCTCAGAGCTTTATAGACAGCCTCCTGTTTCGCTGAATTCTGAATATCAATCTGTAAATCAGAAAAGGCAAGATTATGTTCAAATGTTGAGTTAATAATGTCTTAATAAGAGAATTATATGTCAGAAAATTTAGTATTAGATGAGACACGTCCATAAATTTGACATTTGTTGAGTCATAGCTTGAATGACTTCTCATCTTGTAAAACTAGGTCTTGGGCCTAACTCATTCTCCGAAAGCTAGCTCAAGGGAGAAGGATTGCCCAAGTCTTATACAGAGACCACCAATTTTATTAACCACCAATATGGTGTTAGGGTTTTTACCCTGATTTTCTTACTATATTTAAGTTTTACTTTTTTTAGAAGGAAAATAAAAATTACCATGATTACTTTTACTTTTCCTGAAAGAAAAAAATATAATTCTTTTCCATATTTGGCTAACCTCTTTCTTGGAGGAAAGTTTTTGGACATCTAAATAGAAGACCCCTTCTTATATCATAACACAATAGCATCCACAATG
Organism: Capsicum baccatum var. pendulum; assembly: GCA_030864225.1. NCBI lineage: Eukaryota > Viridiplantae > Streptophyta > Magnoliopsida > Solanales > Solanaceae > Capsicum > Capsicum baccatum. The sequence goes on from CM061555.1 coordinate 273,639,579, forward strand.
TAATCTTTTAAGAGTTTTGTTTATGGGGAGATTCTCTCTCTCATTAGTTTTACGCTTTTTAATATTATTTTTAATATTAGGTATGTTATGATATATATCAATTATAGTAAATGTCTATCAAGATCTATTTGATGTCTATCAAGATTTGATGTATTTGTCTTTTAGTGTGAAACTAGGGGCAGATTCCCCCAATAAATAGAAGAGCTTCCTTCACTGTAAATCATCACTCAAGAAAAGAAATAAGAATCACTCTCTCTATTCTCTCTACTCTTCTTCTTTATTCTTTCTTGTTTTATAAAACGTTATCAGCACGAGACTCTACCGTCTCAAATTTGAAGCTAAGGCTAAGATATTATTATTTTTCTTCCCTTTTTCCATATGGCTAACAATCTTACGAAGTGTGAATTCGTTGCCCTTCAAAGTTCGAGCAAGAACTATATTTCATTGGTGTTGGATGCTGAAATCCACCTAGATGCTATGGGTCTTAGAGACGCCATAAAGAACGAAAATACAGCATCTAGTCAAAACCATGCTAAGGCTATGATTTCTTGCGTCATCATCTTGACGAATTTCTGAAAATTGAGTACCTTACTACTAAGCATCCACTCGTATTGTGGAATAGGCTAAAATAAAGGTTTGACCACTTAAAGATGGTCATCCTCCCAAAAGCACGATATGAGTGGATGCATCTAAGATTTCAAGACTACAAGTCTGTTCATGAATACAATTCTGCCATGTTTAGAATTTCTTCTCAATTGAAACTCTATGAAGAGACGGCCTAGCATGGTGAGCATGCACATCATTCACTTCAGGAAATGGTGCAGATCCAGTTGGCTGGTTTTCGTGATTTTTCATTAACAAATCACTATTTTGTTCAGCCACGAGAAGATGAGAACTCAATTTAGTATACTTCTTGAAACCTTTTTCTTGATATTGTTGTTATAAGAGAACATTCGAGGCATAAAAAGTGGAAAGCGTCTTTTTCATTATATCACTATAATGAATATAGTTATTATGACTTTTTTTGCTTGCTTCCTGTTTATATTTTTTAGGCTTGGGCATGTGAAGTCATTCATCCCCTCCAAAAAAAGTTCAAAGATTATCCGGATAAGGTTTCTCATCCAAGGATCCTTACGTGGTTAGCAGCTGCAAAGGGCAGCAAAAAATATTAAGGAGAAGGAGGTTGATCTATTTAACCCTCCGAATAATGCAGTATGTCTTCTTTCAACTAAAATAATTTGCCTCAAAGAAAGATATTGAAATAAATATTTTATCCGGTTCAATAGATGGGTCGTCTGTTGCAATAAATTACCTGTTAATTGTAACTGGTGTAATATATGGGTAATCTGTTACATTAAACGATCCATATTTCACAACAGACTAACCATATATTGCTCTGTTTCTCTGAACCCAACTCAACAGATTACCCATCTGATGCAAATTATGCAACAGATGTGTAATCTGATGTAATATATTGTCAATCTGTTGTGATATACAGATCATCTGTAGTGGCATCTAGATCGTCTGTTGCATAAGTTGGTTGTGTTGACATCCATGTAACCCAACTGACTGTAAATTATTATTATATGATTTAAATGCCTCCTGGGGCCCTGATCGTGGACATGGTTATGGTCGTGGTCACAATGACCAAGAAAGAAATCCTATTCCGGGTGTTAATCATTCATCAAATAAAAAGAGAAAAGATGAGAAACGTGAAGTTGTTACTTGTTTTCAATGTGGCAAAAAATGACATTATTCACGTGATTGTCGTGCTCTCAAGAACATGGTTGATCTTTATCAAGCATCATTAAAGAAGAAAGAGAGAAATCTCGAGGCTAACTTTCTCTCTGAAAATAATGTTGACATCACATGCTTGGACGTAGCAGACTTTTACGAGCACCCTGAAGGAAAGATTGATCACTTGATTGATGATGGTTCCGTAAACATGGAAGAATGAATGCTTTTAATTTTAATTTTTTTAAATTGTTGATAAGAGTTAGAGAATAAAGAATCATGTAAAAATAGTTGTTTGCATGAGTAATGTTTTTAATATTGTTATTTATTATTGAGTTGAATCAAATTTTAATTTTGTCATTATTTATTAAAAAAAAAAAGAATGATATACGTAGCACTTGAGTTCACTGTTATATCAATATTAATATGTTATATTGTACATGATAAATATAATAAATATGCAGAATAGAGTATGACAGTCAATTAGTATTAAAACGAATAAAGTGTAGTGATGTGTAGACATGCATATATATAGTATGCAATCTTTTCATATAGAAGGGTATAATATATATATATATATATATATATATATATATATATATATATATATATATATATATAGATAGATATATATATATATATATATAGATATATATATATATATATATAGATATATATATATATATATAGATATATATATATATATATTCCCAAGGTGCAATGTCAGAATGTTTAACATGCAATATAATAATATTATATTATATTATATTTCTTAAATAACGTAATAATTCTGTTGCTACTTATTTTGTATATCAAAATCCTGAGGCTATTGGTTCCTTTTTTTGATTGTTGTCTTGTAATATATAGTAAATTATGTTGCCGATTGAGAGAGTTGTCACGTATACTTCTTCCTGATTGTCACTTTCTTCATATCAAGCTTGGATTTATTTTTTTTAATTTGTTTCAATTATTGTGTTTTTAATGAAATTGACTTGGCATGCATGCTGAGAAGATATAAAATGCTAAACTAAGCTAAGCTAATCACGTTCTAATTGAACTTTTTTTTTTACTTAGTAAAGTGTGATTAACAATTACATATAGTATAAAATTTCACTTTATACAAAGATTTAATATGTATTTGGTGTATGTCATTTTATGTGAAGATATGGATAATTTTCAAAGTAAGCTATCCAATTATGAAGATATTTGTTTGATTGATTCTGGCACTACACATACGATATTCAAAGATGATAAATATTTCTCTCATCTAAACGTGGGCAAGATTAATGTTACTACAATTTCTGGTAGTGCTAATTTGATTGAAGGCTTCGAAAAAGCCATTATAATCTTGCCCAAGGGAACTAAACTCATCATAAATAATGCTATATTTTCTCCTAAGTCTCGGAGAAACTTGATGAGTTTTAAAGATAATCGTGAAAATGGTTATCATATCAAGACAATTGATGAGATGAATCTTGAATATCTTAGTATCATCAAGAATGTCTCTGGCCAGACATGTGTTGTTGAAAATTTTCCTGCTTTATCTTTTGGCCTGTATTGGACAAAGATTTGTGTAATTGAGGCACATTCTATAGTAAACCAAAGGTTTACTGATTCCAATACTTTCGTACTTTGGCATGATCGTCTGGGACATCCAGGATCAATAATGATGAGATGAATAATAGAAAATTCAAATGGGCATCCATTAAGGAACTTGAAGGTTCTTTCGAATGATGAATTTTCATGTAATGCTTGTTATTAAGGCAAGTTGATTGTGAGACCATCGCCAATAAAAGTTGGGATTGAGTCCCCCGCGTTCTTGGAACGCATACATGGGGACATTTGTGGATCAATTCACCCACCAAGTGAGTCATTTAGATACTTCATGGTCCTAATAGATGTTTCTTCTAGATGGTATCATGTGTGCCTTTTGTCATCTCGCAACTTGGCATTTGCAAAATTGTTGGCACAAATAATACGATTACGGGCTCAATTTCTCGATAATCAAATTAAGTCTATTTTCCCTGATAATGCTGCAGAATTTTCATCCCAAGCATTTAATGACTATTGCTTATCGATTGGGATAAGAGTGGAACATCCTATACCCCATGTTCACACTCAAAATGGCCTTGCTGAGTCATTAATTAAATGTCTGCAGTTGATAGCAAGACCATTACTGATGAAAACTAAGTTGCTCACTTTTGTTTGGGGTCATGCAATTTTTCATGCTGCAACACGTGTTCGTCTTAGACCAAAAAATTATCATAAATTTTCTCTATTGCAATTGGTTTTGGGTCAAGAGCCTAATATATCTCACTTGAGAACTTTTAAGTGCGGTGTATACATGCCTATAACACCACCAAACCGCACCAAGATGGGCCCCCAAAGAAGGTTAGGAATTTATGTTGGGTTTGAATCACCCTCTATTATTCGCTATCTTGAACCATTAATGGGAGATATGTTCACTGCTCGATTTGCAGATTGTCGATTTGATGAGATACTTTTTCCAAAATTAGGGGGAAAAGATAGTGATATCAAAAGATAAATTTTGTGAAAAAATCCATCACTATCTCATCTTGATCCACGTGCTTCTATTTGTGTGCAAGAAGTACAAAAGATTATTCATCTGCAGAGAATTGCAAATCAAATGCCGGACGCATTTACAGATTTGAAAAAGATCACTAAATCACATATTCCTGCAGACAATATCTCAATTCGAATTAATGTCCCTAAAGGACCATCCACTAGTGTCATAGCTAATGAATCTAAAGCACGCTTGAAGCGTGGCAGACCATTAGGTTCTAAGGATCGAAATCCTAGAAAAAGAAAAAAAATGGTCATGATGACACTACGAAAGATCCACATATGGAAGTTCAAGATTTGAGCAATGTTGATATCCCTTAAGGAATCAATAAGCTTGAGACTCAAGAAAATGAGGAACTATCTATAAATTCAAGTGATGTTGAAACTAATTTGAATCGATCTGAAATAGTAGTAGATTATGTCTTTACATATAATGTTGCAACAAAAATCATGCAAGATAGTAAGGATATTAAACCTCGATCTGTCATAGAATATCGACAAAGAAATGACTGGCCAAAATGGCAAGAAGCAATTCAACCTGAATTGAATTCACTTGCCAAACGTGAAGTTTTTCGACCTATAACTCAAACACCTAATGACGTTAAGCCTATTGGATATAAACGGGTCTTTGTGTGAAAAAGAAATGAGAAAAATGAAATACAAAGGTATAAAGCATGCCTTGTTGCATAAGGATTTTGACAATGGTCTGGTGTCGATTATGATGAGACATATTCACCAGTTATGGACGCAATAACATTGAGTTATCTTATTAGTTTCACTATCCATAAGAGACTTGAAATGCATTTGATGGATGTGGTAACAGCCTATCTATATGGATTACTTTATAATGAGATATACATGAAAATTCTCAAAAGATTTAAAATGTCGAAAGCATATAGTTCAAAGCCTCAAGAAATGTATTCCATTAGATTGCAAAGATCATTTTATGGTTTGAAGCAATCTGGACGCATGTGGTATAACCGTCTTAGTGAATATTTATCTAAAAAAGGTTATACGAATGACGAAATTTGCCCATGTGTTTTCATAAAGAAAACAACGTCATAGTTTGTTATACTTGCTGTCTATGTCGATGACATAAACTTTATTGGAACGACAATAGAGCTTCAAAAGGAAATTGATTACCTAAAGAAAGAATTTGAGATGAAAGATCTCAGAAAGACAATGTTATGCCTTGGTTTGCAAATTGCGCATTTGACAAACGCCATCTTTGTTCATCAATCTGCCTATACAAAAAAGGTGTTGAAACAATTCTATATGGATGGAGCATATCTATTAAGTACTCTGATGGTTGTTCGATCATTAGATGTGAATAAGGATCCATTCCGACCTCAAGAAAAAAATGAAGAACTCCTTGGTCCTGAAATACCATATCGTAGTACAATTGGTGCATTAATGTACCTTGCAAATACTACAAGGCCTGATATTGCCTTTTCAGTAAATTTGCTAGCAAGGTATAGTTCTGCTCCTACTAGGAGACATTGGAATGGGATCAAACATATATCACGGTATCTAAAGGGAACTATCGATATGGGCATATTTTATTCTAAAGATTGCAGTTCCGATCTTGTTGGTTATGCTGATGCTGGGTACTAATCTGACCCGCATAAAGGTTGGTCTCAAACATGCTATGTATTCATATGTGGGGGTACTTCCATATCTTGGAGATCAACAAAGCAGTCTATCATAGTCACTTCATCGAATCACACTGAGATTATAGCTATTCATGAAGCAAGCCGAGAGTGTGTGTGGTTGAGGTCCATAATACATCTCATTCGAGAAAAATATGGCTTGAAATATGACAATGTACCCACGATTTTATATGAAGATAATGCAGCATGCATAGCACAACTTAAAGGAAGATTCATAAAAGGAGATAGAACGAAGTACATTTCGCCAAAGCTTTTTTATACACATGAGCTCCAAAAGAATGGTGATATTAACGTACATCAGATTTGTTCAAGTGACAATGTGGCTGACTTATTCACCAAGTCTCTTCCAACTGCAACTTTCAAGAAGATGGTGCACAAGATCGGAATGCAAAGGTTCAAGGAAGTTCTTATTAGGGGGAGCTAATACGCGTTGTACTCTTTTTCCCTTACGAGGTTTTGTCCCACTGGATTTTCCTTGTAAGGTTTTTAATGAGGCAGCCTCTATGCGTATTGTTAGACATTCAAGGGGGAGTGTTATGATATATATCAATTATAGTGAATGTCTGTCAAGATCTATCAAGATCTATTTGATGTCTATCAGGATTTGATGTATTTGTCTTTTAATGTGAAACTAGGGGTAGATTCCCCCTATAAATAGAATGGCTTCCTTCATTGTAAATCATCCCTCAAGAGAAGAAATAAGAATCACTCTCTCTGTTCTCTCTACTCTTCTTCTTTATTCTTTCTTGTTTTATAACAAGGTTCTATATGTAGGCCAATTGGCCAAATCATATAATAAAATTATGTTTTTAGTATTGTTTTTCGTTGTCATCTTATTTATCATCTCATAGTTTACAACTAATAGCTTCCGCATGACGCCCTCTCGATTTCGAACCCAACATATGGGACTTTTTCTCATTCTTTAACACATCTTCATCAGGAAATAACAACCTAACTAATCTTTGTCCATGCGTGAATAAATTTGATATATGTTAACATGCTAATGAACATTGCATGGACATCATTAAGTAGTTTGGTATGCCTGTTGGCCAAACATATATGAAAAAGAAAAAAAACATATATGGATTTTTTACACCAACAAACCCAGTGTATTCTCATTCCCACGTACTGGGGTCTGGGGAGGATAAAATGTATGCAATCCATACCACTACCTCCGAAGAAGTAGAGAGGTTATTTCCGATAGACCCCCGGCATATATGGAATCTTTTTATAAAATAAAAAAGAGGAAACAAGATGCAATGACAATGCATGAATTACCACAAGATTGATTACATTGGATGCTATAAGTATTAATAGAACTTTATTGAAAGAAAGAAAGGCTAAGGTTTACAATGTAATCTGAAAAGCATGAAAACTGACTAAACCAAAAGTAGGCTATATATACATAGCCAATAACCTAAAGGTCCATAAACTAAAGGCCCAATAACATATGGGCTAACATCCCCCCTCAAACTCACAATGCAACAGCAATAAGCATTGAGAGTTTGTCACACAAAAAACGAAATCGAGACGCCGATTGAGCCTTCGTAAAAAGGTCAGCAATCTGCAAAGACGATGGAACAAAAGGAAGCGATATGGTCCCGAGCTGCAAATGATGACGGGTGAAGTGACAATCAATCTCAATGTGCTTCGTACGCTCATGGAAGACAGAATTCTTTGCAATTTGTACCGCACTTTTGTTATCACAATGCAGGGGAGTAGGCATAGAAATGTGAACCCCCATATCTGCAAGAAGCCAACGTAACCAAATAATCTCACATGTAGTCACAGCCATGGCACGATACTCAGCCTCCGTGGAAGATCTAGAGACAACATCTTGTTTCTTGCTCTTCCACGAGATTAAAGAGTCTCCAAGAAACACACAAAAACCAGTGGTGGATTTACGATCATTGCGATCTCCATCCCAATCAGCATCACTATAGGCTCGCAACTCGAGAGATGACGTCGAGGGAAACAAGAGATTCTGAAATTGAGTGCCACGAAGATACCTTAGAATACGAAGTACAGCTCCCCAGTGCACAGAAGTAGGAGCAGTAACAAACTGGCTAACAACATGAACTGCATGTGCTATATCTGGACGAGTAACCGTAAGATAAACCAAACTACCCACAATAGTCCGATAAAGACTCGGATCTGATAATGGAACACCATCACTAGGAGAGTAACGTGCATTGGTTTCAAGGGGAGTATCTACAGTCCTGTTGTCAGAAAGACGCGCCCGTGTAAACAAGTCAGATATATACTTAGTCTGAGAAAGAAGATACCCTTTCTTAGACTGAGCCACCTCAATACCCAGAAAATAACGCAGCAAGCCCAAGTCCTTCATTGCAAATCGATGAGCCAAATCATGCTTCAATAACTCAATACCACTATGATCATCACCAGTAATAATCATATCATCTACATATAAGGACAATAGAATTCGCCCTGCACTTGTATATCTAACAAACAATGCTGAATCATGGTTACTCGGGACAAATCCAAGGGAAGTAATAACAGTGGAGAATTTCTCAAACCAAGCACGAGGGGCTTGTTTGAGACCATATAAAGCTTTTCGAAGCCGACAAACTTCACCTGGCTGGTGGTCAATACCTGGGGGAGGAGTCATATAAACTTCCTCGTGGAGATCACCGTTCAGAAAAGCATTCTTGACATCCATCTGAAATATCTTCCACTGTCGAACGGATGCAACAGCAATCATAGTGCGAACAGTCGTCATCTTTGCTACGGGGGAAAAAGTCTCCTCATAATCCATACCATATTGTTGTGAGTACCCTTTTGCCACAAGTCTCGCCTTGTATCGCTCAACAGACCCATCAGATTTTGTTTTTATCTTATACACCCATCGACAACCAACCGCATGCTTACCAGGTGGGAGAGTAACCAAATCCCATGTATGTGTATGATGAAGAGCAGCAAGTTCCTCAGCCATAGCATTCTGCCAAAGAGGATCAGACACAGCCTCTCTATACGACTCAGGTTCAGACAAATGATGTATGTTTGCAATAAAGGAAGCAAATGAGGCTGAATATGTAGAATAGGAAAAATCTGGCAGTTTGGTGGACTTACAAGGTCGAGTAGACCTCCTCAGAGGTGGTGGGTCTCCAGTCTCAACAGTCGAAGGAGCAGACTCAGGCACAGGCGAGGCTGAAGCACTATCATGTGGCACACCAGATGGCATGGATGAATCCGGAACTGGAACCTCTATGTCAATCCCAAAGGGATCAATAAGCCGAATATCTGACTTTGTCACATCATGGGTTTTAGCTGGAATGGAATAAAAAGAAATATGTTCCAAAAAAGTGACATGTCGTGAAACATATAATTTCTGACTGACAGGATCATAGCAACGATATCCTTTTTGTCCAATACCATACCCCAAAAACACACATATAGCTGATTTTGACCCTAACTTATTTCGTTCAACATGAGGACGAAGAACAAAGCAAGTACATCCAAAAACTCGTAATGCAGAATAATTCGGCGGGTGACCATATAGTTTCTCAAACGGAGACATCCCTGAAGTCAATGCAGTAGGAATACGATTAATCACATATACAGCAGTTAGGACTGCTTCTCCCCAAAAAATACTAGGAACCTCTGCAGACAAAAGTAAAGAGCGTGCTGTCTCAACAATATGACGATGTTTTCTTTCTGCCAGACCGTTCTGCTCAGGAGTGTCGGTACAAGATGACTGGTGTATGGTACCATCAGAGGCAAGTAACTGAGTGAAGTCATTAGAGGTATATTCACCCCCTAAGTCACACCTGAAACACTTTATCACAGCCGAATGTTGTGTTTTAACAAGGTCTCGAAAGTTGTTGTAAATGCCAAAGAAATCAGATCTGCGTTTCATAAGATACACCCAGGTATAACGAGTATAGTCATCTATAAACGAAACATAATAGGTCGATCCACCCTTAGTGGAAACTGGCGCTGGTCCCCATACATCAGAATGAATAATATCAAAAGGAGCAACAGAATAAGACACACTTTTATTAAACGGTAAGGCAGAAAATTTTGCTAGTTTACAACCACTACAATCTGAAATATCACTAGTGTTCACATGACCCAAAGCACCACTAGAGACCAAAAAACGTAAACGTGAAACTGACACATGTCCTAATCTGGAATGCCAAAGATAAAACGGAGAAGACAAAGGACTCAAACGAAAAGAAGATAAATCTATGCTAGAGGCAGCAACTGCAGACACTTTGAGATTCTCCAAGACATAGAGTTCCCCCAACCTACGGCCGGTCCCAATCACCCTCTGAGTGTGTTGGTCCTGTATAACACAAACAGATTCAGAAAAAAACACCCAATTACCAGCCTTACACAACTGACTGACCGAAACAAGATTTAAAGCAAGTTTGGGAATGTAATAAACATCAGAGAGGACAATGTGAGGGGTAGTAACAGAACCAACACCCTCGACTGACATAGGTACAGCACTCGCGGACATAACAGAAATTGGTGAAATGGGTGACAAAGAACCAAACGATGACAAATGAGGGGACATGTGATGAGACGCACCAGAATCCAATATCCACAAGGAGGAAGGAATACCTGAGGTACTAGAAGAAACTGAACCCGAATGAGACATAGATGCTGACATGGCCGTAGGATTAGAAACGAAGAACTGTCTGAACTGTTCGAAAACCTGGGGATCCAACGCAGAAGGTGGCATAGTGCTAACAGACTCAACATCTACAGATGGTGCAGCAGCAGCGAACTGTGGAGGACGAGATGACCATGGAGGAGCACCAGAGGAGCGTGACGGAGACTTTTGCTGCCCATATTTCTGTTGCTGCCCAGATTGAGGCTGTTTGACCTTGTTAAGTAACAACGGACACTGAGCCTTCCAATGATTTTTCTGTTTGCAGAATGCACACTCATCAAATGCAACTTTAGGAGATTGTCGAGTCTGAGTACGTGGTGGCCTAGACTGATCAGTTGAAGCAGCAAACACGACAGGAGTAGTAGTTACTTTAGACCCTTGAACCACTTGAGACTTGATACGAGTCTCCTCTGCAATCAGTTCATGAACCACAGAATCAACAGTAGGGAGGGGAGATCGATGAAGGATTGTTCCACGTAGGCCCTCAAAGTCAGAACGTAGTGCCATCAAAAACTGAACCAAGCGTTGCTCTTCCCGTCTAGCAATGTACGGCCCAAAACCTTTTAACTCTGCAGATTCAGTAAGTGCCAATTGATCCCACAAATCCGACATGGCAGCATAAAAATCTTGAATACTGAGGTCATGCTGTTGAAGAGCACGGATATCATACTCCAACTGGTACTGTTTAGCAAAATTAGACTGAGTGTACAGTCTTTCCAAATGATCCCAGACCTCCTTTGCTGTGTCATACTTAGCCAATTGCATACCAATTGACTGAGTTACAGAATTGTTGATCCAAGTGATAATCTTGGAGTTATTAGTTTCCCATAAGTCCACCAACAAATCAAAATTTTCAGTTGTATCATCGATAGGTCTTGGTTTTACTCCAGTGATATAACCCCACATATTCTTCCCACGAAGAAAATTCTTCATGACATAACTCCAATAGGCATAGTTCTTACCATCTAATTGAGTACTAATGGACTGGAGAGAATCATCCTTTCCAGTCATTGTAAACACAGCAACACACAAATAATTCAAAAAAATAAAAAGATGCAAAACCCTAGGTTGAACAATTCCGAACGAACAACAATGGCAGCAAGCAAAAGAACGAAAGACGAACAATACCAGACAGCAAACGAAGACAGCAAACGAATACAGCAGCACCTCAAAAAATAAAATTCGGGGCTCCGCCCCGAACCCCGGACGGGGGCGCGCTGCCCCCCGTACCCCCCCGCGAACTCACCGCGGAGTTCGATCCGCGCAGTAGGTGCCTGCTACAAAATCTTCAACCAACAAATCAAAGGACATGGATCGAACTAGCTTTGATACCATATTAATAGAACTTTATTGAAAGAAAGAAAGGCTAAGGTTTACAATGTAATCTGAAAAGCATGAAAACTGACTAAACCAAAAGTAGGCTATATATACATAGCCAATAACCTAAAGGTCCATAAACTAAAGGCCCAATAACATATGGGCTAACAATAAGAACACACAATCCTCGAATGAGAGCTGAGAAAGGAACTAACCTCAAATTGAAATCTCTCTTCCTTCAACATTTTCTCAACTTCAGAGAATTCCAAAGTTGACCCTTGAAAATTCAGCGTTGTTTTATTACAACGGGACTCAATTGCCTTTAAAGCTTTCTCCAAATCGAGAAACATCATAATCCCTTTCATGTAAATCTAGTTAAGAAATGGAAATTTCAGCCATCATAAACTTGAAATATATAATACATTTTCAGCCAAAATTAAAAGCAATTGTATACAAGAAACGTGCACCATCAAAAGAACCTACATCTTCACAATCCTTAGACTCTCCTTTGGTCAAACTGCTAAACTCCAGCTTCACAGGTGGAAGAGACACGGAATATAAAGTAAAAGTTGAGTACTTGAACACGGCGACCACAGATCCTAATCTGCACATTTAAGAAAATGATACAAATTTCTTCAAAAAAAAGATGAAATAAGAGCAAATCGTCACACACTTAATCACTGTGCATCAATTCAAATGATTGGCAGCGTTGAGAAAAGAAGCTGCTAAATAAATGTTACCGCTCAGTGATGCAACAAACAGTCAATTAGTTCTGCCATAAAATGATTATATCTGTACCTAGTTATGCCTTAATCCTAAATCGATTATATCAGTATCTATTCCGTTCTAGTCAGGGTCATTTCATTCCAATAATTTAAAACTTGTCTTTAAAGGCATTTATTGAGAAAAACACAGAGATTCTGTGGATTTAACAATTAATCCTGTACGACATTCAAGTCTCTACTAGAACAAAAGGACTCCAATAAGTATAATGTGATATAATTATGATATCAACAAGTCCTTGATCTTGGTGTTGATTATATGAATCCTTCGCTTCCATTACATTATGTTCTCTGCTAGTTCAAATTGATTTTAGGTTTTTTTTTTTTTTTTTGAGGTAACTTTTCTTTGTATGATTTAGGTCCAACTCTTTCCCTTTATTACCTTTAACCATCCAAGTGTTACATGTAAAGACAGGTTCATATGAAGGTCCCCGTAGGACTTAGCCAAATCATCTCAAGCAACCTTTGTCTCATTTTAGGATAAATTTCATTCATGATGACTTAACTTTGTATTTATTATGCAAAATTACTTTTCTTTCATTCATTTCATCCATGGTCTGGTCACTTAACTTTGTATCTATTACGCAAAAGTCATTTTTCTTTCATTCATTTCATCCATGGTCATTTAACTTTACTCCGACCATCACAAAAGTCACGGGTAAATTTCATCCATGGTCACTTAACTTTGTATCTATTACACAAAAGTCACTTTTATTTCATTCATTTCATTCATTGTCACTTAACTTTGTATCTATTATGCAAAAGTCACTTTTCTTTCATTCATTTCATCCATGGTCATTTAATTTTTCTCCGATCATCACAAAAGTCACTATGATCAAATTTTATAATAATTTCATCGAAAAAATGATGTGGCAACCTTAATTAGTTCTTAATTTTAATTTAAGTGAATATATAATATATATTCTCATATCTTGGCCTTTTTTTATATGTGCATAACTCAGTTTTTCTTATATATTATTTAATGAAAGAATATCAATCTCTTAATAGATTAGATTATCAAATGAACACTATTTACATAAAAAAATTTGATTGATATTTTTATGAAATATTTCATAATATTGTATTCATCTGCCAAAAATGTGCATCGAAAAAGAGTGATAAACAAGATAAAATCTTCAAAACACATAAAATAGAAATACATGGATGATATTCTTTAAAAAAAAAAAATATTTTAATTCTTTGAAGATAAATCAACATGCTAAAGATAGTTTTAAAATAAAATCTTTTTAATTGTGTCATTGAATAAGTATTGTCAAAATTTGAAAATATTGTTATATTAACGTACAGTTTTGTTAATAAAAGTTATAAAATATAAGTACTTTAATAGATAAAGAAATTATAGGATATTTAATTTTTATATTTATCAATTAAATTAATTAAACAATATGTAATTTATCAGAAATTGAATATTATAATAAAAAAATTTAAGAGAATTAATCGATTAGTCAAACGGTTAAAAATACAAAGACAAACTCAATTAACAAAGTAGTTTATCATATTATTATGATATACCGAATGCAAAGACTCAAGTGGCAAGAAAAAAAATGTATGAAAAAAATAATTTTATCAACTACATGTCACAATTTAACAGGTAAAAAAATAATTTTATCAACTACATGCCATAATATTAGAGGAAAAAAATAATTTACCAACACATATCTCAACTTTAGAGGATTTTAAGAATATATAAGTATAATTTTATTTCATAAAAATATCAATCACGTTTTTTTAATGAAACTAGTCTTCATTAGGTAATTGGTATTCTTTCATTAAATAATCCATAAGGAAAATTGGGTTGTGCATATGTAAAAAGGATTAAGATATGAGTAATATATTATATATTCACTTAAATTAAAATTAAGAACTAATTAAGGTTGTCATATCATTTTTTTTATGAAATTATTGTAAAATCTAGTCCTAGTGACTTTTGGGATAAATTTCATCCATGGTCACTTAACTTTATATCTATTACGCAAAAGTTACTTTCTTTTCATTCATTTCATCCATGGTCACTTAATTTTGTATCTATTACGCAAAAGTCACTTTTCTTTCATTCATTTCATCCATGGTCATTTAACTTTAATCCGACCATCACAAAAGTCACTATGATCGAATTTTACAATAATTTCATCGAAAAAATGATATGGTAACCTTAATCAATTCTTAATTTTAATTTAAGTGAATATATAATATATTACTCATATCTTAATCCTTTTTACATATGCACAATCCAATTTTCCTTATGGATTATTTAATGAAAGAATACCAATTACCTAATGAAGACTAGTTTCATTAAAAAAACGTGATTGATATTTTTATGAAATAAAATTATACTTATATATTCTTAAAATCCTCTAAAGTTGAGATATGTGTTGGTAAATTATTTTTTTCCTCTAATATTATGACATGTAGTTGATAAAATTATTTTTTTACTTGTTAAATTGTGACATGTAGTTGATAAAGTTATTTTTTCATACATTCTTTTTCTTGCCACTTGAGTTTTTGCATTCGGTATATCATAATAATATGATAAACTACTTTGTTAATTGAGTTTGTCTTTGTATTTTTAGCCGTTTGACTAATAGATTAAATCTCTTAAAATTTTTTATTATAATATTCAATTTCTAATAAATTACATATTGTTTAATTAATTTAATTGATAAAAATTAGATACCCTATAATTTCTTTATCTGTTAAAGTACTTATATTTTATAACTTTTATTAACAAAACTGTACGTTAATATAACATTATTTGTACAAAATTTGACAATACTTATTCAATGGCACAATTAAAAAGATTTTATTTTAAAACTATCTTTAGCATGTTGATTTATCTTCAAATAATTAAAATAAATTTTTTAAAAAAATAATATCTTATATGAATTTTTATTTTATGTGTTTTGAAAAATTTATCTTGTTTATCACTCTTTTTCGATGCACATTTTTGGCAGATGAATACAATATTATAAAATGTTTCATAAAATATCAACCAATTATTTTTATGTAAATAGTCTTCATTAGGTAATCTAATCTATTAAGAAATTGATATTCTTTCATTAAATAATCCAATAAAAAAATTGAGTTGTGCACATATAAAAAAAGTCAAGATATGAGAATATATTATATATTCACTTAAATTAAAATTAAGAACTAATTAAGGTTGTCACATCATTTTTTCGATGAAATTATTGTAAAATCCTGTCATAATGACTTTTGTGATGATCGGAGAAAAGTTAAATGACCATGTATGAAATGGATGAATGAAAAGTGACTTTTGCATAATAGATATAAAATTAAGTGACCATAGATGAACTGAATGAAAAAAAAGTGATTTTTATTTAATGAATACAAAGTTAAGTGACCATGTATGAAATCTACCCTCTCATTTTGTTCTCTATAAGTGCTGAATCTCTATCAGCTGTCATCCTTCTTATTTTTTTCCATGGACCGTTTGACCACACAACAATCTATGTGTCACATTTAATTTGTGGATATGTTGTTTACTCCTAAATAACGTTTCTGTTCACAAGACATTCCTTTAAAACTGTCTTTCATTTTGTTAGATAATCTTCAATTATGATATCCAATTTTAGCATTTCATTCCCTGCTTTGGTAATCATTTTTAGCTTAATGAATAGTCACGTGCAAGTCATCTGACCTGTTGTTAGCTGTTAAGAAAGTTTAGTTATAACTAACTTTTGTACTCAATTCCCAAATTCGGTTAGGATATCTGTATAAGTTGTGGAACTTCTCACTGTAATCATTAGATAGAATTTGTCAATCAAATCAACATCAACTTCTCTCTTTTCTTCTCTAATTCATAAGGGTTCCATTCTCTAAGAGATAACTGTTCAAGAACAATTCAGCTATTTGTTCTTTAGTGATCTCACTTATCCTCATTTTTTGTTCGATCAATTCGGATCTTATGAGATTACGTAATTGATTTTAATCATCTTACTTTTTAATTTAAGTTTTAAACAAAAATATGTAAAACACTAAATTTATAAGTTGGAACGACTTTGGACATACCCGAAGAAGTAGTGGAAATCTCTGTGGAAGGGGTGACTGCAGTCAGGCTGTCTACTAAACAAAGAGGGGTTTGAGAAACTGAGCTGCAAAAATTTTCCAAATGACAAATCGCGGGATCTACTGGACAGTAAAACTCTTTTTGAATTTTTTGAGCCTTCGTTCTGGAATATGCATTTACAACGACTCCACATCCAAAGTTTCCCTTCACTTTCACCTGGAAGGCCCTTGTGCAATGGAAGAGAACAAACTTGAATAGTGAGTAGCTTCCCTTGATGTGCATAACTGAAGATATGACCTTCAGGGGATTCACCGCAGGTCCAGCACTGGTGGGTCTGCACAATAGAGCTTACGCATCAACAACCTAAAACAAATGCTTCTATGTATAGAAAACGATAAGCTGGCATAACCAAAGTTCCGACCACAGTACATAGATTATAGAAACAATTTCAATTATTGCATTCTGCTAATGAGAAACCAGAAATCTAGGAAAAGAAAACATAGTGACACAAAGAAAGAGTTCTGAGTCGAGATAATTGACTTCGACGCACCTGATTTAGCAAATTATCTTGCAAGAACCTACCAAGGGGAATATCAAAAACTTGATAGGGCCTGATTCTGAGAGCATTATGCTCACACTTAGTGCCTCTTTTCACATTGCAAGTGGACTTCATCACTAAAATACTCTCCCAATCTAATGATGATATCATGGCATCCATCTTATGTCCTTCGTCTTCAGGAATTTCCAGAGACTCTTCTGCCCTCACTAATGGACAATGTAGTTGTTCCTTTTCAGGTCTCTTCTCATTGTCACGAAAAGTGCCCTCCTGTTCTAGATCAATTTGATTAGCCACCTCTTGTGCATGAGAAACGTGAACATCATTTACGCCGTCATCTTCTGGATTGTTTGGCTTAAACAATAGAGAATCACCTTCTTCATCTATGTTATGCCTTATTTCACCAAGAACACTACTGGAAATTAGAGTATCTTTAACAAAGGGTGAACTGGTCTCAGCATAAAGTTCCTCATTAGTACGAAGGATTTGTTTCCCTGAACTAACAGATAGATCTCCATCAGTGACTATTAGATTCACAACTTGGCTAGGGGGACTACTTGAGAACATCGCTTTTTGATCTAGAAGGAAAGTAGTCTCAATAAGTAAATTATATGCCATGGTGACTGCACACCGGACCACATATTTAACCTTCTTTAATTCATCGCTGTGAGCTCCCATTAACAAAATCTGCCAAAGAATCACGTCCGGTGATCTAAAGATATAGGCATCATGAACAAGCAAGAAAATTGATTTGTTTTTGCAAGTGCAAAGAGCAGTTAAGTATAAGAAATTAAACTATCAGTTGGTACCAACATTAAAAATATTGAGTGAAATCAATTAACAATCAGACAACATTAATATAAAACTTTGCAAGCAAACCAAATAAAATCACCCTCTTACTAAAAGACAGAACAAGCACCACATATCTATGTCGCTAAGACTCTTCAAAAGTTTCATTGGGTGTGTGCTGGATCCTTTAAAAGTAGTGCATTTTTTGAGGATCCGACACGGGTCCGACAGCGTTGTTGGGAGTCCGAGCAACATAGCCATATAATATGAGATTAATGCACCAAGCTGCCACTTTTTTTCTCTTTTATCTTCTTGAACCAACTCACAAATCAGGTCAAGATCTGGCTCACAAAACTAGCTATCATATGATATGGGAATAGATCATGCGGGGTTGTTCTGGAATGACTAAACATGTGATTCAAAGTAACCACAAAGTTGATTATATATTCTCATGAAACCATTTCATGATGAATGTACAAAGAAAACACATAACCAGCAAAGACATTAGACAAACGGCTCTAAATTATATAGAGGCAATAACTTAATGCCTGTCATAAGAAAATAATTGTTATTTTATTGTGTTCGGGTACAAGAATCTGTATATATGCAACACCAACTTCAACCCTAGTTCAAGTCTAAGACAAGAACACTTTTAAAGTTACATAACACCTTCAACACTAGATTATGAATAATCTATCTAAGAAGTGTGTTTTTCTTTCAGAAAATAGATGAAATAGAGTTTGTAAGGCCAAGTCCCCCGACTTCACGGAGTGTCCTTAAGGAATAATTCCCCTCATTGTACCCAAGGTTATGAAATCTTCCTCCTAGGATAAAAAGGCCTTCAATCCGAACAATAGTGGTACCTCAAATTGTTAGATTCAACGAACTCACTCAAAAGTTTGATTGATCACACAGAATATTTTGAAGACAAGAAGAGAGTTTGTATTTCAGAAAATTCGTGTCTAAACCTGTGGATGAAAGAAGGTTTATATAGCCTTCATATGCCTCTTCTGAAAAGTGACAATGGTTCACTTAAAGGTGTGACCTTTCCTGAAAGATCATGTCTGTTCATCCAAAGTTTGCATCTTTTCCGAACAGGCAGACCATTTCATGAATCAGTGTGTCATTTTGTTGAAAGATTGCATCCTTATGAAGCATCAGTTCGAAACAGTGTATCCCTTTGAAGCATCAGTTCGAAACACAGCATGCATGCATATAACTGGAGGATCAAAACACAGAAAAACTTACTACGTTTATATTTTTCCCTTCAGATTAAATTTCTGTCAAATAAATTTTGTCCAAAAAGATAGATCTCATCGAGAGATTATTTTCCAAATCCGAAGCTGAAGCCGAGCGAGCGACGACAACGACGGTACGAGGAATCTCTTATTTCTTGCTCCACTTACCAAGTGGAATAAGTGCTTCTTAATATAAACACTTGAAAATCATATTCTCCCACCAATGTGGGAGGAATAGTATACTTTCCATTTTAGAGTACACTTTTCATTTTAGTGTTTTCTTCTTTCTTTTTTTTTCCATTTTTCATTCACACTTTTCATATACTTTGAACCCAACAATCCCCCACATGAACGAAAAATAGCTATTTTTCATAAAATTTTTATGAACAAGTATGTGATCATCAAGCAAAGACTAATTGCATTTGGATAAGTGGGTTTTTCTTTGAATTTTTCGTAGTGAACAAGCATCGGATGCACTCGGTTAATCGGTAGATTTGATATCTTTGAACCGTCAAGCTTTAATGTGCACCTAGATAATACATGTCACACAACCAGCCTTTTATCATTTATGGTTCTCACAGTTTTGTTCTTTTCAGCCATGAACACGTCCCGGTTTCATGAGAGCTTAGAGAATAGGCCTTTACTAATATTCTCCTTGAAGTGGCTTCCACTTAGCCCTCACATAGGTAATTTCTAAACGTTCAATCCTATAGATTAAACTATTTGGTCAAATCTGCCAAATTTAGATAATCATTAAAAGACTTTTCACCTTAAGTCTTATCTTTATTTACTAAACATTGTCGATATGATGAGAATGGGTTGGTTAATTGACAATGTTGAACCTGTCAAACACAAATTTGTTTTATTTCCTTGAACCTATCTCTTGGGATCTCCAGTCTTCTAGGTAGAGTTACCGTCATGCTGACTTATCCTGGGCCTTAAACCCATTCCCTTAGATGTCCTTTCCACTCCTTCTCTGGATAGGCCTTTTGTAAGTGGATCCAACACATTATCCTTTGACTTTACATGGTCAACAGTGATAATTCCACTAGAGAGAAGTTCCCTAACAGTATTATGTCTTCGTCGTATATGACGAGATTTGCCATTGTACATCATGCTCCCTGCCCTACTTATTGTCGCTTGGCTATCACAGTGTATATATACTGGTGCCACTGGTTTGGGCCAATAAGAAATATCTTCCAAAAAATTCTGGAGCCATTCTACTTCTTCACCGGTTTTTTCCAATACAATAAATTCAGATTCCACTGTAGACCAAGCAATACAAGTCTGTTTGGATGATTTTTAAGAGACTGCTCCTCCACCGATAGTAAATACATATCCACTTGTGGATGTTACTTCGTTCGGTCCGGTGATCCAATTTGCATCACTATATCATTTGAGTACCGCGGGCTATTTATTATAATGCAAATCATTGTCTTGAGTGTATTTAAGATACCCCAAAACTCTTTTCATTGTCATCTAATGAGTTTTGTTGGGATTACTCGTGTACCAACTCTATTTATTAATAGCGCATGCTATGTCTGGTCGTGTACAGTTCATTATATACATTAAACATCCCAATACTCTTGCGTACTCCAATTGTGAGTCACTTTCACCTTCATTATTTTGAAGTACAAAGCTCACATCCAATAGAGTCTTGGCAATACCGAATTCCATATACTTGAATTTGTCCAGTAAATTTTTGATATAATGAGATTGTGACAATGTCAACCTTTGTGGATTTCTATGGATTCTTATTCCTAAGATCACATCCGCAACTCCAAGGTCTTTCATATCGAACTTACTCTCGAGCATTCGTTTTCTTACATTTATGTTAGAAATGTCTCTACTTATGATTAACATATCATCCACATATAAACAAACAATGGCTTGGTGATTCAGAGTGTCTTTAATATAAACACATTTATCACATTCATTTATCTTGAATCTGTTTGCCAACATGATTTGGTCAAACTTTGCATGTCATTGTTTAGGTGCTTGCTTTAGTCTATAAAGTGACTTAACAAGTCTATACACCTTATTTTCTTTTCCTGGGACCACAAAACCCTCAGGTTGTTTCATGTAAATTTCTTCCTCTAAACCTCCATGTAGGAATGTGGTTTTCACATCTATTTGATGGATTTCAAGACTATATACCTTCGCTGAGGCAATTAACATTCGAATTGGCGTTATCTTTGTTACCGGTGAGTATGTATCAAAGTAATCATGGCCTTCTTTTTGTTTGAAGCCTTTTACTACAAGTCTTGCCTTGTATTTGTCAATAGTATCATCCACCTTCATTTTTCTTTTGAAGATCCATTTAGAACCTAAAGGTTTATTTCCTAGAGAAAGATCAACCAATTCCCACGTATGGTTGCTTAAGATTGAATCAGTCTAACTGTTGATTGCCTCTTTCCAAAAGAATGAGTCTGACGATGACATCGCTTCTTTAAATATTTGAGGCTTATTTTCTAAGAGAAATATTACAAAATTTGATCCAAAGGAAGTAGATGTTTTTTGACGTGTACTAAGTCTTGGATTCTCTTCATTATGTACATTCTCACTTGGTTCATCTCGAGGTCGTTTAGATCCTCCACTAGACTATTCATGTTTAATTTTATACGGGTAAATATTTTCAAAAAATTCAACATTATCTGATTCAATTATCGTATTTTTATTTATATCTGAATGTTCGGATTTATGAACCAAAAACCTATATGTTTTACTGCTTTTAGTATATCATATGAACACGCAGTCCACAGTCTTAGGTCCTATCTTAACCCTTTTAGGCATAGAAACTCGGACCTTTGCTAGACACCCCCACACTTTGAAATATTTCAAGTTGGGTTTCATTCCTTTCCATTTTTCATAAGGAATTGATTGTGTCTTACTATGGGGAACTCTATTGAGTATACAATTGGTTGTAAGGATAGCCCCCCTCCATAAATTTTACGGTAAATCTAAACTTATAAGTAAGGCATTCATCATTTTCTTCAACGTTCGATTTTTCCTTTTCGCAATTTCATTAGATTGAGGTGAATACGGGGCTATAATTTGATGGATGATTCTATTCTCTACACATATTTCGGCGAAAGAAGATTCATATTCTCTGCCCCTATCACTTCTTATCATTTTTATTTTTTTCTATAATTGATTTTCTACTTCAGTTTTGTATTGCCTAAACGCATCTATTACTTCATCCTTACTATTTAGCAAGTAGACATAATAATATCTAGTTCAATCATCAATAAAAGTTATGAAATACTTTTTCCCACCACGTGATGGTGTTGACTTCATATCACAAATGTCAGTGTGTATTAAGTCTAAGGGATTGGAATTTCTTTCAACGGACTTATAAGGATGCTTTGTATACTTTGATTCCATACACGTTTGACACTTTGATTTATTGCACTCAAAGTTTGGCAAAACCTCTAAGTTAATCAGTTTTTGTAATATGTTATAATTAACATGGCCTAAACGTTCATGCCATAAATTATAAGACTCAAGCAAGTAAGAAAAATTTGAACTTTTATTGATTTCAACATTCATTACATTCATCTTATAAAGGCCCTCGGTGAGATATCCTTTTCCTACATACACTTCTCCTTTTCTAATTATATTTTTTTTAGAAACGGTTACATATTTGAATCCGTTCTTGTCTAGAAGTGAAACAGAAATCAAGTTCCTACGTAACTCCAGAACGTACAAGACATTGTTAAGTGCCAAGACCTTTTCTGAAGTCATTTTCAAGCCCACTTTTCCTGTTCCTTCTACCTTAGCCTTAGCGGAGTTAGCCATGTAGATCATTTTTTCTACTAGAGCCGGAGCGAATGGTGAAAACAACTCTTTGTTGGCACAAACATAGCGGGTGGCACCAAAATCCATCCACCACTCACGAGGATTCCCCACCAAGTTGCATTCTGAAAACATAACACACAGATCATCACATTCTTTGTTGAACTCAATCATATTTGCTTGGTCCTTTTTCTTACCTTTCTTAGGGGCACGACAATCCATGGACTCATGGCCAATCTTGCCACAGTTGAAACACTTTCCCTTGAATTTCTTCTTGGGTTGATTGCTTCCTTGTTCAACTTTCTTCCTTTTCTTAGAATTATTTTGGTCATTTTCTATAATTTGTGCCTCATTAATTGTAGAATTTCCTTTTGACCTTCTCTCGGCAGCCTTAATAAGATCTTCGACAGTCATCTCTTTGAGTTTGTGCTTCGAGTAGTTTTTGAAGTCTTTCCACATAGGTGGTAGCTTCTCAATGGTCATTGCTACTTGAAATGCATCATTCACAATCAAACCTACAAAACAGTTTATATGAGTACTAAGAATATTTTTAATTTATTCAATTAAGGTATTTTTCAAAGATATACCTTCCGATAGGAGATCGTGGATGATTACTTGCAATTCCTGCACTTGAAAGACAACCGGTTTGCTATCTATCATTTTAAAGTCCAGGAACCTTGCAACAAAGAATTTCTTAATTCTCGCATCTTCTGTCTTGTATTTTCGTTCTAGTGCCCCGCACAATTCGTTCGATGCCTTAGTTCCACTATAAATATTATAGAGGTTATCTTGGAAACCACTCAAGATATAATTCTTGCAAAGGAAGTCTGAGTGTTTTCAAGCCTCTACAATTATAAAACGCTCTTTGTCTGAGGTTCCCTCGGGCACCTCAGGAGCATCCTCACTAGTGAACCTTTGAAGACATAGTGTTGTGAGGTAGAAGAACATCTTCTGTTGCCATCACTTAAAGTCAATGCCCACAAATTTTTTGGGCTTCTCCACAGGTGCCATTGGTTGTGGAGCATTTGCTAGACTTGTTGAGGCAATACTAGTTTCCCCCACAGTCGTAGCCGCATCTTGCATTTGACTTTCATTAGTCATTTTTTCTGTCACCACAAGACAATAAAATTTAGTATTTTCAGAATACTAATTATAGAGTTAAGCAACTTTAAACTCTTCTTCTCGTTTCTAGTTAATGATGAAATTTTTATGACTTCCAATCGTCAACCGAGTGATCTTTAACTTGTGATAAAGATTTTATGTTTTCGAATCATTAGTTAAGTTCAAACCGAGTAGAAAGCTTAAAGTTTTAATCTCCAAAAACAAGCAATACAGATTCTGCAAGATTATTCCTTAAGATTGTTATTTTATGGTGTTCGGGTACAAGAATCTGTATATATGCAACACCAACTTCAACTCTAGTTCAAGTCTAAGACAAGAACACTTTTGAAGTTACTTAACACCTTCAACACTAGATTATGAATAATCTATCTAAGAAGCGTTTATTTTCAGAAAATAGATGAAATAGAATTTGTAAGGCCAAGTCCTCCGACTTCACAGAGTGTCCTTAAGGAATAATTTCTCTCACTGTACCCGAGGTTATAGAATCTTCCTCTCAGGATAAAATAGTCTTCAATCCGAATAATAGCGGTACCTCAAATTGTTGGATTCAACGAACTCACTCAACAGTTTAACTGATCACACAGAATGTTTTGAAGACAAGAAAAGAGTTTGTATTTCAAAAAATATGTGTCTAAACCTACAGATGAAAGCAGGTTTATATAGCCTTCATTTGCCTCTTCTGAAAAGTGGCACTGGTTCACTTAAAGGTGTGACCTTTACTGAAAGATCATATTTGTTTGTCCAAAGTTTGCATATTTTCCGAACAGGTAGACCATTTCATGAATCAGTATGTCATTTCATTGAAGGATTGCATCCTTCTAAAGCATCAGTTCGAAATAGTGCATCCTTCTAAAGCATTAGTTCGAAACAGTGCATGCATGCATATAACTGGAGGATCAAAACACAGAAAAACTTATGTCCAAAAAGATAGATCTCATGGATCATTTTTTAGATCCAAATGCAAATACAAAGCCAAAGCCAAAGCTAAGCAATGATAGCGCAAGACATCTCTTATTTCTTACCTCACTTACCAAGTGGAATAAGTGTTTCTTAATATAAACACTTGAAAGTCACATTCTCCCACCAATGTGGGAGAAATAGTATACTTTCCATTTTAGAGTATACTCTCCATTTTAGTGTTTTCTTCTTCTTCTTTTTTCCTTCCACTTGGTTTCCTCCATTTTTCATTCACACTTTTCATATACTTTGAACCCAACAATAATTGCTTGTGCAAAGAGGTTTATCCACGCCTCAGATGTATGATCCACAGCTCACCAAATAAGAAGGAGGAATGTATTTTATAAAAGCTAATCAATTCAACATATACACCATTACTGATTTTTTTCCTGTGCATATATGGAAATATGATAAAACCAAAAAGAGATTTCTTTTCGGTCATAACGCAGCATGCCATTTTATAAGTGAATTGCAGAATGATCGATCACACTATTTTTGCTAATAGGAAACCATCCTTGTTTCCCTTGAACAATAACTTATGAAAGATTCCCAATAATCCCTTCTACCAAAATTCTTAGTTATGTATTTTGTATCAGCAAAAGTAAAATAGACAAAAGCTGCAAATATACTCACTGTACATCCAAGACGATTAGAACCGTCCCTGATAAACATCAGTGTTTTGCTAGGCGTTTTCCCACTATCACCAGAAGAGGTATGTTCTTCTAGGAACTTCTCAAAATGAAAAGAATCACACTGCTTGAGCTTTTGGCTTTCCAATAGTTCAGAAGATATGATTGGTGAGCCTGTGTATTGAGCAACTCTCTCCAGTCGATGTTGCTTGATATCCAATACTAGTGTCAATCCTTTAAGAAGAGCATACTCCTGTATGTCACGATAAACAGATTTCTCCACTAAAACAACATCTGGTTCGTACATTTCTACCATGTGAATGATAGACTTTACTCTATTGCTCTCCTGTTATTATGGATCAACAGGAACAGTAGTCACAAACATATAAATAATGCACATCTTTTTATTTGACACATAGAGGGCATTGCTAGTTTACCTGAAGCAGTGAATTAAATGCTGACAATTCACTTGAAGAGAGACCAAGTGCACCCTGAATCAACAACAATCTAGGCTTGCTATACCTCGTAGGCATGTGTTTGTGAGCAGCATTTTTATTGAAGACCAAGCCGCGGATTAATTGACTACAAAACAGAAAAAAAAACTACAATTTAGCCCAGTAGATATTGATATTAGGTCATATTTAAAAGAGAAACGAAATCTTTGATGAAGTTGAGGTTTTTGTTGAAGTATTGAAGAGTTATTAACTTAAACGACCACTCAACTTTGGACTTTTATACCAAAAGTCACTTAATTTTGAACTTTACTCAGAAAGTCACTCAGTTTACTCAGAAAGTCACCCAACCTATTTTATTATTATTTTTAACTAATTTTTGCTTATGTAGAATTTTTTTTAATAACAAAATTCTAAAAAATATAAAATATTAATTCAATGACCTTTTTACCCTTTCTTTCTTTCTCCTTTCTTTTATTTGATACCTACATTTAAATGTTTATGTGGATATTTAAATACTTACAATACTGTTACTGCTTCACTTGGAGAAGTTTTCTCGTTTGCTACTTAATTAGTTGCAGAGTTTTCAAGAGTTTCTAATGATGTTATTGATTGGCAACATTTAATTAATTTGTAGGTTATATTTTTTGAGGAGATATATAGATCAAGAAATAAATGAAGGTATCAAATGTAGGTATCAAATAAAAGAAAAGGAATGAAAGAAAGAAAAAATTTATGATGTGTGAGATATGCCACATCATAGGTGTATGAGAGTTTTATTATTTGACAAATGTATTATGGGTCTCACTTTATTTTAATTTCTTCTTTTTTCCAACCTATCATTTACTCTTCCCATACCCTAACTGCCCCCCTCAATCCCCCCTCCTAACCCCAAACATAATCTTGATTTGATTAATTTGCAAATTTACTTTTTATTTATTTGACTGCACACATTTAAATCACACAACAAAGCACGGGTAAACAATTAGTAATGTTTTGTAAATCATAATGTAATTAATTAATTAAGATAATTATGAAGAAGATTAAGAATAAAAATAAAAAATATAGACTTATTTTTTGAATTGTTAATTTATATCTAAGAAAGAATAAGCGTTCATTAAAGTAACTTTTATGTTACTTAACATGCAATTGAAAATGTCTATGGTAACTTGATCATCTTATTAAAAACATCCTTGATAACTTAGTCATTATACTAAAAATATTTAAAATACTTGGCTAATTTATGAAATTAAGAGAAATTTATCATGATTTTTCAATATCAGAAAAAAGGCAATTTTTTGTACTAAAGTGCCCACTGTAACAAGATTCGGAGAAAGGTAATTTTACCTTAAATTTCTGTCAGATGTTATTTTCAAGGCTTGAAGTCTTGAACCTGTGACCTACTCATCACATGGCAATAACTTTACCAGTTGCACCAAGACTTTTCTTCTGTTTTTCTAATACAATTTTTATTATTAAATGACTACATATAATATTCAAACTTATAAATTTAAATTATAATTAATATGATTGATTTAATAAAATAAATTCTTGATAAAAAATTGTTAAAAGAAATGTCAAGTAAATAAGAATTAAAATAAGGGAGTATTTAAAACCAAAATCCATAACGAAAAAACTTATCTAAAAATCAAACGGTAAAATTTTTTTAAAAAAAGGAGGATGAGGAGGGAAAAAGTACGCTGAAGGATCATTAGATAATATCCCTTTCTTTAAATGTAGATATCAAATGAAAAAAGGGGATGAAAGAAAGGATAAAAAGGTCATTAAATGGATATTTTATAATTTTTAGAACTTTGTTATTAAAAAAAAAATTCACATAAGCAAAAATTAGTTAAAAAAATAATAAAATGAGTTGGGTGACTTTCTGAGTAAAACATTTAAAGTTGAGTGACTTTCTAAGTAAAGTTCAAAGTTAAGTGACTTTCTAATATAAAAGTCCAAAGTTGAGTGACCGTTTAAGTTATTAACTTGGTATTGAGTTATTTGTTGTTATCTTTATTTTTTTGGTTTAGTGATTTTATTTCTAAAATTCAGTTATTTAGTTGACATGAATACGATTTTATTAGTACCCTAGTTGAAATAGAATAGGAGTATTTTGCCTATTTATTTTCTAAGTTGTGAATGAATAAACAAGCAGAATATTTTTTATAATAAAACGTATCTTTTCTTATTCTTCTCTGTATTCTTAGAACAACAATTGGTACCCCAAAAAACCTGTATTGGGCATATGAATGAAATATGTTGGGCAAGCATTTACACACAAGTGAAGAAAGAGAAGCTATTGCTTCTCACATGAACTGCATGTTGAAATTGATGCAAGGCTGACAATGTATTAAGACATAAGTGGATAATCAAGGAAACTTAGAATTTTTTCAAATACTACAATTAAGGAGAATATAAATGCAACATCTATAAGTTGAGTTGATCAAGGAGTCCTACAAGCCTAAGGGATAAATAAAAAGAGTCTTATTCAATCAAAGAGGAAGGGAGGGCAACAACAAAGAAGTGAAACTACCTGGGAGTCCTATTGAAGATAGAGGATTACATCAATTAAAGAACTCAATTAGTAGTTGTCTTAAATAGAATAAACGACATTCAAATGTTTCACTCATGCACTAAAAAAAATAGTCAAGAATCAACAAATCAGTTCTACAACTTGAAGGAGCTATTAGAATAACTTGGTCCTTTACTTAGAGTCATAGACTTTGGGTAATAGGTTGGTTGTTGAGTCATATTGAGTTGTAATCTCTAGTCTCAGTAAAGTATAAACTGAGTTAGGATTAACGTCTTCAAGTTGGGGAACTCGAATACTTAGGAACACTTATCTTGGGAAGATTTGTATTTTTGAATAAGTAGGAGTTAGAAGTTTTAATTCCTAGATAACAAGAAGTCTTGTAATTTGTTGATTGTTGAGACTCAAGAATAATAGTGAAGTTGGGGTTAAATTCTGTAGAGGTACAGGTTGTGATTTTTTTACACCTTTCTTGAGCGGGGTGCTTTCCACGTAAAAATACTGTGTTCAAGTTTTACTTCTGTGAACCATGTTAGCTTACTTATTCCACAGATAGACAACCAGTAGAGTATAATATTAAAATCAGTAGGTCACCCACTCTAACAAGTGGTATCTTAAATAAGACTAGCACCTAAGAAAAGATCACAATGATGAATTCCGCACCTCCTACTGGGCACAGTGAAGGTCAGTCAACTACTAGACCTCCACTCTTTAATGGTTCTCACTTTATCTGGTGGAAGGCTAGTATGGAGATGTTCATCCAAGGTGAAGATTATGAACTATGGGATAAGATTACTGATGATCCTACTATTCCCCATGAAGATGGTTGATAGTGAACCAGTCAAGAAAGTAAGGAGTGAATTTACTACTGATGATTTAGTGGCATTAAAAATATGCAAAAGCTAAGAACATCCTAGTTTGTGGATTAGAACCTGTTAAATACAACAGGGTGTCAACCTGCACCACTTCTAAACAAATTTAGGATGCACTGGTAAATGCACATGAGGGTACCTTTCAGGTAAGAAAATTCAGGATTTCTCTTCTTTTCACTGAGTATGAGGTATTTAAGATGAAAGAAAATGAATTCTTATATGAGATGATGACAAGGATTACTGCCTTAACAAATGAGTTGACCTCCTTGGGTAAAGTCATCACTGAGGAGGAATAAATTGTAAAGGTACTAGAGTACTGCCAAAATAAAAAATAGAATGTTAAAGTAATGGAACCAAAGAACAAGCAGTTCCTGAGAAAATCTTAGCATTGAAGGCTTCTGATACTGATGAGTAATTTGAACTTGATAAGGAACAAGTTGCCTTTATAACTAAGAACTTCAGCAAATTCTTTAAAAAGAAGAAGGGAACAAGTAGAAAGAAATGTTCCAATGACAATCCAAATGGTTGCTACAAGTGTGGCAAGACTGATCATCAGATCAGAGATTGTCCAGTCTGGGAAATGGAATGGAAAAAGGAAAGGGCTGAAAGGGAACTGAAGAAAAAGGCCAAAAGAAAAGAGTAATATGCAATGATATCAGCTTGGGGTCTGACTCAGATGATGATGAAACTGATAAAACTGAATTCATGGCACTTGGAGATTCAAACTTAGATGAAGAAGATGATGCTTCTGAGGTATGCATACTTGAACTTAAAGAAAGACAATATTTGTTTTTTAAATCAAAACTTGTCTCCCTGATGAGTGCACTAATTGAAGATTTCCAAGAATTAACTTCTGATAGGGATGAGTTGTTTAACAGTCTTGCAAGACTTAAACTTGCTCTCATTGATTTAAAGGCTTGTAAAGACACAGTTGACAAGGAAAACTGCACTCTTAAGAAATAGGTTGCAGAATTTGATTCTTCAAATAATGATCTTAAGTCTGAAATCTTGAAATTGACTCTCACTAAAAATAAAAAAAAAGGCCATAAGTAAGAACAAAAAAGTGCTGAACTTGAGTTAGAAAAGTGCAAACTAGAATGTAGTAATGCAGCTGACATAATAAACAAACTGAGTCAAGAAGTCTCTAAACTGAAACCTGATCTTGAAAGATCAAACAGGTGGATAAATTCTTCAAGAATTATTCACAAATTGAGTGAAAGAATTCACAATGAAAGACAGGTTTGGGATTCCACAAAGGTATTGATGATCCTAAAGATTTATGTTATATCTGTGAAAACCTTGGACATCCAACCACTGAATGTCCAGTAGGTTCCTAAAGCAGATCAAACAATCAAAACCTGGAAAATAAATTTTCTCACACCAAATAGAAAAGAATTGGTTTTGGTCAGAGAAATAGGTTGCACTACATATTGCCAGCATGGACTAGAAGAAATGTAATTCATCCTTTTACTTATAAAATAGGACCCAAGCTTGTTTGGGTTCCTAAGTCTAACCATTAATTTATTTTGCAGGAGAAGGTGAAAGGAAGCAAAAAGCATTGGTACTTGGACAGTGCTTGCTCAAGACACATGACATGGTGATAAGAAAAAGTTCCTTTCACTTTCAAAAATCAATGAAGGGGGAGTTTCTTTTGGTGATGGAAAAAAGAGAATCATTACTGGAGTTGAAAAAATTGGCTCATCTGAGCCAAGAGAATTGGAAGATATCTATCTTGTAGAAAGATTGAAGTACAACCTGTTGAGCATTTCACAACTGTATGATAAAGGTAATAAAGTTATTTTCACTTCTATAGGAGTCAAAGTCAAGAGGATGGACACCAAGGAGATTGTACTCATTACAAGAAGATACAGAAATATATACAAAACTGATATAATGGCAATACCAAAACCAGAGTTGACTTCTCTAAGTTCAATAGAAAATGATCCCCTCCTTTGGCACAGGAGACTTGGACATGCAAGTTTGAAACAACTAAATATACTTTTCTCCAAAGATATAGTATTGGGATTACCTAAGACCAAGTTTAAGGAAGAAAATTTATGTAGATTCTGTGTAAGGAGGAAGCAGGTAAGATCTTCTTTTAAGTCAAAGAACCATGTTGGCACTACCAAGTGTGTTGACCTGGTTCATATGGACTTGTGTAGACCAATGAAATTTCAAAGCAGAGGTGGAAAATGTATGTTTTTGTAATTGTTGATGATTATTCCAGGTTCACCTGGACTTTTTTTCTAGCTTCTCAAGAAGATGCCTTTGATGTCTTTGCAATTTTTATCAAGAAAATTGAAAAGAAACTCGGCACTTCATTAGTCTCCATAAGATCTGACCATGGTACAGAATTTGAGAATGTCAAGTTCTTAGAATTTTGTTCAGTAAATGGTATAGATCATAACTTCTCTGCTCCTAGAACACCACAACAAAATGGGGTGGTGGAAAGGAAGAATAGAACCTTAGAAGATATGGCTAGAACAATGATGTTTGCAGCAAATATTGCTAAAAATCTTTGGGATGAAGTAATAAGTAATACAACATATATCATAAATAGATGCATGATCAGACCTATGTTAGAGAACACTCCCTATGAATTACTAAAAGGAAGAAAGTCAAACATGTTTCATTTTAGAACCTTTGGTTGTAAATGTTTCATACATAATAATGGAAAGAATAATCTGGGAAAATTTGATGCTAAAAGTGATGAAGGAATCTTTTTAGGTTATTCACTTTATAGTAAGGCTTATAGGGTTCTAAACATTAGGACTAATTGTGTTGAAGAAAGCATACATGTAGTTTTTGATGAATCCTGCGTTAAGACTAACCTGCAAGAAGGAAGTGACTCTGAGAAATAGGTTACACAACTCAGTTTATCGACTGGAGCTACCAAACAAGGAGGTACCTTAATAGGGGGAACTAAATCTGGAGGCACGGTGGCAGGGGAAATGAGCCACCAACTACCTAGCTCGGAACATCAATAGTGATCCTAGTAGTTCACTAGGCTTGGTCCCAAGAGGTTACAAGTATCAAGGATCACATCCTATTGAGAATGTTCTCACTGATCTCACTTCTGGAATCACTACAAGGTCTAAATTAAGAAGTATATATGCCTTCAAGGCAATTCTGTCAGAGATTAAGCCAAAGAAGGTAACTAAAGCACTGCTTGATGCTGATTGGATCATAGCCATGCAGGAAGAGTTAAATCAGTTTGAGAGAAGAAAAGTATGGCACTTAGTTCCTCTTCCAAAAGATAGAACAGTAATTGTGACTAAGTGGATGTACAGAATTAAAGTTGATGAGTATAGAACAGTTACAAGAAATAAGGCAAGATTGGTGGTCCAAGGATACAATCAAGAATAAGGCATATATTTTTATGATACTTTTGCTCCTGTAGCCAGAATTGAAGCTATTAGATTACTTGTTGCATTTGCTACCTATATAGAGTTTATTCTATATCAAATGGATGTTGAGAGTTCATTCTTAAAGGGCATTCTCAAAGAGGAGGTATATGTTAAACAACCTCTAGGATTTGAGAGCAAGGAGTTTCCTGATCATGTGTATAAACTGGATAAGGCTTTGTATGGGTTGCAACAAGCTTCAAGATCTTGGTATGAGAGATTGTCAAAATTTCTACTGGAGCATGGCCATACTAGAGGTAATTGACAACACTCTCTTCTTGAAAACTAATAGAAATTACCTCCACGCATTCCTCCTTCAATCTCAATCAAATTATCTGATTTTGTAATGTTCAAGAATCTGTAAAACCTTTTTACCAAATTTTCTTCTAACCCTTCACCATCTTCTGAACCCTCACTTTCTCCTCCAATCCCTCTTCAGATTATTGATCGAGATAATATTTCTATGGCAGACCTAATCCCTCGAAGGTCCAGATCTAAACCAAAAAAAAACCCTCTTCCATCTTCATCGATGTTGATGATACTGTTCATGTCTACCCTTCCCTATTTTCTCTACTCCTTGTACTCCTCACACTCAAGGTAAAAAGCAACGGAAAGATGCTTCATTGGTAGAGCACTTCGAGCTAGTAAAAAGAAACGTATGGCTATATCTGATCCCACTCCTCCTTATGCATCTTCTTCTAATCTGCTTCTTCGATCAGTAAAAAAAAAAAAAGATCATTGCAAAAGTCCCAAAACCTTCCTTGTCTCATAAACTATTATCTTAGCCTACCCCAAAAGCGTTTTCATCTTCAAAATCCACCCCTACTATCAAAGCTTCCATATCCTCCAAAGTTTCTCCTCCGAAGTCCTCTACTCGTTCAAAAAAATAAGTGAACAAACCTATTCCTTCTGACTCGTCTGATTCTGAGTCCCCTCTGGATGCTACTGCTGGGTTGGATCCTAATTTTAAGGTTCAAGAATTATTCTCATATCAGGACACTCTTGAGGAATACCATCTTTACTTTTAAAAGTACAAATTAGCTAGAGGAGGGGTATTAGTGGTTTTGGGGGTGTTGATATGCATACCTTGTTGGGTAAACTAGAGTTTCAAGGATGGTCACACCTATTTCTTCAGGGTGACCTTCAGTGGAGGTTTGCCAAACCTGAAGTGTATGAGTTCTATACTAATGGGGTGGCTATTGGTGAGATATTTTCTACCACTATTTGAAAGGTTACTAGGAATCTTTATGTTGCAGGCATTGCTCAAATCTTGCATATCCCTTCTGGAGGTTGGGGAAACTATGTCAGGGGCACTTGGCCACCTCTTGATAATATTGCCTCTACTCTTGACATATATTGTAAGTTCTTTGGAAATCCTCACCTGATCAATCATAGAAGAGTTGTTAAGAGGGAGATTTCTCCACTCCACCAACTCTATTTTGATCTAGTGCATAAGATGATCATCCCTAAAAAGGAAAGAAGGACTGTGGCTAGTTTTCTTGACCTTACTCTCATGGAACTGTTGGACACTGAGGTGAAAATTGACTTGCCTCGACTCATATTAAAGCATATGCAAAGGGTTCTCCTCAAGTAAGTGAATGGACATGCCCACTCTTATGAATTCTGGCTCACCCCTATGTTTGAGAAGTTTGGGGTTTCTATCTAAGTGTGATCCTCACAGACTACCAAGGATATCATAAGGAGTGTAAACCACATGATGTTACCTATTTCTATAAGGAGAGCTGATAACCCTATGCAGAGGTTAAGAAATGCACTGGCAGTAAAGCATGCAGAAGTGGAGGTTGCTCAAGCTGCACTGGAGGCTGCTCAGGCTGCTTATGAGGATGAGAAGAGAGTTCTTCAAGCTCAAATTGTCTCCCTTATAGACTCTTTGGAGCGTGAGAGAGCTGAGATTGCTGATGTTATTAGGAAGATGACCTCCCTCATCCCCTCTTCCTCATCTACTTAGCTCCTTCTTAGTGCCTAAGGAATATTTTTCTTATATTTCTTAGTCCCTGTTGTCTCTCTTTTTGTTGTTTCTGGGTAATGATAATTGTATCTTATTTTGTGAATGAAATAGACCTTTTTACTTAATATGATCTGCTTCTATTTTTTCAATGCATAATTGTTCTCTTGCTCTGAGTTTTGATTATTTTAGTGATAGCCCCAGTGGCCATGAATTATTAAATAGTTTTCACTTGTTGGGTCATC